>JARFXV010000931.1:0-349248 GCA_031761425.1 Cosmopolites sordidus | reverse complement strand
TTGAATAATAGTGTTTTGTTTGTCTTTCTCTTTAATGTCTTCCAAGATAACATTGCATTTAACGAGTTTGAATGCTGAACTTTTGAATGTATTTCTAAGTATGTTACATATTTCCGGAAAATAATTATCATCTTTGAAGTGAAGCGCGTACGTAATTTTGGGTTTGATAAATTCTTTAAAGAATTTTATAAGATCAGTTTCTAGGTTATTTTTTGAAAGTTGTACATTAGTTCTTGATTTTGTAGGGAATATTTGTATTGTTTTTGGTTTCGCAGGTGAATAATAAACAAGGTCTATAATTATTTGGTTATTATAGATATTTAAAGGTTTTTCTGAAATTGGTATTCCAAGAATACTGTCTTCGTGACTAGTGTGTACTGTTATGCCATCGTCGTCATCATTTCGGCTTTCATTTTGAGCATCTTCCGGTTGTTCTACGTCAAATATAAGAGGTTGTTCTCCTATATTACCAGATATTGAAGCGTTGTCATCATTTTCTCTACACATTATATCATTAAATTTGTCCATATATTCTACTAATTGGTCAAATTCTTTAGTATGAATTTCTACTCTGGAAAGTGCATCTGCATTCGTATTGTACTTTCCTTTCTTGTACATCACTTCATAGTCATATTCTTCTAGACGTAATCTCCATCTTACTAATCTAGAACTTGGTTCTTTTAATGACATCAGCCACTGAAGTGGTTTATGATCTGTTATAATTTTAAACTTGCGACCAAACAAGTACGGTCGGAAATACTTTGTAGCCCATACTATTGTTAGTAGTTCTTTTTCTATTGTGCTGTAATTTTGTTCCGATTCATTTAAAGTTCTTGATGCATAGGATACAGGTTTATCACTGCCAATAGGTCCTTGTGACAATATTGCTCCTATTGCTACGTTACTTGCGTCTGTTGTAAGATTAAATTCCTTCGTAAAGTCGGGTTACTGTAGCAATGGTTCATTCATTAAAATGTTTTTACAATCCTCAAAGCATTTTTATGAATTTGGGACTATGTTCAATTTTTGCGTTTTTCTTTAGGCAAAGAGTTAGTGGTTTTGTTAATTTCGCAAAATCTTTACTTTTAATACATTTTCTGTAATACCCTAATAGACCTAAAAATCCTTTAATTTCTTTGGTGGTTTTTGGTAAAGGATATTTTTGTATGCTAATAATCTTGTCGGGATTAGGTTTCACACCATCTGGAGTTACTATGTGCCCTAAATAAGCAACTTCCTTTTTCAAGAACTCACATTTGTCCAATTGAATTTTGAAATTTGTTTCTCTTAATCGTTTGAATACATTTTTCACGTTAACGATATGTTCTTGCAAAGATGTCGAGTAGATAATGATATCATCCTAGTATAATAAACAAATTTCGTTTTGTAGTCCACGTAAGATGTTATCCATGGTACGTTGGAAAGTAGCTGGTGTATTGAGTAACCCAAAAGGCATTCGGACGTATTCATAATGCCCGTTCTGACATTGAAAGCTGCTTTTGGTATATCACATGGTTCCATCTCAATTTGGTGGAATCCACTTGCCAAATCGAGTGTTGTAAAATAATTACAGCGACCTAATTTGTGTAAGACGTCACTTATATTAGGCAACGGATATCTGTCTTCAATGGTTTTCTCATTTAATTTACGGTAGTCGACTACAATTCTCCATTTTTTCTTGCCAGAAGCATCTGGTTTTTTGGGGACTACCCAAATTGGCGATGACCATGATGAATCGCTAGGTCTAATAATTCCTTGTTCTAACATGGATTTAATCTGTTTCTGTACCACGTCCTTATGAATAAACGGATATCTGTAAGACTTAGTGTAGACTGGTATTTCGTCTTTTGTCTTAATGGTGTGTTTCACTTGACTGGTAAAAGTTAAAGGTTGGTTTTCGGTATAAATTATATCTGAATACTTTTTACATAGCTTTATAACATGATGTTTTTCTTCTGGGTTCATATGAGACGTTCGAATTAGTTTTTCTACATCAATAATTTGTTTGTTATCAGGGATGGACATGTCAATTTGGTAAAGTTCGTAGTCATTTTGTTTGAATGGAATTACTCTTATTGGTGTCGTCAAGAGCAGACAAATATCTTTACCCGTTTTATTTAAGATTTGAACTGAAGCTAATCCATTTCTTGCAATTGTTAAGGTTTCTGGAATTTCTATATTTTGTATCTTCTGAGGAGGAACTAGTATATCACCATTTTTAATGTTTACAGGAATTTTGGTTATTAATTTAGTATGCGGTTCGATTTTTATAGAATGAGAATATTTTTGAACAGTTGGTTGGTATTTTATAGGTATTTTACTGTGCGGTGTTATTAAATATGAATTTAGAAAATCTAATTTTGCGTTTAGTAATTTTAAATTGTCTAGTCCAATTAGACCATCATAAATATTGTGAAAATTAAACAAGTAAAATTTTAAAGTTTCGTTTTGATTAAATTCAGAAAACATTGGTATTTCGCAACAATAATCATGAGAAGAAGTTTGAAAGACAGTAGATACTGTAAAAGGTTCATAGTATATTTCATTTTAAAAAAATTTATATGCAATGTCAGGATTAATAAAAGATTTTGTTGACCCTGTATCTATTAATAGTTTAAGATGAGGTTTCGCAATTAAAATGTAAGGCAATTCTTTTTTGTCTGACGATAGATGATACTCTACTAAGGTTCGGTCTCTTGAACCGGGTTTTCCTGAAAATCCTGAGTCGTCTCATGTTCGTTTTCATAGAATTCATACTCGGTGTTAATGTCCTCGACATATATTTCCTGTTGCTCGGAGGTGTCGTCTTCGGTGTTAAACAATTTTTCGACTATTATATTTTTGTTTGCTCCGCGATTTGCAAAATGATTGTAATTTTGATTTGGCTTTCTAAATTGGGAAGTATTTCTTGTAGATATACTCATAGGTGTGGGTCTGTTTTGTATGGGTCTCGGATTGGAATTTCTTCCAAAAACTTGAGAATTACTTGGAATATTTTGAGCGGGTGGACTCGGATGTCTTTGTAGATTTATTGGTCCACGAGGAAATTGTGTGTGTTGAAAAAGAGGGGGTTGACGAATTTGATTGAATGGTCTAAAATTGTTATTGAAATTATTTATTGGAAATCTCACTGGTGGATGGGTATTTTTAGAAATCGGTAGTGTAAATGGAATTTGATGCGTTGATTTTTGATAATATTTGATATTTTCTTCTTCAGTTATAAACTTTAATGCTTGACTTAAGCAATTTGGACGTATAGCTCGTATAGTTGGACTTAGAGGATCCCTTAGTCCTGCGAAAAATGTTTTTAATGCTTGCTTAGTGAAAAAATCTCTCTTACTAGTTCGTTCTGCCGGTGTGGTGCTGTGTAAATCAATATAATTACAAATAGTATTGAGCAGATGAATTACCCTTTCGTGAAATTGTGTCGGTAATTCTTGTGGTTTTTGTTTTAAATTAACCAAATCTTGGTTCAAGCAATTTTCATCTCGTTGATCACCAAAATTTTGAATTAATGTTTGTTTTATGTTGTCCCAGGTATCACAACCGTTTATGGCGATAACTTCTTCAGCTCTGCCTTCTAATTTATTTAAGATACCATTTAATAAAAGAACATTTTGAAAACTACTTCGATCATTTACGTCAAAATAATACGATAAGATTAACTCTGATGCATTGATAAATCTATGTAATTTATTTGGATTTCCATCGAATTGTGGAATAATGCTTAAATTCTTAATATCTAAAGCTGGTGGAGCCTTTTTGTGTGTTTTTTGATTCTTGTTTAAATTAGTTAAATTATTTGAAAGTTTTAATTTTTTGAATAATTCTACTAAATCTACTTCGTTGTTCCGATTGTTTTCGTTAAAGGAATCAATGGAATTTGAGGAGACTGACATGAACAACTGACTATTACAATCGTTCATAAAATCAGAATGTTCACAATGAATAACATACTATATATAACATTATATATATATATATATATATATATATATATATATATATATATATATATATATAATGTTATTATATATATATATATATATATATATATATATATATATATATATATATATATATATATATATATATATATATATATATATATATATACATTTATATATATATATATTATATAATGTTATTATATATATATATATATATATATATATATATATATATATATATATATATATATATATATATATATATATATATATATATATATATGTATATTATATATTATATATATATATATATATATATATATATATATATATATATATATATATATATATATATATATATATAATATTATATATATATATATATATATATATATATATATATATATATATATATATATATATATATATATATATATATATATATATATATATATATATATATATATATATATATATATATATATATATATATATGTAAAATTGTTAATGTCAGCTATTTGCGGCTGGCGGTTCTCGGCAGTTTCCTGGAATGGGTCATTATTGCTCATTATTCAACTACAATATCGCATTACTGGTTTTTTACATCATCATGTATAATAGATATCTTATGTGTGCATCTACAGCTTTTACCTTTTTGAATATAAAGAAAAAAATATGATGAAAGTATTCATTTTAATTTAAGGTTTTTCTGAGTTCAAATACAAACAACACAATGAATAAAGGCAGTACGTTTATTGAATCGTAAGCAATTAAAGCACCAAAGAACAATTGAGTTTTGATATTTCTGATATGATATATACATATACATACCAACATAGAAATAATATTTACGGATTCCGCAGTTAGTTCCTTATCTAATATTTTATAAATATTAGGTTTTTAATGAATAAACTTGTAGCTTTTTAATCTTTTAAATGTTTGAAACATTAAAAAGCTGCAAGTTTATTCTTTAAAAACCTGACATGTACATAGAAATACAACTAAAACTATCTAATAGTGAAAACCGAAGGTACAAAGTGTACACAGTCACTGTTCTTCATGTTCATATCTTTCTTGACACATTCATTTACAAATTAATACTAAATAAATATTAACATTCTAATAAACAGCGTGAATTCATGACATGGAAATAATAATAATTATGCAAAATATAAATATTAAGTATACAATAGATCTATTAAGCATATACAATCAATTGAATATCATCCAAAATATATTACACAAAAGGTAGATCTGGTGTGAATCTTTCTTCCACTTCACCCAAAGAAAAAAAGACTTAAATACTCATACTGGAAACTTAAGAATGTCTAACACGTTATTGAATAAATTGGAGGCCCTATATGAAAAGTAGCCCTAAAATATATGTGTATTATACACATACCTAAAGTGTATTATACACATAACTACCCACAAATCCGATATACACGGTCTCTTAATGTATGGAAACGTACTTTAATTTGACATGGCTCGAAAGAGAATTTTATTTGAATCCAACGATGTAAATATTGTAAGGTTATTTTTTTCAAAATAGATTTAAAAAAATATCTAAAAGGTGTTTCGGTTTGTTTTAGGGTAAATATATTTTTCATTTAGTAGGCTATGATACTATGGATGACAGTGGAAGTATTTGATTACACTCGACTATTAGACTGCAACTTGAGTATTTGATTACAACTACTATCGTCAATTTGTGATTTTCAAATTTCTTTCAATTTTTATATGGAATTACTATGTATTTAATTGAAAGAGAAAAAATTGAAAAACTAACAACTGTTGGATACGGTGACAGAAAACGCACTTATGTTGAAGTTTGTCGAATATTTAAATAAGTACATTCGAATAAAATCGTCAGTAAGTCAACAGTTTCAAAAACGGTGAAAAGATTCAATGATATAGGCAGCATTAAAAGTCGTCCAAAATTAAGAAGACAAAAAAAAACCGAATTCTTTGGTTTGACATAGCATTCCGAATAAAATCTGTTTTATTAAATTGGAAAATTTTTCTAAAAACTACGTACTTTTCAACACACAGCGCCGGATCTAAGATTCTTCCGAACCGGGACAGAAACTTAACATTGGCAACTCCAGCATCTGAGATTAACGATTTCAATTTAGTGGCCCGTTACATTGCCGCCCGGGGTAGGTAACCCGTTTTGCCCCTCCCCCCACCCCCACCATGGAACTATAGAACTCCAAAGAACAATATATAAAGTATGCATTTTTAGTGTGTCCGAACTTTCGAGAGGAGTCACTGTCAAACGAACTGTGAGTTTGCGCGCAAGTCGGTAAATCTATGTCAATAGTCTGGCATATTATCAAGGTACGTTTAACATCAGAGCAACGTTTGCAAATTGTCGAAATTTATTATCAAAATCGGTGTTCTGTCCTACAAACTTATAGAGCACTTCGTGATGTACTCGCCGAATTATCTCTGAATTAACTCCGAATTAACTCCGAACGCATTTTTCGCTGCTCGATAGTAAAACAAAAACAAGACAAAAAATTTTGTTCCGAAGAGAATATCTCCGCTATTGCTGGCAGTGTTGATCAAGATCCAAATTATCAGTTAGTCGCTGTTCGCAGGAAATTTTGTTATTCGACCACGTGGATTATTTAATTCCGAATTTGAATGGTATTGATTAGGAGATGTGGTTTGGTGAACCTAAACACATTTGGTGAACTAATACAGTAATCGATTTATTGAGGGAACAATTCGGTGAGAAAATTATTTCGAAGAACGGATCTATTAATTGGCCACAAAGGCCATGTGATTTAACGCCTTTCGATTATTTCCATTCGGGTTATGTTAAATCTTTGGTCTATGCCTATAAACGAGCAACTGTTAACGCCTTCCAAGCCAACATAACTCGGGCAATTGCGGACATAAGGCACTAATTGCTTGAAAAAGTGGTCGGAAATTGGATTGACAGAATGCGCTTTGTCAGAAGTAACCATGGCGGACACTTGTCCGACATTGTTTTGAAACATTAATGTCATTGAATGGTATTTCACATGAAATAAATAGTTTGAAGGCATTTAATTTTGGTCGTTGTTTTATTTGAAATTAAAGTTTGAGCGCACTAAAACAGTCACCCTGTGTATATATATATATATATCATCATCATCATCAGCCCGTATCGATCCACTGCAGGATGAAGGCCTCTTCAGCATGCTTCCAACCTTCACGGTCCTGGGCTTTCCTCTGCCACTCGGGTCCAATATACTTAACGATGGCATCAGTCCATCGTGCTTTCGGTCTTCTTCGCGGACGTTTGCGATCAAGCGGTATCCACTCCAGGATTGCCTTGGTCCACCTGTCGTCCCATCGCCTCGCTATATGGCCTGCCCATCTCCATTTCAACTGTTTTACTCTTCCAATGATGTCACAGACTTTTGTTTGTTCCCTGATCCATGCGCAGGACTTTCTGTCTCGTCTTGTAATGCCAAGCATACATCTTTCCATTCCCCTCTGTGCCACCCGAAGTTTTTGAATTGATTGCGATGTGAGTGTCCAGGTTTCACTTCCATACGTCATAACGGGTAGAACGCACTGATCGAATACTTTTCTTTTCAGGCAAAGTGGGAGTCTGCTCTTAAACACTATGTTAAGCCTACCAAATGCCTGCCAGCCACATTTAACACGCCGTTCCACCTCCCGGGCGGTATTCCCCTCCATGGAAATCCTCTGCCCAAGATATACAAAGCTGTCCACAATCTCTAAATCCTTTCCTAAAACTGAAATTCTTCTGTCCTGAGCGAAGTTATTGAACATAACCTGACTCTTTTTCAGGTTTATTTTCAAACCAAATGGTTCGCCAGCCCTTTGCAGTTCTTGTATGCGTCTTTGCAGCTCCTCTGGGTCTTGTGAAATGAGAATAATATCATCTGCAAATCTAAGATGGTTTAAGTTTGCACCATTGATCTTTACCCCATCCTGTTCCCAATCCAGTTTACGGAATACTTCTTCAAGGCCAGCCGAGAAAAGAATAGGCGATATTGCGTCACCCTGCCGTAGACCTCGTTCTATATTAATTCCCACTTCAAGATCATCAAGGTGAATTGTGGCTGTAGCTCCATCATATATCGTTTCTAATAGGTTTACATAGGCTCTCTCTACACCTTGGCTAAGCAGTGCATCCATTATCGCATGCTTTGAGATGAAATCAAATGCTTTTTCGTAGTCGATAAAAGCCAAGCACAGTGGCATGGTGTATTCGTTGTGCCTTTCTATGACCTGCTGTACAACCTGGATGTGATCCATTGTACTAAATCCACTTCTGAATCCTGCTTGTTCTCTTGGTTGTGCGTCATTCAGTTTTTTTAATATTCTTTTAGAAATTATCTTAGTGAAAACTTTGTACATCACTGAGGAGGCTTATTGGACGGTAGTTCTTTAAATCTTCCTGTGCTCCTTTTTTATGTAAAAGGATCACTTCTGCATTTTTCCATAAGTCAGGTACTTTTTGTTCTTTGAGGCATTTTGAGTATAATTTTGCCAGTGTTTTATGTAACGTCCGACCACCAGCTTTTAGCATTTCGACAGTTACACTATCCTTTCCTGGAGCCTTGCCGTTCTTCATCAATTCTATAGCATTTGTTACTTCCTCCACTAGGATATCTGGTATTATATATTGTTCTTCCGTGGGTATTGCTGTCCCTGACTGGCTCTGATCTTCATATAACTGGGAATAAAACCTTCTGACAATCTCTAACATTTGGGTACGCGTCCTGCACACTGTGCCATCCTCACGCTTTAAAGCATATATTTGCATTCTTTTGTTTCTCAGCTTCTGTTTAGCTTTGTTAATTCCTTTGTTTTCTTCCAAGGTTTTTTGCACTAGCTGCATATTGAATCGGCGCGTGTCCTCTCTGATACGTTTTCTTATAGTTTTGCAGAGCTCAGTGTACTCGACCCTGCCAAAAGGACTACCTGCATTTCTCATTGCTCGCCGTTTCTTCATTAAATCAATGGTCTCACTGGAGATTTTTGTTTGTTTGAGACATTTTTCCTCTGGTGCTATTGAAGCAGCCGTTTGAAGTACATTGTTGGCGATTTCTTCATATTGAACTGATATTTCCACCTCCTCTGGATCTTGTAACGCAGCAAACCGGTTTGACAAAGCAATCTCAAAATCGCTTCCTCTCTCCAGCAGTTTTCCAGAATCCACCTTGCCCTTCTTTGATCTTACCATTTTTTCGCGCTCTTTTCGACAGTCAATCTGAACCCTTGCTCGTACAATTCGGTGGTCACTTCCAACATTAAAATTGTTAAGGACAGTACAATTGGTAAATATTGTTTTATCGTTGGTCATGATGTAGTCAATTTCGCTTGTGAGCCCAGATGGACTTTTCCATGTCCATTTTCTGCTGATATTTTTCTTATAGAATGAATTCATAATATATAGTTCTTGTCCTTCAGCAAAATCAACTAATCTGTCACCTCTATTGTCTCGCTCACCAGTTCCATATGGGCCAGTTGCATTTTCGTCTGTTCTTGTTGTTCCAATTCTGGCATTAAAATCACCCATCAGGATTTTGTACCTACATTTCTCCTTGTATAAAAGCTGGGCCACATCATCATAAAATTCCTCAATTTCCTCATCTTTATGGCTTATAGTTGGTGCATAAGCTTGGACGATTTGAAGCCTAAACTTTTTATTCAGCTGAATGACGCATTGGGCTAATCGGTCGGATGTACTTTCAAATTTTACCACACTGTCCTTCAGCTTTCGATTGATGAGGAATCCTATTCCGCCACATCGGCCATTTTCCGTACCTCGAGTGTAGAGTACGTGTCCAGTTGGTTCCAGTTTGATTAACTCTTCACCCTTCCTTCGTGCTTCACAGAGCCCAATAATATCCCAATGTATGTTGTCAAGTTCGATTAACAGTTCTTGCAATCGGGCCTCTGTTTTCATAGTCCGTATATTTAACGTTGCAATGTCAAAAGTCCAATGGCAGCCTGATCTAACCCGGTGATTCTTAGCACCCTCTGCCTTGGGGCAGGTCTTCCCGCTGCCGTAGGTAGTTGCCCCTTGGCCTCCGGGGAATGAGGGCCGTGTTTGAGGTTGTACTGTCATATTTCAACATACTGAAATACCATGTTGAAGGTATGGACCGTAATCTGTCACGCTGGTCCAATGCGGGTTGGCAGATTTTGGATCATGTTAGTCTGAGGCCTCCGCCTTGACCCGTCCGCCAGGGGTGACCCTCCCAGGAGCACAGACTCCAGACGGCATAGCTCAAAGCTTCACTGCCCTACTCAAACCCCTTTACCACGTCAAGGTCTGATCCACAAAGGGGATATATATATATATATATATATATATATATATATATATATATATATATATATATATATATATATATATATATATATAAAGTAAAAATTTGTTTGTCTGTTTTTTTATTTGTCTTCTTGCACGATTATTTAAATTCATTGTCGCGCGATTTGTTGCTACTGACCGATGATGTCTCATTCGCTACATATCGTCTTCGTTTGCATTTTCTCTTTCTTCTTGCGTATGTGCTAAAAGTGTTTGTGATAATCGATTCCGTTCAATTTCATTTCGCTCTTCGAGTTGCTCTGCAGTTCGATTAGATCGAAAATTCATTTGGTTTAGCATTGCGAGTTTTGCGACTGAAATTGCTTCGTCTTATTGGCGGCATTGCAATGCTATTAAATTGTGGCAATTTAATTCAGTCGTGTCGATTGCGACGGAATGTGCGATGCGAAGAATCACAATTCAACTGAAAATGGACAATCGATTCACTTTGTTGTTACTGTATAACCGTTTGTCACTTCAAAACTCAACGTATTTCGTAGGTAAATCTGTAAATTTGTTTGAGATAAAACGACGATACTTAATTCATATCATGAAACGATTGCGATGAACTTACAACAGAATCACAATTTAACTGACAATAAACAACTCAATCAATTTTTTGTCACTATTGTAACCTATGATAAGTGGGGGGCTGATTCACAATTTGGCAATCAGTAAATATAGGTTAATTTCTGCGGAAACATTTGAACGAGCAAGAGAAGAGTTTTATAACAGTATGTTGTACTGTTAGCAAGAAGGAGCATTTTGAGCATTTATGTTAATCTTTCCAGAATATTCTTGAAATACATTTGATATTACATTTTACTTTCATCATTTAGTTAGTTTGGTATAAAACTTCCATTAAATTAGTATTTTATTTCTAAATGTAAGCTCAAAATAACTTCGAATATACACCTCTTGAATGACTGAATGATCAGAAAAAAAACTAATATTTATCTTTTACAGGCAGACTCTGTTTAAAAAGTTTGATGACATACTAATATTAAATTTAATTGATTTTTTCAAAAACCGAATGACAGATGTCAAAATAAAAACATCGTTTGAATAGATATTTTAAACGGCTTTGAAATGAGGTATTACTAGTGAACTATTGCCAGTTAAAAATATTATCAAAATGGCGGCAAAAACGCCATATTTGGACAATTATATCTCTGCCTTTAACTAAAACATTTTAAATTCATTTTATGTATGCCAGCTATCGTTGCTTTATGTTTTTTGGTTCAAAAGTTAAGTCCGGGCTGAATATATATATATATATATATATATATATATATATATATATATATATATATATATATATATATATATATATATATATATATATATATATATATATATATATATATATATATATATATATATATATTGCGGTTCTATCCGAGAACCTAGTAATTCTACTATATAATATATATAGACGAAATGAACTGTATAAAATTGTTATGGGGATCGTACAATCCGAAACAGAGAAAATTAGAGATAAAATTAGAGATAAAATTATAAGTGAATGTTCGAATAAATGTTGCAAAAAAGGTTAAGGACCTTATGTGTAACTTGGGAAGTTTTCTCTCACGTGTCTTATTTTCCAAATTTCATTCTCTCAGAAAACCGGTTATTTCGGTAGTATCAACATCATATTTCTGATAAGTGCCTTAAAATAGTCAACAAGATCTTAAAAGCTATCGAAAATTAGTGATATTATTTTAGATAAATGTGTGTCTTGTTTTTCTTGCGAATAAGTTTTTTCAATAATTTATTGAATCTTTCGTGATATTTTTTATTAATTTTATATCAAACCTGAGTCATACTTTTTTATGAATTTTAGTTTGCACCCAGTTATTGACGACGCGTCATCCCACTGATGAAAATTTAGTGATGTTCAATTCATTGTGTGAGAAAGCGGAGGAGACAGAAGGTTTTACTATTGACCATAGAAAGAAGTTATCTATGTGGAGGGAACAATTGACAGCGAGTACAAATATACCAGTTTATCCAAAAAATAGTTGCTGTCGGAAGAGTATGAGGTAAATATATGATATAAATTGAATACTAAATTTTTTGGTATGATGAAAAATTGAAAAGCTATTTTTCACTGATTAAATACTGTAATTCACGAACTCCTAATTCACCAGTGATTTTCTGTTTCGAATTATCGTATAATGGCCATTTTTGATTTCATTTAAATATACTTTACATATTATACTTACATATACATATATATACTTTACATATTAAATATACTCTATACGGCTGATCCCCCAATAACAAAATACACCACAATTGGTACATTTGCTGATGACACAGTCATACTTTCATCAAATATAAACCCAGTCGAAGCCTCAAACAAACTACAAACCCACCTGAACCTAATTCAAACCTGGACTCGAAAGTGGAAAATTAAAATAAATGAGACAAAATCAGCGCAAGTCAACTTTACCCTCAGGAAAAGGCAGTGCCCTAGCTTACATTTTAATAACGTAGAAATCCCAACATTCACGAATACAAAATATTTAGGTATACACTTGGACAGTAAACGTGGAAAACCCATATAGTCAAAAAAAGAAAACAAATTGACCTAAAAGTAAAAGAATTGAGCTGGCTTATCGGAAGAAAGTCTAACTTATCTTTAGATAACAAAATTCTATTATACAAGGCTATCATTAAGCCAATTTGGACTTATGGGATAGAACTTTGGGGATGTACCAGTAAATCAAATTTAGCCATTATCCAAAGATGTCAGTCCAAAATATTACGAATGATTGCCGACGCACCTTGGTACATATCAAACCACACTCTTCACGAAGATCTCCAGATACCCTATGTTAAGGACGTGATCAAGAGCAGCAGCATAAAATATCACCACAAACTGGAAAGCCATCCTAACACCCTACTACAGCCTGTTTTGAATCCAACAAATAATAGAAGACTAAAAAGAAACTGGCCAACAGACCTGATAGAAGGATAATGGGGACTCGTCGTTGGGGGAGTCACCTCATCACGCCAATATAGGGAAGTCTAGCCCTCAAGCCATCACATTAGCTTATAGAATATTGTAATTCTGATTGCTAATATACGAAATAATAATAAAGAAAAAAAAAATTTAAATATTAAGCTAAGCAATAAATCTGAGATGTTGAGTGTCGCTATCACAGACTCTTCCAAAAACTGCACACTTGGACGAGCTGTAAAGATATTTTGAGGGACTGATATTTGTATGATGCGGACGTGCAGATATGACCCAGCGACGGGCTGCAATATTTAGGTTATTTAACGAGTTGCGTTTAATCTTCCTCTGATTGTTTACTTTACTTTTATTCTGATGATTAAGGTTAATCTGTCTCACAAGTATATAGTCCCGATAATCTCTGACATGATGGCTTTAGGCTATTCTAAAATTAAATTCTTCCTTTCACGCTTCTTATGGTACACTGTAAGGTGCATTTTCCAATAAGTACGCGTCACCAACATAAGTAAAGGCCGATCATCAGTCATTCTCGAAACAGTCCCAGCTGTAACTACAATAAAAGCAACATGTATCGACGTGAAAAGGATCATGTTCTTGTAGGATATTTTCATGCCGATTTCGTAGAGCAAGTGTTAGTACCAGCACGAGTATTTGAACCTGTGGTACTCGTTCATAAGTCTGACCCTCAGATCATCTAATTTATGTTCTCATAACAGTAGAAAACTTAATGATAAACAATTAAAATGTGTATCAGTTTTTGTGGTTATTTTGTGTGATGTTGTACACAGTGTATATGTGTTCTGTTTGATTTAAACATTTTTAATTGTACTTTTTGTTCCTCGCATGAATGCAATTATGCATGAACCTGAAGAGAATGTTGATTCCCCTAAGAGACATATCTCGTTAA
The DNA here is from genome assembly GCA_031761425.1 of Cosmopolites sordidus. Taxonomy (NCBI): domain Eukaryota; kingdom Metazoa; phylum Arthropoda; class Insecta; order Coleoptera; family Curculionidae; genus Cosmopolites; species Cosmopolites sordidus. Next base: position 335,062 of record JARFXV010000931.1, on the reverse strand, counting down.
ATGAACTTGAATTTTCAAAGTGTCGAATGTTTGTGTTCTTTAAGTCTGATGTTGTTCAAACATATTTGGGTCTATCTATTTAACTGAGATAACCGATACTTTATGGAAATTCATTTTAAATAAACGAACTGAGACTTTAAATTTCTACTAAATTTAAAAACTTGTATAACAATTAGGCAAACTATTAACATAGTTGAGTTTTAGAATTAGATTAAATCATTTCCTGATGCAAGATCAGAAACAACTTCTATGTTCTAAAATATATTGGGATATTTTGAACTATTGATTAAATACAAAAAAAAAACACATTTTGTGGTATATTCTCAACATTATCTTTTATGCAATTTATTTTTAATCATTCATGGAATTGATATTGAATCGTTTTAAATTTGACCTTCTTTTGGTGAAGATTATCTTCCGATGTCGGTTGGGCTGGCTCATCATGCTTGATCTTTTGTGTGGAATGTTAGCAATACATTTTTTATAACCAGTTATCAACAGTAATATTAATAAAATCATTAAATGGCATCCCAAGTGGTTAGAATATCATTTAGGAATAATTATGCGGGTAACCTCAAATATTCTTGTACAATATACCCTCTTAGAAGACCACTACATTATTGAAACTTAATATTCTAATGAAAGCAAGTACAATGATATTTCTGAAATTGAGTCTGTCATGATTCAAGCACTGCTAGAGGAGCTAAAAGAGTTGATAAATTCATTTGATATGTTTATACATCCCATTCTGGATATTAGATTAGGATAGAGATAGCTTATTTCAAATTTAATAAATGTATTATATTTATATTCTAAAACAATATAAACATAATGTATATCTGCATTTTGTTTAATTTGTTGTTTATTAATTTTCCCACAAATGTGGACGTTTTTTGAATTAATTCTTAGAACTTTTTAATGAATTGTATCAACTTATTAAGTGTTTTACCAGTGGGAAGGAACTTTTTCTGGACAATCGGTAATCGAAGAACACCATGATTTTGATTTTTGACCGGCTTTAACGTGCTTTTCTTTAGCACGATGCTGGCTTGATTGTTGGCCTGTTTCTGGGCCTATAAGCATAGATCCATGTCCAGTAATTGTGCATTTCAGAATGTTATCATCCAAGGAAAGCATCTCTTTAGCAACTACAACACGGAACTCATTTTCACCAAAGATTAGAAGACACCGAAACAAGCCTAAATAGTACTTCAACATTGATTGAATTGATCCAAATGATATTTCAGTAATATGTACAATGTTTCATATACTTTATTGGTGATTGGTCAATACACATTTTGGTAATGTTTTCTCCTTTGGCTGACGTGGAAGGTCTTCCTGAACGAGGTTCATCTTCAGCTGCATTTCTACCATTACTAAAGTAGTTGTACCACTTGTAAACATTTTTATAAATAGCTTTATCGTCGCAACACTTTCTTGACATTTTTAATGCACCAGTATAAGAAATGTAGTTTTTGGCAAAAGTTAAAGGAAATTTTTTGCTCAATAAATGTATCTATTTAAAAAAATCGAACAAAATTTTTTATCAATTCAAAACACTAGTGGATGAAGGTGTTATGTGGCAAAATTAAACTTTTGAATAAATTAAGCCCAAAGTTTTTTTATGTAAACTTTTTGTTTTATTTTGTTTAGGTTATTGCTAAGAAGCATAAATACATTTTAACTGAAAAATGTACTTAAAAAAATTGCCTTCTTTGTAAAACCGAAGAAAAAATGTACTTGACACCTTCATCCAATGTAAAATGTTACAAAAAAATCTGATTTATACAAAAGGGATGAATTAAATAAAATCTTAATTCTAGATTAACAAACCAAAGGATAAATATAAAACTTGAATTACCACGAACCGTAAAATATTATGAATTTTTTAAGATAGGTTAATAGAAATACCGATATTTTCTTACAAACTTCAGTAATTCCTGGAGACTTTTTTCTTTTCATCAGAGATAGCCTCATATTTTATACCAACTCTTTCAATTTCAATATTGCCAGGTGCTATTCTTATATTGAAGGATATTAATCTTTTTAAATTGAACTGTTTCGTCATGTTTTTTTATATAAATAAGGACCATACGCTTCGACTTTTATCCATTTTATACCATCCCTAAATCCCAGTTTCATTAAGTTCGTCCTTTTTTCTATTAATCAGGCGAAGTTTCTGTGGTACATCACTGATCGTTCTAAGATGTTGAGCCACCAAAGACCTAATTTTTTCGGCTAGTCTTTGAAATTATTTCTCGGTACTTATCTTTTCTATTTCTCCCAAAATCTCTATCGGAATCTAAGTAGGTGTGAACAACTTCTGGAAATTTGTGATCAATACAACCAAAGTATTCTTTCAAAATAAGATATTGGTACAGGCAAACCATGTGGAAATTCTTATTTTAACCCGCACAGATGATCAAGTGGTCTTTTTCTACTATACTTTCGTCTACTTCAATATATTTCAGTGGAAATCTACATATTTCCACAATTCCTGTGTTTGCCACATCTTCAGTTCAGGTACAAAAAGAGGTTTTTTCTGTGTTTTTTTTTTGCAACAAAATGTATCCCAACATTATAAAACCATAATTGGCGAAGATAAAATGCCTTAGAAGTCGTAGTTTGGGAAGTGGCATTGTTTGCTTTCCTACTGTGTAATTTTCTTTATGCTCTTCGTTTGCCTCACCTGCATAACAAGTAGAATTTATGTGGTACACCTTTTGTTGTTGTTGTTTTGGTACTCTTACCAATATGTCGGTATAGGAACATTTCTTAATTTTAGACGTCTCGGGAAGTTTTTGTTGATTACATTCCTCTAAATATAACTCGTACTGTTTACTTACATTAAGAAGAGGAGAAACGTATTTTTATGTCTGTTTCTAGAGTAGTAGGACTTCATTCACTGGTAACCTCTTTATATGTCTCATAACAAAGTTTTTAACTTCTTGGTCGGTTTTGTGTGGTCTGTTAAAATGCTTTCCTCTGCTATCCAGAGGAGGGGCTGAGAATTCACTTTTTATTCGACTTTGTATAATATCGATTTTTTTCTGCCTATTTGATATAAAGCACACAGGATAGTTTTAGGATAGTTTATGTCAATTTATATTTTTTATTGCAATATTTTTTTATTGCAAATTATTTGTTTATTATATGACAAAGGGTTATAATTATCTATAAGTTCCATAAGTTTCTAACAGAGGGCGGTGTATCCAATAGATGGCGCTGTGTTAAGAGTCCAAACGTTTTATTTATGCTACAAATCATTTCACGTCACACGTATGTTCAAAATTTAATTACGACGTAACCTTGTTTTTCATTTTTTGGGGTATTATTTTTTCATTTTATTTCAATTGTTCTCTGTTCTTATGGCGAAGTATCGAAACACTTCGATTGACCATAAACATGCGCGTACGATTGCAAAATGATCCATCAGCACAAATATTTTCCGAACAATTGATAGATTTTCCAAACGTTAGAACAGAACTGCAACCAAATTTGCAATGAATTAAATTGCTAGACAATTTCTGCACTGTTGTTCAGATAAAAAATGAGTTAATTGAGAATATCTACCCGGACATAAAAAATAATCACTTGGATGACAACTGGCTCAGTAATCGGGCTATTTTGGCAGCCAAAAATGTTGATGTTGACGAAATTAACTTCCAGATACAACAGTTGTTGCCAGGTAAACTGATGTCTTTTAAATCAATCGACACTGTTGTTGATGAAAACAAAAGTGTAAATTTTCCAGTTGACTTTTTAAATTCTCTGGATATGCCCGGGATGCCACCACATAATCTTCGGTTGAAGTTTGGTTGACCTGTTATTCTTCTGCGCAATTTGACTTTACTTCGATTATGCAACGGTACATGTTAGGCCATTAAAAAGATCACCGGAAATATTCTTGAAGCAACCATTTTTTTATAAAATTAATTGATATATGTTATCAACTATAAACTTTGTCAATTCTTCTATTGGAACCTTTGGTGTGAAACATTAAACTTGAAGAGATTTACTACTTTTTCAACACCAGATCACTTTTTTTGAACTTCTTGACGCACGTTTCGCTAACAATGTTAGCATCATCAGGATATTATTTAATCTCAAAAGAGATCTCAAAATGATGATGCTAACATGGTTAGCGAAACGTGATTGTGATTTGGTGTTTAGTGGTAAATCTCTTCAAGTTTAAGAACTTTGTATTACTCATGTATTACAAAATATACTTGAATATGAGATAAATAAAATATAAAATTCAAAATTTTATGTTGATTTGTGCTTAATATCAACGCTACGAAATTTCTTATCAATCGCTTCCAAATTATGACCCAATGTTCAAATCTCATTCCGGTGGGTTATAACATAGGCTACAACGTTTTCGTCTTTATTTGTAAATAATGATTTGACTCTATTGAACATCAATTGTTCTATTGGAACCTTCGGTGTGAAACATTAAACTCAAACAGATTTACCACTAAACACTGATACACAGGGGATGATTTAATCTAGTTAAATCTTAATAGTTTTGATTTCTGGTCAAATGAGCAGTCATTATTATTTAAATATGTTTTATACGCAATTGGAGAAATATTTGGAAACAACGCCAACGATTATTTTATATTTCATCAAGACTTTTTTTATATTTCGAGGAACCGACTGGTTAATTGCCAGCAAGGTCACGTTAACGGCATCAAGGTCACTCGATTTAACAGCGTTAGATTATTTCCTTTGGTGTTTAACATAACCCCAAAGTATCTGTGATCTGTGGTCTATGCCGATAATCCAGCAAGTATTGACGCCTTAGAAGCTAATATAACTTGGACAATTGCGAGCATATGACTCCAATTGCTTGAAAAAGTAGTCGGAAATTAGATTGACAGAATATGCTTTGTCAAAAGTAGCCGCGGCGGACATTTGTCCGAAATTGTTTTCAAATATTAATCATTTAATGGCATTTCTACTAAAAAAATCACTGTGTATGTAAATACACACACACTTTCATATACATGTATGACCTTGATTTTTGTAATATGAAATTAATAATATATACTTTATTTTGCTTATTCCAGAAATAGACAATCGAAAAACCAAAAATCGTACACATTTGAAACATCGATTGACCCATCTGGTACCCAAAAAAGCTCTTCTTATCCAAATATGCAAAGTAGTTCAACATATTTAGGTCATAGGCATTCAGTAGATAGCGGTACGTTAAAGAATCAACTCTCACGCATAAGTCCTGTAGTTTATAATGATTCATGTCCAAATTATAAATGTAGCGTAAATTCCAATAAACTTAAGTCGACTTGTCCATCGACCAAAAATAATTTGGACATTGAAAGTAGCTTAGAATCTCTATGTATCCAGATGATGGAACATGCGTTAGGGCCCTAAATGTTTAATTAATTTATACATTGTTGACAAATTTATTTTTTATTTAAAGGCTAGTTTGTGGTTTGTTTATTAGTACTACAATTTTTTGTAGGAAAATGTTGATATATATGTATGTGATGTAATTTAAGTAACTATGTTATATTTATAATAAAACAATTTTAACATGCTCTTTTTATTTCTTATTTCTGAACCTCTTAATCTCACGTAATATTTTATAAAGACGCGAAGTAATATACAGTAAAACTCGGTTATAACGTACCGGCGGGGAACTTCATAATCGGTATGTCATATAAGAAGTTCGTTAAAAAAAAGAAAGTATGTATGTACCTGCATATATATATATATATATATATATATATATATTTTTTTTTTTTTTAACTAAATTAACAGGCTATCAACCGCAGAGGATGCTTTCAAAAGGAAAACGGACAACTAGCTCTAAATAACCAAGACAATTGCAAAGAACTTGCGAAATATTTTGAACAAATACTAAACTGTCCTGAGCCCTTAAACAAATTACCAACACTAAACCCTAAACAAACAAACGCAGATTCATTACCACCGAATGAAGAGGAAATACTTAGGCAAATCAAGCGGCTTAAAAATAACAAAGCTTCTGGTGAAGATGGAATCACTGCTGAACTTTTGAAATCCGCTGGTCCAGGTACAATCAAGGAAATTACCAAAATTCTACAAGAAGTTTGGCGAACCGAACGGATTTCGAAAGACTGGAAAGATGCTCTAATCCATCCACTACATAAGAAAGGAGATAGAACGGATGTAAACAACTATAGAGGAATATCTCTTCTCCCAGTTTGTTACAAGATTCTATCTCAATGTCTACTAGAAAGAGCAAAGGGACAGTTAGAACCGAACATTGGTGAATATCAGGCAGGTTTTCGACCGGGCAGATCCTGCCCTGAACAGATCCTGAATCTAAAGTTGATTCTAAGACATCAAAAACTGTACAATAAAAATCTCGTCTGTACATTTGTGGATTTCAAAAAAGCATATGATTCTATTGACCGCGAATCTTTATTCCGAATCTTGAAAGAACAAGGACTAGATCTGAAAACGCTGGCAATTATTAAAGCAACGTTAACTAACACGAGGTCAAAAGTTAAATTCATGGGTGACATCTCAAAACCCTTCGAAATTAAAACTGGTGTGAGACAAGGGGATGGACTCTCGCCACTCTTATTTAACTGTGTTCTAGAAGAAGTAATACAGGAGTGGCGTGAAAAAAACTCGGCACTGAATATTGACCAGCCCATTAAACTGAGGAGAACCAACATCAAAATTGATTGTCTGGCATTTGCTGATGATCTAGCAATTTTAGCTCAAGATTTATTAATGGCTCAAAAACAGATTGAAATCCTAAAAGAAACAGCAGAAAAGGTAGGACTCCAAATTTCCTTTGAAAAGACACGATACATGACCTGCAACAGACTAAGAACACCATTTCTAAAAACAAAATATGGTAACATCAGACAAGTCTCTCAATTCAAATATTTGGGTGAAATAATCATGGAAAATGGGTTGGAAAAAGCGGCCAATAAGGGTAGATGTCAAAAAATGGAAACGGCATTCAGACTAACACAAAATATTTACAACAAAAAATGCCTATCTAAAAACACAAAACTGAGATATTACAACACGGTTATTAAGCCAGAATGTCTATATGCTGCAGAAACGCTCATTTTGAATAGAAAGAGGGACATCGAGGACGTTGAAAAGAAGGAAAGAAAAATTATAAGAGAAATCCTAGGCCCCAAACAAATAAATAGCACAACATACCGACTTCGAGAAAACCAAGAAATCAAACAATACACAGATATACATAGCGATATGAGAACAAGAAGACTTAAGTTTTACGGACACATCAAACGGATGAATCCGAGTAGGCTAACTAGACAAATAGTCGAATTTTATGAAAATAGGAGTAGAGCTAAAGTAGAAATAATTAAATGGATTGCGGCAATTAAAGAGGACCTAAGATCAGCCAATATTACACAAAGTGAAATTCAGGATAGAGGTTGTTTCAGACACAAGGTTAACGTTTGGAAGGTTGGCCAGAGAGAGAAATGTAGGAAGACTGGAACAACTTGGTCTAACGAAAGGAAAAAAGCTCATAGCGAAAGAATGAAATTAGTATGGGCTCAAAGGAAGGCTAACAACAACAAACGCCTCTAATTGTACTTCGCGTGGTCCACCAGGGCCCATACGTGAATAATAAATAATAATATATATATATATATATATATATATATATATATATATATATATATATATATATATATATATATATATATATATATATATATATATATATATTCATGGTCATGGCTTTTATAAATTCTTGACAAAAATACACATGGGTTATAATGGAAGCAAGAACAAAATAATAGAACATTTCATGTTTAAAACAAAATATACTCTAAAAATGAATGCACAAAAAAACTGAAAAACCACTTTTAAAAAAGTCTGTAATATGAGTTTGCTTTTGGCGAATTACATAAATATTTTTGTAGATTCTATTTCAAGCGCTGCGCTCAAAATCCATCTTTTGTAGTGCTTCTACTTTCTAAAAATCGTTTTGTTTTTTATCCTTTTTATGGGATCGTGAAAAGTTGGGAGCATTTCTTCTAATGGTACTTCTTCATCTTTATTATTCTCAAGCTGTTCAGTTTCACCAATCTGCGTCGAAGTCTCCTGGTCGTTAGACATACTTGTTGCAAGGTCGTTATTCACATCAACGAAAGCGTCTGTTATAATGGAATTTAATTTTCCAAGATAAGATTATTATTAGTAAGCCAGACACTGAAAGGCAGATTGTTCTCGTCCTCCTCAGCTTGTTTAACAAGCCATTGTGTGGGAGGCAAGTCATTGTCCTCATTGAACTCGCAAAGGGAGGGCTATGCATGTTTGAAACAATTTTTAATTGTTTTTTGGGAAACCTGTTGCCAAGCTTTAGAAACCCTTTCAATAACATCAATCATATTTATGTGCTATTTTCAGTGCACTTAAGATTATTGATCAGAAGCCGTCGTCGATAATAAGCTTTCAAACTGTGAATAACACCTTGATCCATTGGTTGCAGAATGGACGAAAAAAATCAGTTTAATATTTTTTATATTCATAAGATGCGGATAGCAGTTAGGGGCAGTTATCAACAAGAAATAATACTTTCTCAATAATAATATTTCATCAGTTGTTTGTTCCATGATCTTAATTCACTTGTTTGCTGTATAATTAACTGATGATTTTTAATTTTTTTTTTAAACACCTGGGTTTGTTAAATTTGCCGTTTTTTAGTTCCAGTCATGTTTGCTAGCCTCATAGTTTCTAAGATGTGGAACTAATCTTGATTTAACTCAATCCATCGTATTTTCCAGGTTTACACTCGCAGCTTCTCCATGAATTTTACTAGAACTTATATTGTACCGCTTTTTGAATCTATCTAACCAACCCGAATCGCAAGAAAATCCAGCAACATTAAACATTTTCGCATACTTCAGCCTTTGCCTGAAGAATGGACGGAGTTATTGTAGTATTCATGCTTCTTTGATACCTAAACCATTGAAGTAATACTTCATCGATGTTTTTTTGAACATGTTTGCGAATTCTTTTACCTTGTTTCGAAACTCCGCGGAATTTCAATATTTTATGTTTGTTTTTCAGTATCGTGGACACAGTTGCCCTTTTCAAAACCCTGGATTTGCTGATGGGGACTTGTTGCTCCACTTTCTCTCTCCTGAATTATTGAAATTTTTTGATCCATTGTTAAGCCTTCCGAACTATTTTAGAGGAACTAACTTCGGTTGATTCGTCCATTTTTAAAACAATTCATGTATTAATTCGCTTAGACACGATCACAAACAGCAAAACTTTACAACACCAACAAGAAAACTAGGGGGGTAAATAAAATAATCGGGAATAGGCCATTTAATACAAATACATAACTTAAGCAAATAATGCTGGACCTAATCGCAAAAAGCTACGGGTAGCGTTTTAGGTCGATGCAAAGGTCCAAAGCGCTGTCTTTTGCTTTGATTTCTTACCGCTCTACCGCACAATACATGTTACCCAATTAAAAATAAAAAGTACCTTATATTTTAATACGCGGACCAGGAAATTTGGTACTTTCTATCAAACGCACTTAATAATGCAGTATGTTATAAAATTAATTATCTATTGAATGCCTCATAATAACTGTCCGGACTTGGTTATTCGGTACGTTATATCCGTAGATACGTAATAAGCGTGTATGTTGTAATTGAGCTTTACTGTACATTTAAATAGATATTATAAATATTCACTAACAGCATTCATTACACATTCCACTTTTTTTGGTCAGGGATTAATATGTTTTCATTTAAATTATCGGGAATTTTTGCCTATTGAGGAAGCAAACTGTCTATAGTCATATGTCTAACAGTCTGCTCTATAGTTTTGGCTGGAGTATAAGTAAGTAAATTACTTCATATTTTGTAGTGTGCAGTATTATATTATATAACTTGAATATTATAGTCCTTTGCAAGATTACGAAAACATTTTCTGATGACCTGAAGCACACTGTAAGCAAGGAAAACTTTCTTTTCTAAAAATTATATCATGATAAGTGATTTTAAGTGTACAACTGCAACAAGAAAATTCTCTCCCTTTACAGCAATTTTTCTATTTCGGAAGTGGGTCCACGAAATCAAAATTAATATTGTGAAACGGACTAATGATTTGCAAATTATTTGAAGACGTACGTAACATCACGTCAGCTCGAAAACGTCACGTGACTATAAATACAAGTTTTCAGGTATCTAACTATATTTTAGATCATATTATATCTTCCACACTATACGGTTTCGCTCGGCTTAGCTAGCAGTGTGAAAGTCTCCTTATGCTATTAGAGCTTTTTCTAAAACCTTTATAATCCCTTGTTATACATTAAGTCTAATCTCAGTCGTAGTTAAAAATAGTGGATTTTAGAATCCCGTTGGTAGAAATCAGGTAGAGAATTAATCAATAGAGAATCGCAAGCAAAAATTCGGTAAATTTTTTTTTCGTTAATTCATGCGGCACTTATAGGGGAGAGTGGAGGAAACACGAACGCCGGGTAATCCCAAATGCAACAGTTCTAATATTTTAGAAAGAAATGACAGTATTTTGTTTACTGCCATCTTAAAGATCACGGCACCTGTAGTGCCAGACAACAACCGGGATATACGGACGCACGTACGAGTCAAAGTATGAGTATTTAAATTTTTTGTGTGTTTTCAATGTATTTTTTTTTATAAATGTAACTTGTAAACGGAAACAAAGTATAAAGTAGAAGATCTCCAAAAAGCTATTGAGGATGTTAATACCAAAAAAATGAGCTTATTCACTGCCAAAAACTACAACTTTTGACCATTTCAAGAAGACTGTTATAAACAACCCAGAAATGGTAGAAAACCGTTATTTACAGACGCGCATACATTAGAGTTCGAGGACTATATTATAAAATGCAGGAAACTATTTTATGGATTATCGATAAAAAAAGTTCGCCAAATAGCTTTCCATTTTGCAGAGCGGAATAAACTTGCTCATAATTTTGGCCGAGTAAAACAGCCAGCCAGAAAATACTGGTATTATAATTTTATGAAAAGACATTCCAGAATATGTTTGAGGACACCTGAGGGAACTTCGTTGAATCGTATCAATGTTTTTAATGAAACCGACGTTAAAATATTCTATGACAATTTGAAGGCCAATCAAAATAAATATCATATTCAACCTGATAAAATATTTAACGTTAATGAGGCAGGTATATCAACTGTTCAAAGCAATTCTAAAATATTGGCAGCAAAACGTGAAAAACAAGTGGGCAAGGCAACAAGTACCGAAAGAGGGTCTACAACTATAGTTATTTGTGCATTTAGTGTGACTGGGCACTCTCATTCATCTCCATTTTTTATATTTAAAAGAAAGCGGATGAATGCTCTGTTACTAAAGGGCAGTAACCCTAACAAGCTTGGATCTGTATCAGACTCTCAATGGCTTTAGATTTGACATTTTTTGGGCCTCTTAAGAGCGTATACAATTAATAATGTGAAAATTATATGTCAAATCGATTTTGAAATCCCATCACACAATACGAGATAGTTGAATTATTTACAGATACTTTTAACCGATGCAGTAACATTGAAAAGGCAGCAAATGGCTTTAGATCTGTAGGAATATATCCCTTGCGGCCAATTGAAATTGATACGATTCAGCCATACATTTCCCAGAATACTACATTATAGGCAACAAGAAATCAAACACAAAACCGTGAGACCAATGTCCAACCTCCAAATAATCAAGTATCCAACGTCAACACTGTCGAAGTGGTAGCTTTTGACCAACAAGCTCCCGTTGCTCACAATTCTGTTTTACAAGATTGTGGCAAACAAACTGCTGAAAAAACTTCTGATATATCTACAGCTGCACAAGTTTGCGATGTTCAAGCTTTCGATGCCCAAGCTTCTGATACACGTGCTATCCATTTTCAATCAAGTGACACACAACCCCTTAATACTTCTGCTTCTTCTTCTATGGTACAAAATTCTGGTTCAGCAATGGATACTCTTGGTGGACATGACAATTTAGTTGCAACTCAAAAGATGAGCCCGCTGTCAGCTTCTCTATCCGAAATCGTTGAGTTGCCTATTATTCCTCCTAAAACATCTAAGCGTAACATTAGGGAGAAAAAATGGATTACTTTAACAAGTATACCTGAAAAGATTAACTAGAAAAATAAGAAACGAGCAAAAGAATGAGAATCCAAAAGAAAAGCTGAAAAAGTACCAAGGAAACAAATTGAAATGAAAAGACTGAAGCGTGATGATGGGAAATTCAAAAACAATGAAATTAGAAAAATATCGAAAAATTTCATGAATATTAAATACTTTAAAGATTCTGGCCAAGACAAGCAAAAATCACTTTCATTAGCGCCAATATTTCGTTGCCATCAGCCCCTCAGTCAGTTGTATAGAACGTGGTGCACCGTTGATATTAAAATTGTTTTAATCAAACTTTTGAATTCCTTACGGCACGTGGAATCGTCAACGGATCCATCACCGTAAACAGTATATACTTTCTTTTGTATCTGCTAAACTTTCAAAATAAAAGCATGTCGAAAACGCTCCTTTTTTTCTGACATTTTTAATGGTTAACAAAATTTTAAAAAACAACCAAAAACACACCCTTTTTCCTAAGTACTCGTTGAAATTCCTTGTTAAGCAACATCAAAACTTTACATGTGTGAAATAATAAGATTTGGTATTACGATGCAATAACATTTAGTGTTAAAAACGGGACGAACTTTTGCATCAACCTAATAATATCAGAATTGATTATATATTGGGTTGTTCCATAAGGCCTCGCCGTTTTTTTATTAACAAGTTTTATGGAAAAAAACAACAATTCGGTACCTGAGAACCAAAGTGTACTAAGTCCAAAAAGTCGATTTTATAGAAAAAATAAAAAACTGCAAACCCATCTAAAATTTCGAGTATTTTTAATTACTTTTCGTGATTACTTTTAGAATTAAACTCTTTATTTGAAGCTATTGTATATACTAATATAAAATGCTACTTGATATTTTTTTAAGTTTAATATTATTTTAACAGTGGCGGCTCGTGGGTTTTAAAGTGGGAGGGAGTAGAAGAAAATAGTGCTGTTGAAGATTTTTTTGCTTTCCTCTTTCTCCTTTTTACTTTTCGTGCTATTGAAACGGCCCTCACGAGCCACCACTGTATTTTAATAATACTCGATTTATTCGTATATGTACCGGGCTTAGTATAGTTTGGTACCTTGAAACAGTATGGACTCATACTTTTAAGTTAGGAGAATTTTTTTACAAAAAAACAGACCACTCTGTGGGGATTTAATAAAGGAATTTAATGAAAGTCGCAAAATAAAATAATTTTAGTTATAATTTTCAATAACTTTAGTATAAAAACCTTAAAAAACATTAAAATATTGTGAAAGAAAAAAATTATTTAGTGCAATATATTCTTCATAATGTACCAAATTTACTCATCTGATAGAATTTCATTATCTTCATATATTCTTTTTCGTTTCTTTGTGTTTTTTTTTTGTTTTTTTGTTCTACCTCCAAATTTTACTCCAACATTACTACACTCTGCCTTTTATTCCTTTTCAGTGAAACTTCCTTGAACGTTTCTTCTGTGAAAGAAGTTTTGAAGTACTGCGAATAACTTCTCTTTCGCAGTTGAAGCCACACCATTTAAGAGTTTAATAAGAATTGCTGCTATCAACTCTAGTCTCTTTCTTCACTCCAGAAATCATCAAAAATTAACTGTAGAGAGTTTTCCAGAATGGCCCATTTCAGTCAGCTTGTATAATTTTACTTGAAGTGGAAGGCGATGTGTGCAGTTTCCTAGAATGTTTCATCTTGGAGATGCACCTTCGTTGTCTTTTTTTTTTGGTTTATTAGTAATCCTTCACCCTTGTTCAGAAAAGTCATCTGTTAATGGGTATAAAACTGCTCTTTATATTCCTAGGCGTTTCACACTAAGCTAAATTTATGTCATTGTTTCCACTGCTGTTTAAATTACTTCTTCCAGGAGGTGGTTTTCATTGTTGTTTAAATTACCGCTTGTTTCACACGCTATGTCAAATATTTTAAGGCAGTGGGAGCGCCATCTGTTAAACGTAACAGCAACACACGCAATACTAAACATTGCCCACTCCGGATAGCGTGTTTCTTGACAGCTGCTGTCACTTAGCATTTGCAATGCTTCTGATTGCATTGTTAAATTGAATTTTCATAGATTTCGACTTATTTTCATTTTGATTTAATTATTTAACCAGACTGAGTAACCGCAGTGCGTCATGATTTCCACTGCTGTTTAAATTCCGGGACGTCAGTGTTGTTGTTCCCTTCAGAGTCAATCAAAATAAATTCAGCATTGTCAAGTTACAATTTTCTCCAAAACTTTCTAAAAGAAAACAAACAAAGCATTTTCAGAAAAAAGGTTTGATTTCATAAATTCATTATATTAAATTAAATTTTGCTTTATTACTTGTGATGTTCTTAAAACAAATAAATTCTGCATCAATCATAACAAAGTAAAGTCCAAATAAGATGATTATTTCTAGAAAATAGCTAGTAAAAACAATCTACTGATTAAAATTATTAATATTTTATAAACAGTTTTTGTACTTACGGTGTGTTGAAGCAGTAGTAGTTTTAATGATCGTATCTGATGTATCTTTTTTAAGCTGGACCAATGTTATGTTAGCCATTCTTTTACTACGCATCATATTGATTTTTTGAAGTAATGAATATAAAAGAATAGCAAATTTATTATTATTATACAATTAAAATTAAACTATTAAGAAATAAAATACATCTTAACATTTGCAATAAAACAAAAACAACTGCACTGGTGATTACAACAAAACTAGGTTATTAAGATCGAATCATTTCATTGGTTGAAATGGACTTAAAACTATTTGGTCCTCACTAAATGGTGGACTTAGTTAGTTAATGGTAGCCTTAGAATCATTAAGGGTATTTAAAGCGTTTTTCGATGAAGTATTTCTCTTGATTCTACTAGCCAAATAAATAAATATTTCTCGAATTTATAATCTTTAATAAAGCCTCACTTGTATTACCATCAAAGTCTAAAATATAAGTTGAAATATAATTTATTGTAAACACATGTAGCAATTTCCTTATCATATGTAACCACTAATAACCACTCTTAACCAAGAAATCAAGAATATTCATTTTTCTGGATAAAAGGGCTGACAAAATGTTCTGCTTAAAATCCATATTTTTAGTACAATGCGTACTTGTTACAAGTTCAACGTCAGATTCTATTTGCCATAGGTCCATAACTTTCAACATCGATAGAAAGAAAACATCTATTAGTGAACATCAAAAGGTTTTAAATAAATTGACTCTAAAGTAAGTTAGAAATGAAAATAAAATTAAAAGTGCTGTTATAATTGAGAGTAGTTAACTTGAAAACTATTCACCCAATCAACTCATGAATGAGTCAAGGACATTTCAGATGGGTATTTACCCATTTACCCAAACCTCAATACATTGAGGAAATCAAACAATTTAAAAAACCATACAGCCACCTGTATTGGTTTAAGATTGTGTTTTATAGGAGATATATAAGATTTGTGTTTTTATAAAAAATAGTGTAAATATATAATCTAGTTACAAGAGTAAAACTAAGTTGTTATTTTTGGAAGGTTTAACTCCAATATTAAAGTGACGTTGATCCCGAATCGAGGTATGAGGCTGACGGGTTGGGGGCCAAGGATGTTATCGGTTTTTATCACCTGTATGAATTTGTTTTTAACACCTGTATGAATTTGTTTTTAACGATTGACCATCTGGCAAATTCCAGGCCCAGATGGATTACGTTTTGCAGTCATGGTATTGGAATTTTGTCAACTAGTAATCTGGTCTCGTATGTGTTTTTGTTTGAGATGAGAATGTTGCTATTAGATAACAGAAATGCAAGGTCCCTCTTCAGGTTAACCTGCAGACATTAGAATATCAGTCATTTCAGCCATTCACGTGATGTGGCAAATAAAGAAGTATCGGCAGAGAAAAATGTAGATTTGATTGATGTCCCGAAACCTCGGAATTCCGGCCATGTAGAGACTGAACAACTGGTGTAAGGAAGGAGTCCTTTATTTTGACTTAGAATGTCATGCATTTAATAAATGGATTAATAGGATAAATAGGATTAAGTCCCATATATATATATATATATATATATATATATATATATATATATATATATATATATATATATATATATATATATGGAGCCACATTAGCTGTGGTGTCTAAGGCGACAGCCTTACGATACGGCAGTTAATGTGGAGCGGGTTCGATTCCCGTTCTAGACAAAAAAGTTTTTCTAAAAAAACAAAAAAATTCTTGTGAATGTTTCTAGGTAAGAGTGTAAAATCTGACAAGGAATCACCCCTCAGTCACGCCAGTTCGAGGCTGGGTAAGGCCGGATGCCTTCTGAGAGGTGCTCTACGTTGGTCACTCGCCAGTCGGTAGGCTTCTCGAGATACTTTCGGTTAAGCACAAAACCAAGGGTTGATAGCCCGAGGGGGGCGCTGACCGGGGTTTTCAGTAGCTGATGACCGTGGTTCGGAACCCACGTTAAGCTGTAGGTCCAGTCGCTAAATAGCCTTTTCAGTTGCTGATGCGCCTCTAACCCCAAAACTTTACTTTTATATATATATATATATATATATATATATATATATATATATATATATATATATATATATATATATATATATATATATATATTCCATTATATTCCACTATATTGTGGAATATAGTGGAATAGTGGAACTATAGGGGAAATTTAGATATTAATCTTGGTTTTTTATTTAAAATGAAATAGAATGAAAATGTATTTCCATCAAGTATCGGCTACCTCAGTTAAAAATATTTATTTATTTTATTATTATTATTCACGTATGAGCCGTGGTAGACCACGCGAAGTACAATTAGATTCGTTTGTTGTTAGCCTTTCTTTGCGCCCACACTAATTTCATTTTTTCGCTATGAGCTTTTTTTTTCTCGCCAGACCAAGTTGTTCCAGTCTTCCTACATTTTTCTCCCTGGCCAACCTTCCAAACGTCAACCTTGTGTGTCCGAAACAGCCTCTACCCTGAATTTCATTTTGTGTAATATTTGCTGATCTTAGGTCCTCTTTAATTGCAGCAATCCATTTAATTATTTCTACTTTAGCTCTACTCCTATTTTCATAAAATTCGACTATTTGTCTAGTTAGCCTACTCGGATTCATCCGTTTTACGTGTCCATAAAACTTAAGTCTTCTTTTTCTCATATCGCTATGTATATCTGTGTATTGTTTGATTTCTTGGTTTTCTCGAAGTCGGTATGTTGTGCTATTTATTTGTTTCGAGCCTAAGATTTTTCTTATAATTTTTCTTTCCTTCTTTTCAATGTCCTCGATGTCTCTCTTTCTATTCAAAATGAGCGTTTCTGCCCCATATAGACATTCTGGCTTAATAACTGTGTTGTAATGTCTCAGTTTTGTGTTTTTAGATAGGCATTTTTTGTTGTAAATATTTTCTGTAAGTCTCAATGCCGTTACCATTTTTTGACATCTACCCTTATTGGCCGCTTTTTCCAACCCATTTTCCATGATTATTTCACCCAAATATTTGAATTGAGAGACTCGCCTGATGTTACCATATTTTGTTTTTAGAAATAGTGTTCTTAGTCTGGTACATTGTATTGTGTCTTTTCAAAGCATATTTAGAGTCCTACCTTTTCCGCTGTTTCCTTTAGGATTTCAATATGTTTCTGTGCCGTTAATACATCTTGAGCTAAAATTGCTAGATTATCAGCAAACGCCAGACAATCAATTCTGATGTTGGTTCTCCCCAGTTTAATGGGCTGGTCAATATTCAGTGCCTAGTTTTTTTCACGCCACTCCTGTAGTACTTTTTCTAGAACACAGTTAAATAAGAATGGCGAGAGTCCATCCTCTTGTCTCACTCCAGTTTTAATTTCGAAGGGCTCTGAGATGTCGAACTTTGGTATTAGCAGTTTCTTTTGAATAAGTTTTCGAGGTTTTAAGTTAAGTTTGATTCTAGTGAAGTAGTGATCCGTGTCTATATTAGCTCATTTTCTGTGTACCAATGTAATTCACCCATGTACGTGTTTGGGCACATCCAGGTTTTTTGTTTTGTTATTTTCTTCTTAAAATGGGTTGACATTATTTTTAGATTAAACTGCGAACATAATTCAACCAATCTTCTACCATTATGGTTAGTCCATTTATGAGCGGGAAAACTGCCGACTGTTTTCCTGTACTTTTTTTCTTTCCCTAGTTGGACATTGAAATCACCCAATAGGATTTTTACATGGTTAGAGGGAATTTTAGAGATAGTCTTTTCCAGAATTTCCCAGGACTTATTTACTTTTTCAGGATGAGATTTATTTTTTTCCTTAACTAGGAGGTGTGCATTGATTAATGTATAGTTTTTGTTAGCACACTTGAGGGATAGAGTCATAAGTCGATTATTTACTGGCTGGACGTTAGTTATAGAACCAGAATGTTTCTTGAGATAGCGAAAGCAACACCGAGATGTGCTGTATTTTTGAGTATTCTTTTGACCGTTTTACTGTTAAAAAGTCTGTAGTTGCCGAATTCCAAGGTGTTATCATCTGTCAATCTGGTTTCTTGCAAAGCTAAAATTTGGATTTTTTGCTGATTCAATTTTCGCCCCAATTCGTGTATTTTTCCTGGACGCAGGAGAGAATTGATATTTATCGTTCCAAAGAAAGTTTGTGTTTTCGGTTTCAGACGTTGGCCAGAGGTCTACGACTCCTTCTGAAAGATTTTGCGTTTAAGCCCGGACGCCCCAGAATCCGAAAGTCTGGTTATACCAGCAAAGCTGACAGAGGATTGTCTACCTCTTGGGGTAATTTTGTAATTACGAGAACGCTTCATCTTGTACTTTGAATTAAAGGTTTGAACCATGACGGTTCAGAGGTTAAGACTGGAGGGATTAGTTCCTGAATTTAAATATCAGCCGCACCACTGGTGAACAGACGCTGACTACACAACCGCTTGATACAAGTCAGACGCTAAGTGGACTTAGTTTTTTTTTTGCTTTGGTTTGGGGCTCCTTATTTTCAGATATTCGCAGCTGTCCATTAATATCTAATGGAACTTTCACTATCCACCTCCCGTGACGCGTCCATTACCTTAGGCGAGTTATACTGGATATATATATATATATATATATATATATATATATATATATATATATATATATTTAAACACACACACTCTTTATCAAAGGCTTTCGAAATACTGACAAAGACGACACCAACACCAGAGATGCGGTTTTTTTCGGAATACCTTTTGAATATTGGCGTCTAATCTGATCGCCTGATGAAGAGACGAATGTTCCTTTCAAAACTTGAATTGCCTGTTTGAAATGGTGCTTGTTGTGCGAATAAGCATTAATAACGTGGAGAATTGCTCTTGAGACTGAGCTGATTAGGCTGATTGGTCGGTAATCTGAAGGGGATCTAGTGGTGCCCTTTTTGAAAATCAGGGTTATGAAGGCGTACTTCAATGAGCTTGGGAAATGTTGCCATCTAAACATGGAGTTTTTAATGTTGTTGATCTCCGCGACATGTTCGCTCGCAAAATTTTTGAAATTGTTTGACAGTAATGCCTTCATATCCTATAGCTTTTTGGGAAGAATTTTCTGATTATAGCAACAACTTACTTGGGAGTTACGAGGTGTTCCTGTAGGAATAGAAGTTTGGCGGTAACCATGTTGATCTTTGTCTCTTAACCCTTGCTTACTGATGTGCCTTTGACTTGTTATTTAGAATCCCCCAGAAGCCCCGCTTTCTCCTCGTTAGAGGTTTTCGGTCTATCTTTTGACTGCATAGATAATTATAGAGAAGATGACTTGTGCCTTTTCAAGTTAATGTTGGAGGTCAAATGAACTTACACGGCGGCAAAGTGGATGCTTACAAGTTCTTCTAGTTCTCTTACCCCTTACACTTTTTATATTTTTTTAAAATCTCTCTTAGCGCGCAAAATAAGTTTTAAAACAATCGATATGGAGTTCAATATTGCATTTTTTGCATATAAAAGTCACACACTTTTTTATCGGTCAATTATTCAGGTGATCATACCTCACTTCTTCAGGAGCATTTGAGATTCCCAGTGTAATAAGAATCCGCAGCTTTGGAGTTGAAAGTATTGGCAGTATAATATTCCTAATAAAATTACTTTGTTTTATACAAGGTTTTATATTTCGGAACAAAATTCACGAATTAACATAATAGATGCGTTTAAGCAGAAGCGAACGATGGGCCAATACCATACCATGCCGTGGTTATATTTATGAACTAAGGAAGGTTGTAGAATTGATATTCTTTGTTTTCGCTCCAGTTGACTGTAACGCTTGCTTGATGTAGTTTTGTTGATAACTGACTTGACAAGTTGTTGACAAGACTTGACTAACATTTCACTTCCCTCAGGGAAAAATCCTTATGCCATTCTCTTTGTAACTGAACTCCTCAAGGTCATATTTGAATCTTTTTGGTTTTTTCCTTCATAAAGCTCAAATTTCACGCAGTAATCATTTGGATTATCCAAACACCAAAATTTAAATTCGAAACGTATCGGTTTTCCCCTAATGAACTGTTTGAAATTATGACGACCATAATATGGTCCCATAGCTTCATCCAAGGACCATATTTGAGGTAATGGTTCAATATGTTGTTGAAACTTTGAGGACATGTGATTTATTAGTGGCCTTACTTTGTTGCATTTATTCTCTGGATCAGTGGTGTTGTTATCACTAAAATGAAGATATTTAAAAATTTGTAGGAAGCTATCTCGAGAAATGACATTAGAGACAGCATTATTATAAGTATCCGATGATTTTTGCCAGTATATGTTTCTATTTGGCAGTTTTACATATCCAGACGAAAGCAAGATGACCAAAATCTTGTAAAAATACTCTGGTGATACTCTATATGATTCATTTCCATCTTTATACTTCGAGTATTTTATTGACTCATTGCATATCTCCTCTACAAATTCTAATGGCCAAAACAACTTGAAAAAGTCAATCGGATGTCCTCCTAATTCCATCATTTCTTATATGATGCCCAGCATGTCTCCAACTATATTTTTATTTATTATAAACTATATTATTATTTTTACTTTTTAAATCAAATTGCTCGTCTTGCTCTAGTTCAAATTGAATAGGTTCCCAAAAAACGTTTTTTCTCAATCCCTGGCTTTTTAGGTTTTGATTTAAATTTGTCTTTTGAAAAAGACTTATTTGGCATTTTATTGGATTTCTGAAATAAAACTTCTCTTCTTTCATTATTACGCGAAACTAGTTCAACTTGAGAACACACAGCTAGGAGGTCAGGACCCAACAAATTTACACTGTCAACATTTACTATATTTTCATTTTCAGCGACCTCGTCAACGTCTGTATCTCCGCCCCCTTCAGGTGGAAATAAGGTGATATCGATAGATTCTGTACCAGCGACTTCCTCTTCCATATCAGATTCTTCCAATAAGCTAACAATTCTTCTGTTGTAAAAGGTCTCCTAAAAATAATAAAAAATAACATTTTTTTAGCATTATTTTAGGCAACTACTACACATATTTTAATTTTTATAGAAGCCTAACGTATAAATTTTCATCTAGTCGATATTGTTATAAAACATATCTCTAAAATTATGTAAATATTTTGCTTCTCAAATGTCATTGATCAAGTTCATTAGAATATATTTAAATATAAAACTAAATAAAATAAAAATATTTAATACATCTTAAAGACTTACGTCATGTTCCATTTTGAAAGGGTTTTTTTTGCTAAACTTCACATTCACCTCACTTTTTGATAACATGAAGAAGTTTGATAACATGAAGAAGTCCTTGTTATCGATATTTTAACCGGAACAATATATACTAACACCACTTTTTATTCACACACCTAATTAAATTAACTTGAAAACGCGTATGAATGTTTAGACGGTGGGTTCTAGTGGGTTAATAAGGCACCAACCACAGATCGAGTTGTCGAATATTGGTTCCAAGTAGCTCATAACTTTACTCTGCTTTCTATTAGTGTGGTCTTGTACACTTCATACTCCTTTACCAAATGTTAATCGTTATTTTTTAGTTATTTTTTACTACATATTACAAAAAAATATCCTCTTCTGAGCAATAAATAATAATACGCTCAAACTTGATCAATTTCGATGCCTTTGTGTGCATTTTTATACTGAAATTTGTAGTTTTATTGAACGCGATTTTTTATTCATCGTATTAGTGGAATTCGGGTCAAGAGACATTTTAAAATATCCAAGTATTATATTTTGCATTCTAACGCAAAAAGAGAATTCAAGAAACCCAAAAAGAGCATTCTCATCAATGTTACAAAAAACATGTCGACTTGTGTAATATAAATTTCTTCTACTCAATATAGTGCAATTCTACTCAATATAGTGCAGCTCTATAGCTCTATAGCAAAAGTCCTGTTTCTTTAAAAAAACAAAATTGTCACTGTTTATGGTTACCGATTAAGTTTGTTAAAACATTGTGATTTAAATTTTTACCAATAATTGCATTTCAAGTTTTATTAAGCACACTGCGTTTTTAAACATTAATATTGTCATCATATTGTCATCATTCCATTATTAAAACAATTAAAAAAAGTTGTTCCATTTTTTTTTCTTTTAAAATGAGGTACATCGTGAAATAAGTCAAGTATATAACAAAGATGTCTTCGCTGAATGTTTTTCTTAGACGTTATTTGCGAAGTTCGAGTAAGAAATTTGAGCTTGGGAGATTCACTTCACGTTGTTCGTTTCTACAAGTTTTACTGAAACCTTTGGAAATATTTTTTTTATCTTAATGTCCCGTTTGACTGTTCTCGAGTTCCCTATGTGTTGAAAAATCTTTATGGGTTAAGAAAATGATCCGATTTTAAAATGGATAGTTATAAGGATAAAAAGTTTATCGTTTTTAACAATGTTTTGAGGAAAAACGTCATGAAGGTATGCTAGCTGTTTGAAACAAGTTCAAAAGCAGTATTGCATTAGCGAAAAACAATCTGTTCAGGAGAATTAAAATACAACAAAGAAGTTATATTTGACTACATTTCTTCCCTTCTTACGACATTTAGAAATTTATATATTACATTTAAATTATCTAATGGATTTTTCAGTACAAAATATCCCATAGTCTATTGCATTTCTGTATTTTTCTTTAGATCTAGACTCCCGAATTGGAGGTTTTATATTTACTTAATGGTAAATAATTATTATATTCCATTTAAATTATTTTACTTATAATTATCTGGTAGTGATAGGTTTCAATAATTAATATATTTAATACTTAAATATATTTAATACTAGAATTTAATACTTTGAATATTTATTGAATACTTTTTTAGCAACTTTTCTATAGCGAAGCTCGTAGAAAGTAGTAAGTAAAAAGTAGCAAGTAGAAAGTGGCTCGAAAGTAAAATATTAGAAGTGTTCAAAAATATAAAGGGTCTTTCAAATTGAGCGGTTTTTTTAACTCTTGAGTAAAACAGATAATTTTTGTTGATTTCACAGAACTTTTTATTGATAATTAAAGCATAGTGTATGGCATTTAAACACGAAAGACAATATATGACAAATGTTCACCTCTTGCTGCTCCACATACATCCACTCTATTGTCAAAATTTTGGATCTCACCAATGACTCGAATAATTTCATCTTTCAGTTAAGGAATCGATTGTGCATTGTTTTTATCGACCTGGCCTTTCACTTAATTCCAAAGAAAATTGTCCAACGGTGTCAAATCACATGATCTTGGTGGCCAATTAACATCACCGTTTCTTGTAATAACTCGTTCAGAAAATTTTTCTCTCAATAAATCAATTGTTTCATTAGCAGAGTGAGGTGTAGCGCTATCCTGTTGGAACCACAGAATCTCCAGATCAGTGTTATCCAATTCGGGCAGTGGCGGCTCGTGGGTTTTTAAACTGAGAGGGCGTAGAAGAAAATAGTGCTGCTGAAGAATTTCTTTTGCTTTCCCCTTCCGCCTTTTTACTTTTCGTGCTACTGAAACCCTATACAGGAGGTGAACCTGTGGTGTTTATCTCAAGATATCGAACACTATTCATAGTTACAACTTCACCAACAGCATTCTGAAAGGAATACGGCCCAATTACACCTCCTGACTATAATGCACACCAAACAGTGACCCGTTTGGGATGTAAAAGTTTCTCATGAATCAATGATTCTTTCTTTTATTCAATTGACAAATGCATGACGTTTTGAATGATTCAGTGGTGTTAGTTCCTGGGTTATTTGAACCTTATATGCCTTCAGAGCTCACTCCTTTCATAATACAGGCTATGTTGTGGATTCACTGAGTCTAAACTGTTGCGAAAGTCGACTAATGGAAATTTCTGGGTCTTCAGCAATACTTTCACGTACGAAATCAATATGCTCTTGTGAACGGCCACTACAACTATATATAGCTCTTCTTTTATCTTTCACCAAACTAGTTTCAGATGGACGATTGTAGAAACCGTAAATGTC
Organism: Cosmopolites sordidus; assembly: GCA_031761425.1. Classification (NCBI taxonomy): domain Eukaryota; kingdom Metazoa; phylum Arthropoda; class Insecta; order Coleoptera; family Curculionidae; genus Cosmopolites; species Cosmopolites sordidus. Next base: position 310,506 of record JARFXV010000931.1, on the reverse strand, counting down.
ACGTAATTTTCTAACAATATTTTTTACTGAACACCCATTTTCATAAAATAATTCAACAATTTTAACGCGTTGTTGTATTGTGTACGACTCCATATTTAAAAATATCATACATTACACTCCTGTAATGAGACTAGGTAAATTAACAAGGGCATCTGTGTTTTATTCAATAATTAAAAAAAACCGCTCAATTTGAAATTTTGTTATCTATTTTTATCTGTCGTGTTAATATATAGATTAACAATATGGTTTTTATTACAATTTGACCTTGATTAAAACGTTTCCTTTTATTCATTCTTAACTTATTTGGACAAATATAGTTGTATTTAGTCACTTGACATCTTTAATCCTCTTTTTTTTCTTCTAGAACATACACCAATCCCTTATTTCACCCTGTTTCAATACAAAAGTGTTTCGTTAGATCATCTTTTAGACGTAGAACTAGATGTTTTTATTTTTTGATGATTTGATCAATTAATAGTTTAGGATATTTAGTTTCGAAGTGCGTAAGTTCAGGTTTCTTTATGTTTTACAATTCTATGTAGAATATATGAATTGGTGTTCAACATTTCAATCTCCAGAAAAATAACTACCGCTACTGTTAAAGATTTTTTTTTAAAGACTCATTTTGATAAGATTTATCAATGACACTCATTGATTTTTTGTAGCTTAGTACTGCATTTGGCTGTTTGACAATTCATTTCGCAGCATATCTTAATATTCCCATGTAGTTCTTATAAAATATATTAAATCTCTAGTGTTATATATTTTCAGCTAAGAACTTTCCATTCTGTTACTTATTTGCAGCTATTTTATATTTTATGAGCCTTTGCTTTTTTAGTAGTTAATCTATACTAGTATAATACGAGGATCATTCGAAAAGTTCTAAATCTGACACAGGAATGGTACAAATATGACCAAATTTATTTGGGTACTACTAGGTTTCAGATGTGTTCGTTTAGTACTTACTTTTTAACATTTTCTGAAAAATGGATAAAATTGAATTTCGAGCTGTTATAAAAGAAAAAAAGTGGGATGCTGACTTTAAATGCAATCATACATCCATTGAAGATGAACGCTCGGTATACAAAAATATCTAAGATCGAAAAAATCGGCACAAAAATCCACAACGTAGTATTAAATCTAACATCTTGTTAGATATAGCATTTTTAATGGTATGATAGTTTTTTCGGGATTAAGGCTTAGGCCCCACTAAGGTTTTTTTCAACTAGCAGTTAACCGCTATAACTGCGAAATTGCTCGAGACGCACACACTGCGATTAAAAATCGCGGGCGAAACTGCCCGCGATTTTCCCAGTTTGAAGATGGAGTTCAAGAGAGCAGTATGTATCATTGCTTGGAAGGAAGCTTGCGAAAGTCTTGGATGTATTGTTTTAAAAACTTTATTTAAATTTACAAACTGGCGTGAACCACACTACAATATTCGAACTAGGTTTAAAATATACAGAGTGGTGCGTACTGCGCTACTGCGTTAAGAGAAAGATACATAATATATGTTTTACTTGTATTTATGCAGTAAAAATAGAGAGTAAGCATTAAAATGCTGATATGGATGTTAGTGGTAAATTTCTATGTACATTCAGCTAAATGGCTGATATAACTTGTAACTTGTAAAAATGTATAACAATTAGTAAAGACGCTATAATTTATAACGTTATTTTTCGTTAGATGTCAGGGACAGTTATATCAATAAACAAATGGTTATATCGAGACATAAAGCGCATAAAAACAAGTCACCTTTCTTTTTAAACATAGTAGTATATTACATTAGTCATTGACTAGTTAGTATGTTTCTTAAGTTATTAAAAGGTTAAACACAAAGAAAGGATTGATAGCCCGAGGTGTGTACAGATCGGGGTATATCGAAAATTGATGACCATGCTTTGGAATCTACGTTTGGTTGTAGGTCCAGTTGCTAAATAAACCTTTCGGTTGACATATCTTCAATTAAAAATAAACATAACCTATATCAAAAATCAGTTTTATTTGCTAGTACAGATCGACATGATTTTTCTAACATTGATGAGAATGCTCATTTTGCGTTTCATTTGAGTAGTTATTAAAAAACCTTTTCATAGAAATGCCCTAGCACGTACAATTTTCAATACATCATTTTCCTTTATATTATGGGATCATTGAAATTATTTGTACTTGACTTTAGAGGGTAGAGGGGATATTGCCACAGTATTCTACGAACCTTTATGGGCAGTTTTATGGTTTTCTATAGTTTAGTTTGTTTCTGTTTCGTTTACAGTGCAGTCAAGTGTTTAAGTCGATTTTATATAAAATGGCTAGTATATAAAAAAAGTTCTAGTATATCTATTTTATAAAAATCCAGCGAATAAGTTTTGTTATATATCCAGACGATTTATTTTAAAGTCACAAGCTAGATCTATAACCGAGCAGGTCAAAAAAGCCTATCTTTTATATTTTAAGTGCCAAATTGGAGATCAAGATAAAAGTTGGGCTCCTCATGTTTGATGTGTGAATTGTCACGTAAATTTAGTGCAGTGGATGCTTCACAAGAAAAATTCTACACCGTTTGCTAGGTATGGAGAGAACTTACTGACCATGTAAGTGTTTGCTACTTTTGTATCACTAAAACAGAAGAGATTTCAAAAAAGTAAAGGGACAAAATTCAGTACTTAATAACTCAGAAAAATGAATTAAATGATTTGGTACGTGACTTGGGATTGTCAAAATAAAACTCGGAACTTTTTGGTTCCAGACTTGTTTCATAATGGAAACAAAAACCAATCTATTCCTTTAGCCCATTTAGTGATAATGAAAAAACTTATCACAACTTAGCAACCATACTAAATCGCGTTATACATGAACAGTATCAGCGGGATATTTGTAGGGATTTAAAAGTGATAGGTATATTGCTAGGACCTCAAGGGGGTTTTACAAAGTATTGCTGTTTTTTGTGTCTATGGGACAGTGGGGTAACAAAAGAACATTACAGTAAGAAAAATTGGTCTTAAAGAACTTCTTTTAAACCTGGTACTTCAAACATAATATATGCCCCCTTTGTTACCCAAAAAACGTGCTTCTTTCGCCTCCCCATATTAAGCTTGGACTAACGAAAAACTTTGTCAAAGCCATGGACAAAGTAGGTAATGGTTTCAAGTACCTAAAAGAAATATTTCTTCAATTAAGCTATGCAAAACTAAAATAAGCTTTTAGGTGATTTCCGTTTTCAAGAAAAATTAAATGATAAAAGGAATTGGCAGCTTGGAAGTATTTTGTAAATGTAGGGAAATGATTTATCGGCAACAAGAAAGATGAAAACTATAAAAACTTCATAGAACTCCACCTTTTTTCCGTTTTAGAAGATTTCTCATATAAACAATTTTGGAGGGAGTGGAATAGATGGTAGTCCGAAGGTGCGATGTCTGATCAGTATGGTGGATGGGACAAAACATCCCAATTGAAGTTTAACAATTTTTTTTGGGGTTTTGATTGAAACGTGTGGTTGTGCATTATCATGATGAAACACAACGCCTTTTCTGTTTTACTAATTCTGGCCGTTTTTTTTCAATTGTTGCCTTCAGCCGATTTAACTGTGAGCATTAGATGTCGGTGTTGAGATGGTTTGGTTGCGTGGTAGAAGCTCAAAGCGTATGGATTTCTTCTTACCAAATGCAAAGCATTATTTTATTCGCATAAAGGCCGTCTTTCGCAGTACTTAAAACCGCTGATTTTGGCAACCTTCATAAGTTTTTTTCATTGCACGTTATTGTACACAATTCACTTTTCATCACCAGGTACCGCCCACTTCAGAAATGGGGCCACAGAATTTTTTTCTGCAAAAGATTCCATGAACATATTCAGTTCGTTCACTAAGTTTGTGAGGGATACACACATTGTACCGGTAGATCTAACCAGTTTTTTTTTTAAATGGTCAATAATGGTCAGTTTATCGATATTTAACTTTCTGATACCTCATGGACTATGATGCCTGGATCTTCGGCTATTATAGCATTTATTTATTGGATATAGTGATTAAAGGAGAGCCAGAGCGACGCCGGTCTTCCAGGTAAAAATCTCCGCCCCTCAATTGATCTAACCACTTGTGGACCATGGCCTCTCCAACTGAACCGTCTCCACAAAACTTTCATTTGTTTGGATAACATTCTTGCTATTTTTGAACCAAATGTGGCGTAAATACAAGTTATCAACGTACATTTTCAATTACAATCAAATTGATTAACGGAGGGCAAATCAAAGAGAATCTGAATACAAATATTATAAATATCTAATAGAAAATTATATATATATATATATATATATATATATATATATATATATATATATATATATATATATATATATATATATATATATATATATATATATATATATATATATATATATATATATATATTTTTTTTTAATTTTAGTTTTCGAACGTTTATTTTGGGAACAGACGGCTAACAGGGCTCTGGCAGAAAAAAACCCAGGTCGTGTCTGCAGTAGCAACCACCGGCAACCTGGTCGGTGTCTGTTCACCCAGAGAGGGCGGCCGTACACCACGCTCCAGGAACTAACAATCCCTGGTTCTAAACTCCCAGTGGAAACACTGGACCCATAAACTTGTAAGCAACCATGACTCGTGTAAGTAATAACAATAATACCCCAGGTGGTAACCAATCCACCCGTCGACAGACGGCAACTGGGTGTTCGGATTCTGGGGAACCTGGACTTTCACGATCTCAAAGTAACTCGGAGCTTTCCGGCAAATTTCCACATTAAACACCTATATATATATATATATATATATATATATATATATATATATATATATATATATATATATATATATTGGCACCTTCAACACCAACACGCTGATCCAACCAGGAAAACTTCACAACCTAACTTCAGAACTTGACAGGCAAAAGATACTTGTGCTTGCCCTACAAGAAACACGCATCACGGATGAGGACACGGTAGACTATGGGAACTATCACGTATTCAAAAGTAAGACAGACAAACGAGTCGCCAGGGGATCGAGTCGCCATAAAGGGATAGTTAACTCTATTAAGGAAATTACGCCCATAAACAATAGACTAATGACAATGCGCATATAGTGCGCCAATAAAAAATACACCATAATCAATGTACATGCCCCCACAAACGGAGACAACAAGAAAACCCCCAACTCTAGAGAGAAATTCTGGGCAACACTAGAGAAGGTAATGGCAAAGGTCCCAAAGGATGACGTCAAAATTTTACTGGGCGAATTTAACGCACAAATCGGTAGAGACAAAATGCATCAGAAAACAGTAGGCAAATTCCTCGGTCACAAATTTACCAATAAGAACGGCACAAGACTCATAGAACTATGCCAACAGAATTACCTTAAAATCATATCAACATCCCTAAGAAAATCTCCATGGAAACATGGAATACATGGAGATCGCCTATTCAACAGATTGGAGAATTCCAGATAGACCACGTTGCGATCTCATACCCACAACAAAGAGAGATCCAAGATGTTCAAGTTCGCAGGGGCGCGAACATTGACTCAGACCACTACCTAACACGAATCAAAGTCAAGTTTACCCCAAGGAGAATTCATCACAAAAAAGATCAAGGAATCCAACATAACAGTGGAATGGGAAAAGGAACAGGTAGATACATGGAAAAAATGTTACAAAAAATTACACAAAAAGCACAGGAACTGATCCCATTGAAAAAGAACACAAAACACACTTGGTGGGACTCGGAATGCGAAAGTGCATTGCAGCGACGCAAACGAGCATTTTAGGAACACAACACTAAAAAATCTCCAAAAAGTCAACAGCTTTTTGATGTGACTAGAAAACAGTCCGCAAAGGTTAGCAGGCAAACTAAGAGGAAGTACATGAAGGAACAACTAGACTCTATAGAAGAGAATTTCCGCAATTATAACACGAGAGACTTTTATAGGACTTTTGCAAGAGAAATCCGTGGATACACACCACAAAATATTTGCTTCAGAAAGCGGAATGGGAGATTAGCGCTAACCAATTAGGAGAATTGTTAGGAGCTGGCACACTACTTCTCTGATCTCCTCAATTGCCCTGAATACGATACAAGATTCCCCAAGGAAAATTGTATCCATACTCACTTAGAATCACCACCATCAACACAGGAAGAAATCCACAGGCACATACGCAAACTAAAGAATAACAGGTCATCCGGTGAAGATGGTATCACCGCCGAACTATTGTAAAACCTCGGACCAAATTCACTGCAGGAACTTACGCAAATTATCACGAATATTTGGCAAACAGAAAAATTACCAGATGAATGGAAATGTGCTCTTATCCAGCCGCTGCTCAAGAAGGGAGACAGAATACATGTGAACAAGTACAGAGAAATCTCCTTACTACAAGTCACTTACAAAATCCTCTCAGCATGCCTTCTCCAGAGAACATAAGAACAATTAGAACACAAAATTGGCGAGTAGCAGGCAGGCTTTCGCCCTGGTCGCTCATGCACTGAACAAATATTTAACCTAAAAACTATACAAACTGAAATACAAAGCTATCAGGAACGTCCGAATCATCTGCACGTTCGTGGACTTCAAGAAAGCATGCGACTGCATCGACCGAAAATCTTTGTTCAAAATCCTAGAAGAACAAGGACTCGACCTCAAAACATTACGATTGATCAAGCAGACACTGACTGACACAACCTCTAAAGTAAAATTTATGGGAGAAATTTCCGAACCCTTCCTGATTAAAACTGGAGTACGCCAAGAAGATGGGTTATCCCCACTCCTCTTCAACCTGGTCCTGGACAAAGTCATAAGTGAATGGAAAAAAGAACTGAAAAATCAAGGACACTGGAAACCAGTACGACTCGGACGATCCAAAAACAACATAGAAATATCATGCCTGGCCTTCACAGACGACCTAGCCATACTACTATACGCAAGCGAGACACTTACACTTCATACAAAAAGCGGCATAGAAAACATACTAAAAGAAGAATGCAAAATTATGAGGAAAATTCTCGGCCCAAAACTGACAGAGGAAGGATACAGACTACACTCTCGAAAGACCACAGAGAGAATGTCCAACATAGCGGCGGATATAAGAAAAAGAAGGTAGAAATTCTGTGGACATATCAGTAGATTCCCACCGACAAGACTCAACAACAGAATTCTTACACACATACAAGGAGTCAAGTCAACAGTACCATGGATCACACAAGTCAGAGCTAATCTGGAAAAGGCACAAATGGTTTCGACAGAGATTGAGGATAGAAGAAGTTTTCGAAACGAAAAATTCGAAAAAAAATAGATATCAGAAAATTAAAATCTTTAAATAAAATTTTTATAAGTATAAAAAAAATTATCCAAAAAACTACTTTCCACAGATTGTCTCTCTATTGATTCCTTCTGGAAGATCTGTACAAACTGGAATACGTCGATTTCTAGACTGGAAATTAACTTTTACTCAGTTAACGATGCCATTTTGGATATATGTTCTGATTTTGATCGTGTGTTGGTAAGTTTGTACTACAGCTAATAATAAAGGAAACATTTAGTTTGGTAAAACTTGCAAAGGTTTTTTGAAAACAATAAATATTGGTGTTTAGTGGTAAATCTCTTCGAATTTAGTGTTTCACACCGAAGGTTCCAATAGAAGAATTTATAGAATATCTAAGTTAATTTAAGTACCATTAAAATATACATACATCTTTATCTATACGTCATTTATTGAATATTGGTATATTGGCTTTTGTCTAGGAAGCAGTGGCGGCTTGTGGGTTTTTAAAGTTGAAGGGCGTAGAAGAAAATAGCGCTGCTGAATATTTTTTTGCTTTCCCCTTCTTCCTTTTTATTTTTCATGGTTCAAATGAGTTAAAGGAAATAAACTGAATGGAAATAATATATAATGTTTTGCTGTGAAAAATTGTTTACTGTGGTATATGTTGGAGGGGCCCAACGCCCTTGTTCACGAGCCGCCACTGCTGGAAGACTTGATATATTTTTTTTCAGATTATCAATTCGTTTTTTATACTTGATATACACAATTTTTAATTGGTTGTTACTAAGCGATTTGAAAAAGATATCTTCTTAAGTGCCTTGTTATTATTTACAAATCCTAAGTGCTGTGGTCTGATTAAATATGTTCTGATATAAAATGCGACGTGAATTATAATGTCTAGGTAGTTTTAGTGAGTAAAGGTTCCTGTTACAATGTTAAAGTAAGTACATAATTCTGATTCTATCGATAATGGATTATTAACATTTTAAAAATTTAACTATATATATATATATATATATATATATATATATATATATATATATATATATATATATATATATATATACATATATATATATATATATATATATATATATATATATATATATATATATATATATATATATATATATATATATATATATATATACTATATGAGACTAACTAACTACTAATGAGACAACAGTAGTTGGGAGTCATGCACTCCAACTGCTGGGTTCCACAATCTCATGTGGAACACACTAAAACCTGCGTTTCCGCCAAAATGAGCATTCCCATGCTCCTAATGCTCATTTTGCCGGAGACGCATGATGTTGTGTGTCCCACATGAGAATTAAACAATTTCATCCAAACAATTAATTGGGGTTTGGCGTTGTCCTGGATGTTTTGAGATTAATATTTGCCCCTACTTTAATAAATATATGCATTTAACAGTTTAAGAGTTCAGCTCATTTGCATTGTTTAAATAATAAAACGATATGCGATAGTCCACATTATTTGCTTCCATTTATACAACTATACCAAAAACCAAAAATATGATGTAAGCCTGTACTATAGCTTTAGAATTAACAAAAAATTCAAAATATTTCTGAAGTGTTTATTTAAATCTCAATTTATAAGTATGAATTAACATGATCTTATCTCTTTAGATATTTTTTAGATTAAATTTTGTTTAATATGTATATGTGATCTCAGTAAAAGTGAAGTACAAATTTAAATAAAAGATTAATCTAATATTTAATTAAATTACCAAAAGGAAACATATGAAATAATAAAAAAAATATTACTACAAATTTATTCTCAACCAATCTGCGAATAATAATTTGATTAAAAAAAGTATCTAAATAATATAGTATCTCAAAGTAGTCTACAGTTCAAATATGGATACAAAGCAGTACACTTCGTATAAAAAGTAGAGAAAACTTAAATATTTTGTAAGTGAAACATGTTTTTTTTTAAATCGAGAATCGATTTATTTTTCAACGTAGTCTCCTTTTAGCTCAATACACTTCGCCCAACAATGTACTCTTCGTGAAATTTGACCAATAATGTAGCAGAATACTCTCGTATGATGGGATTTCTTTTTTCCAAATAGTCGAAAAATATAAAGAAGAAGGTATGACATTTGCGGCTCAATCCAAGTTTCATTAACAGTCACGAATCTCTGCAGAAAGTACTTCGGGCTGCACTTATATATTTCTAACATGTCTAAACACTATTGTAAACTGATCACTCGATTCGGTTTTCGGCCCGCAGTGAGCAAGCGCTGCACCTATCGCTTTGACAGCAGTTTTATTCCCAAATATTTATTTAGGATGGTCTGTAGCGTTCACGCGATATGTATGTCATCTCAATAATCCCTCTATACTTCATTCTGCAATCGCCCAACACAACATCAAACATTTTGTTGGCCATTTCCTGAATGGTGATCTCTACGGGGCGTTCCGAGCACTTGTCGTCACTTGTGCTGTTTTAACCACATCGAAACTCAGTAAACCCCTTATAAATCATAAAATGTGAAGGAGAAAAGTTCGCATAATACTTTTTCAACTTTTCTTCGGTTTGCACGATCTTTTTCAATGTAAAAAGTAGTGTTTAATCAATCTACGAAATTCGTTTTTTTCCATGTTAGCAAAAATATTGAACATATATGCTTTAGAAAACTGTCAAAGCAAATTTAAACGTCACATCGTCTTGAAATTTATATAGTTTTACTAAAAAGAAAGCTATTTTTCTTCTATGAGATTACGGCTTAATCTATCTGAAAAGTATTTGAGTTTTCAGGATTTACTCGTTAAAAAAGGAAACAGGGACAATTAAATGTAAAACTACTTTCACTACTGGAGGGTGATTTAATGGATTTTGTAAAGGATGTTACAATAAGAGCGCAATATTTGAAGTTCGAGAATTGTGACAGAGCGATAAGAGACAGATAGGGTAATAAACATGGAGCGCTACACGATACAGCAACGCCTCCTTATTGTTTAACATTACCATCAAAATGGTGAAAGTTTGGTTTCTACGATTCGTAAAGTGCGCTCGATTTTCGATACAAATAATGTCCCGAATTTATCAACTGTGATAAGAATAATCGAAAAATTCGAAAGTACGAGTTAATTTATTGATGTGAAACACACAATCCAAGCTCGTAGTGGTCGTTTAGAGAAAAAACGTCACGGCAGTTCGTAAGAGTGTGGCGATAGTCCAGGGTCCTCGATTCGTCATCGTGTACAATAATTGGATATTTCAATAGCCACGCTTGACACCGTATTATCACTAAAGATTTGTATCTCCATGCTTAAGTCCAGTTGACATAACAACATCTGCCAACAGACCATACACAGCGAAGAGAGTGTCATCTCCCGTTTTGGTGACCACTACTGGACGTCACGATCTTGCGATTTAACACCTATTAATTTTTTTGTGGGGTTTTCTGAAGTCTCAGGTTTACGCCAGCAAGCCCACGACCACCTAAATACCAAAGGCTGAAAATGAACGCTGTATCAATGAAATACCGCCACATTTATGCAAAACCGTTATTGTTTATGCAAAACCGTTATTGAATATTTCGCCAGAAAAGTACGTGTGTGCAATCAAAACCGTGGGTGGCTATTTACTGGATGTGTTGTTCCATACAGAATTCCCAAATGTCTATATTATAAATTAATAAATATTTCAATACTTTGCTACAGAAAACCATGTTTTATTTAAAATTCACATCTCGCTCTTATTGTAACACCCTTTATATATAAATTTGTTCTTAATTCTAACAAAATAATATTAATTATCTCTATCTCAGATTAAATCATCTCCTGATGATGCTAACATGGTTAGTGAAACGTGCGTCGAGAAGTTCAGAAAAAGTGATTTGGTGTTTAGTGGTAAATCTCTTCAAGTATAGTTAAAATTATATTAGTTCATATTGAAAAATTTAACAAATACTGTGACATGTATAGGTTTAGGGTGTATAGCAACTTGGTCTAATAGACATTGGGTATCGATGAAGCTCTAGCTAAATGATTTGGCTTAGTTTATGTTTAATCTTCAGTCAAAAATTCTTGTAACTAGTGAATGATCAACTTAAAGGTTCAATATTGTTTTATTGTCGAATGTTAAAGTCGAAATCAGTGTATTCAGTTACCATTTTGAGTTTTTGTTTATTAATTGACTGATTAGCTGACATAATTGATGGAAACCAATTTTTTTAAAACCAGTTTTTAATTCACTTGAAATGAAGGTTACATTTCTAGCTTACTACTGAAGTGTTTATTTTATCTTAAATACTTATTCGGTGTTTATTCTTCTAGTTATCTCTAGAACAGTTCAAGATGAAATTCTGTTATCTTTTATATATTACATGATTCTTTTTGAATTGATTCTTCTTGAATAAATATTTGTATTGATACTTGTATTAATTTAAAATAGAATTGCTTTTTTGTTCAAAAATAATGATGACTATTGACCAACGTAGAATACCTTTCAGAAGGGGTCTTACCCCACTTCGAACTGGCGGGTGATTTCTTGTCAGAATTTACACTCTTGTCTAGAAACATTCACAAACATACAGTTTAGACTCTTTTTAACAGTGTGTAAGACCTAATAAAAAAAAAAAAAAAATTCTAATTCCATTTTTTAAATATCTCTAAAATTAGGCCGTTACAGTCTTTAATAAACCTTCAAAATTCAAGTCGGTCTCTTAAAATAATTTAAACAAATTTAATCGATCGCCCGATAATTCAAAACGAACAGAAGACAACTACCGTGATTTCTGGAAAATAAAATGGCCCACGTGTACGAGAATACTGAAATAGTTGACATGCTGTTATTTTTTGGAGAGTGCCTGCAACATGCCAATGTTGTTTCTCAGTTGTACGCTGAACGTTTTTCTTTTCGGTTTCACCCAATGTCGAACTCGTTTATTCGGGTTGTGCAACGCGCGAGAGAGACCGGTGATTTCAGGGAACACCGTGGAGGATACGCGGGAAGACCGAGAGTACCTGAAAACGTGCAACGGGAGCAACAAATTTTGAATGTTATCAAGCGAGAACTATCTCGAATTTTTACGACATCATCAGGAAGAAAATGTGGTTCTTACACGATGGTTACCAGGCCATTTTAGGCGTGAGGTACGGAAGTCCTTAGACATAACTTTTCCTAATAAGCGGGTAGGTCATGGAGGACCAGTTGCCTGACCGCCTAGATCACCAGATCTTAACCCTTGTGATTACTTTTTATGGGGTTAGATGAAAACCATAGTTGTTAAAACGCCAATTAATACACGAGAAGAAATAATTGATTGCATAGAAAAGGCAGGGATGACCTCTATCACTATGGGATGACCTTTATCCTAGAGGATGACCTTTATCCTAGGGGATGACCATTATCACTATTACGCGCATGCACCGATTCTTGGGTATATCGCACCCAACTTTGCTTGGAACGGATCGGCGACCACTTTGAACCTATTCTTTCAGTAAAAGCCACAGGATGAGCCGGAATTAATGTTGTTTTCGAAATTAATATGGGAAGTTTTTTTATCATTCAGTTTTTTAATAAATTGTATTAGATAAAAATGTTTATTTTATAGAGTTTTAGTACGCTGTTAAAAAAGTCTCAAATTAGGAATCACCATGTATAATGAAGTCACTAACATCCACACCGAGAGTGCAAGTGGAACCGCGCGAGTTATGTGCAGAAGTCCCCGACACATTCCAGGAAACCGCTGAGAACCGCAAGCCAATTGTTATAATAATATTGCGCAAGCAATATTGTTATTCCTTATTGTGAACATTCTGATTTTTGAACGATTGTAGTAGACAACAGATTTAAAGATTATTAAATTCATATTTTGCGAATAAAATTTGTGTTTTTAAAAATCTATATCAGTATCCAAAGTATTTAAGTGGCGCAGTCGGTAGGATAGTTTCGTGGGACATTTACAGTGAATAATCCTTTGAGTTTCACTCTTAAACGAGACAACGAAAAATACTGTTGTGAGTGCACAAGAAGAGCCTGCAAGTTCCAATCATCCATCGAGAAAATTGGTAGGCCGATGATTCAACTCATAGCAAGATTACTGATGCTGTAAGAACCAATCAATTGTTCATGTCAGTCTTCTCAAATTCCATTGATTCCTTTAACGAAAACAATTAGAACAACGAAGTAGACTTAGTAGAATTATTTAATATATTAAAACTTTCAAATAATTTAACTAATTTAAATAAGAATCAAAAAACACATAAAATGGTTCCACCAGCTTAAGATATTAAGAATTTAAGCATCATTCCACAATTCGATGAAAATTCAAATAAACTACACAGATTTATTAATGCATCAGTGTCAATTTTATCATATTATTTTGATGTAAGTGATCGAAATAGTTTTCAAAATGTCCTTTTATTAAATGGTATCTTAAATAAATTAGAAGGCAGAGCTGAAGAAGTTATCGCTATAAACGGTAGTGATACCGGGGACAACATAAAACAAACATTAATTCAAAATTTTGGTGATCAACGAGATGAAAATTGTTTGAACCAACATTTGGTTAATTTAAAACAAAAACCACAAGAATTACCGGCACAATTTTACGAAAGGGTAATTCATCTGCTCAATACTATTTGTAATTATATTGATTTGCACAGCATCATACCGGCAGAACGAACTAGTAAGAGAGATTTATTCACTAAGCAAGCATTAAAAACATTTTTAGCAGGACTGAGAGATCCTCTAGGTCCAACTAAACCAACTATGCGTCCAAATTGCTTAAGTCAAGCATTACAGTTCATAACTGAAGAAGAAAATATCAAATATTATTAAAAATGAACGCATTAAATTCCATTTACACCACCGATTTCTAAAAATACCCATCCACCAGAGAGATTTACAATAAATAATTTTAATAACAATTTTAGACCATTCAATCAAATTCGTCAACCGCTTCAGGTTCAACAGATACAATTCTTCCTCGTGGACCAATAAATCTACAAAGACATCCGAGTCCACCCGCTCAAAATATTCCAAGTAATTCTCAAGTTTTTGGAAGAAATCCCAATCCGAGACACATACAAAACAGACCCACGCTTATGAGTATATCTATAAGAAATACTTCCCAATTTAGAAAGCCGAATCAAAATTACGATTATTTTGCAAATCGCGGAGCAAACAAAAATATAATAGTTGAAGAATTGTTTAACACCGAAGACGACACCTCCGAGCAACAGGAAACATATGCCGAGGACATTAACAGCGAGTACGAATTCTATGAAAATGAACATGAGACGACTCAGGATTTTCAGGAAATCCCGGTTAAAGAGACCGAACTTTATTAGCGTATCATCTATCGTCAGACAAAAAAGAATTGCCTTACATTTTAATTGCGAAACCTCATCTTAAACTATTAATAGATACAGGGTCAACAAAATCTTTTATTAATCCTGACATTGCATATACATTTTCAAAAATGAAATATTTTATGAACCTTTTACAGTATCTACGGTTTTATAAACTTCTTCTCATGATTATTGTTGCGAAATACCAATGTTTTCTGAATTTAATCAAAACGAAACTAATTGGACTAGACAATTTAAAATTACTAAACGCAAAATTAGATTTTCTAAATTCAAATTTAATAACACCGCACAGTAAAATACTTATAAAATAATAACCAAAATTCCTGTAAATATTAAAAATGGCGATGTATTTGTTCCACATCAGAAGATACAAAATATAGAAATTCCCGAAACCTTAATAATTGCAAAAAATGGATTAGCTTCAGTACAAATCTTAAATAAAACCAGTAAAGATATTTGTCTGCTCTTGACGACACAAATAAGAGTAATTCCTTTCAAACAAAATGACTATTAACTTTACCAAATTGACATGTCCAGCCCTGACAACAAACAAATTATTGATGTAGAAAAACTGATTCGAACGTCTCATATGAACCCAGAAGAAAAATATCATATTATTAAGCTATGTAAAAAGTATTCAGATATATTTTATGCCGAAAACCAACCTTTAACTTTTACCAACCAAGTGAAACACAGCATTAAGACAAAAGACGAAATATCAGTCTACACTAAGTCTTACAGATATCCATTTATTCATAAAGACGCGGTACAGAAACAGATTAAGTCCATGTTAGAACAAAGAATTATTAGACCTAATGATTCATCATAGTCATCGTCAATTTGGGTAGTCCCCCAAAAAAAGCAGATACTTATGGCAAGAAAAAATGGAGAATTGTAGTCGACTACCGTAAATTAAATGAGAAAACCATTGAAGACAGATATCCGTTGGCTAATATAACTGACGTTTTAGACAAATTAGGTCGCTGTAACTATTTTACAACACTCGATTTGGTAAGCGGATTCCACCAAATTGAGATGGAACCATGGGCCTTTTGGTTTACGCAATGCACCAGCTACTTCCCAACCATGGATACCATTTTACGTGGACTACAAAATGAAATTTGTTTAGTATACTTGGATGATATCATTATCTACTCGACATCCTTGTAAGAACATATCGTTAAATTAAAAAATGTATTCCAACGATTAAGAGAAACAAACTTCAAAATTGACTTGGACAAATGTGAGTTTTTGAAAAAGGAAGTTGCTTATTTAGAGCACATAGTAACTGCAGATGGTGTGAAACCTAATCCCGACAAGATTATTACCATACAAAAATACCCTTTACCAAAAACCACCAAGGAAATTAAAGGATTTTTAGGTCTATTAGGATACTACAGAAAATGTATTAAAGATTTTGCGAAATTAACAAAACCGCTAACTCTTTGCCTAAAGAAAAACGCAAACATTGAACATACTCCCAAATTCATAAAATGCTTTGAGGATTGTAAAAACATTTTAATGAACGAACCATTGCTGCAGTATCCCGACTTTACGAAGGAATTTAACCTTACAACAGATGCAAATAATGTAGCAATAGGAGCAATATTGTCATAAGGACCTATTGGTAGTGATAAACCTGTATTCTGTGCATCAAGAACTTTAAATGAATCGGAACAAAATTACAGCACAATAGAAAAAGAGCTACTAGCAATAGTATGGGTTACAAAGTATTTTCGACCGTACTTTTTTGGTCGCAAGTTAAAATTATAACAGATCATAAACCACTTTAGTGGCTGGTGTCATTAAAAGAAACATGTTCTATATTAGTAAGATGGAGATTACGTCTAGAAGAATATGACTATGAAGTGATGAACAAGAAAGGAAAGGACAATACGAATGCAGATGCACTTTCTAGAGTAGAAATCCTTACTAAAGAATTTGACCAATTAGTAGAACATATGGACAAATTTAATGATATAATGTTTAGGGAAAATGATGACAACGTTTCAATATCTGGTAATATAGGAGAACAATCCCTTATATCTGACGTAGAACAACCGGAAGATGCTCAAAATTAAAGCCGAAATGACGACGACGATGGCATAACAGTACACACTAGCCATGAAGACAGTATTCTTGGAATACCAATTTCAGAAAAACTTATATATATCTATAATAACTAAATAATTATAGACCTTGTTTATTATTCACCTGCGAAACCAAAAACGATATAAATATTTCCTACAAAATCAAGAACAAATGTTCAACTTTCAAAAAATAACCTAAAAAGTGATCTCATAAAATTCTTTAAAGATTTTATCAAACCCAAAATTACGTACGCCCTTCACTTCAAAGGTGATAATTGTTTCCCGGAAATATGTAACATACTTAGAAATACATTCAAACATTCCGCATTCAAATTCGTTAAATTGGAAGTTTATTTAAATTAATAGTTTAATTAAATTAATTCAAACTCGTTATCTTGGAAGACATTAAAGAGGAAGATAAACAAAACACTCAAAATTATCATGAAGGAAAAACCAACCACCGTGGAATTCTAGAAACAGAAACACGTATCATAAAATAATATTACAGGCTAGGAATTAAATCACATGTTACAGATTACATCAACATCTGCGAAAATTGTCAATTAAATAAATATGATAGAAACCCACCACGTCAAAAGCTAATGATTACTCCAACACCTTCTAAGCCTTTTGAAATAATCCATATAGACACTTTTCAGGCTCAAGGACAAAAATCTCTAACTATACATACATTACATACATTTTCGAAATATGCTCAAGCCTACCCATTACAATGTCCAGCCGGTATTGAAATCGTACGATCATTACTTACTTTCATTACACATCATGGATTACCAAATATAGCTACAATGGACAATGGTACTGAACTAAAAAACAGCGTTGTTCAACAATTTCTTCAAACACATCATATCGAACCTCACTATATTTCTAATAATCATCCAGAATCGAATGGGTCCATAGAACGTTTCCATTCTACTATATTAGAACATTTACGAGTGAATATTAGTAAAAACAAAAAAACTGATATTTTAAATCAACTGCCTTATGCAATTTTAGGTTACAACAATTCAATACATTCTGTAACAAAACAAAAACCAATTGATATAATAAATGGACATCTGAATCCAAAAGATCCTTTTGATATTAACTTAAATCAAAAACTCATTAACAATTGTATCGTAGAACATCGCCAAGCTATTCAAGAAATTTATAAGAAGTTAAATGAAGAAAATGAAGTAAACATAACGAACAGTGAGAAGATCCATTATAATATGAAGAAGGAAAAATGTTTATAGAAAACTAAAGTCAAATAACAGAAATAAATTAAAACAGAAATATGTAAAAGAGAAAGTTAATAAAAATAAAAATATTAAACTTCATTCAGGATCAAAATTAATTCACAAACAAAATTTAAAAAGACCTAAATTGAAACATAATCCGTTACAGGTCCCAGCTTTAACTGACAGCAGTTACCGTTAGCAGTTACAGTTAAAATAACCAACTTAGCTCAAAACTCAGGACTTCTTCCGTATAAGCTAGGAACAGCACGTTTAAAATCAAAAGTTCATACCTTCCTTCATTATTATGACCTAGAACCTATAGAAAGACAACTCAAAGTTCTCAGGAAGCATAACAAATTTATAATACTATTAATCCTGTATATCGTACTAAAAGAGGTTTATTTAATGGCTTAGGCTCTGTAATCAAAAGCATTAGCGGTAATTTAGATGCAGATGATGCAGAATTTTTTGTGAATAGTATTAATAAATTACAAACTAACCAAAGAGGCATCGTAGAGAAGGTATAAAAAAATTAATAAAACAATATCTCTAATAAATCATAATCAAGATATAGTCACTCAAAGTATAAAAGAGATTAGATTGAGAACTGACGACCTAGTATCAAATCTAAATCATTATCTAGTCTCTAAAAATAAATTAGATCAGATTGATGTAAACCTTAGCGTTATTTTACAACTATTAACTAATATCGAAAACTCAATCACTTTTGCTAGAATAAAGATCGCACACTCGAGTCTACTTAAAATCAATGAATTAGAATCAATGTATGATACAGCCGTAAAGCTATATTCAAATCATGAAATGCTTTTCCCGAAATCACATTTTAATTATTAGGCATTTTATCATCAAGAAAGAAAGTTATTTTCATAATAATTCAAACAAGAAAGTTGTTTTCATAATTCACTTTCCAATAATTTATCCTGATACCTTTCAATATTTCCATTTATATTCAATACCTACACAAAACCTTACATCCATTATTCCCCATCATACCTATCTGCCAAATACTGGCTTCCCTACAAAGGCCAATTTAATAAATGGATTGGAAATCGACAATTGTATTCACCGATTATTAAAGTTAGAAACCAGTCTTCAAGCTTGTGAAGAAATCCAGATCGAATTGACTAGAAACGTCGTAGAGCAATTGAGC
Source organism: Cosmopolites sordidus (assembly GCA_031761425.1). NCBI lineage: Eukaryota > Metazoa > Arthropoda > Insecta > Coleoptera > Curculionidae > Cosmopolites > Cosmopolites sordidus. The sequence goes on along the minus strand of JARFXV010000931.1, from coordinate 291,375 downwards.
GAAGCTCATTATATCGCTGTATTTGCCAACAAAACAAAAATTGAAACAACATGCAAAGGGACAGATTTTGTGCAGCTAAAGGGAACTTATTTAATCGAACTACCCATTGATTGCAAATTTCGTAGTAATTACTCTATGTATGAAAATCATAAAGAAGAATCCTTCAGCCAACCTCTACTATTAGAAGAAATATCAGTCAATAAGCGTCAAGCACCAACGAAGTATAGGACGAAGCTCGTCTTAGAAAACATACCGCTGGACCAAATTCATCAAATACAAAGGGAGCAAAATAAGGTAGCACCCATTGAATTAATTGATCTCTCACATATTCAACACAGATTTTGGGCCATGCCGATTTACCTTATCCTGATCGCCGCTGGAGTATGGTATGTCTTCTATCGACTGAAAAGAAGAAAGCCACAAGTCGATCCAAGGACCGAAGCCGAAGAACCACAACCAACGCCCAGAACGTTCTTCAACCCCGAGGGGCAATCTTCCGTTTAGGGATTTAGGAATTATGTGCAGAGGTCCCCGACCCATTCCAGGAAACCGCTGAGAATCGCAAGTCTTAATAGCTGACATTGCCAATTTTACATTCTGATTTTTGAAGCATTGTAGTAGATAACAGATTTAAAGATTATTAAATTCATATTTTGCGAATAAAATTTCTGTTTTTAAAAATCTATATCAGTATTCAAAGTATTAAAGTACCAAGTTATTAAATCTATATCAGTATTCAAAGTAAGTCGCGCGAACTACCATGCTGTCGGCCCATCGCTTTAGATCAACGCGGCCGGCCGAATAAGCGGCTGTTTTGTGTCTATTTCAGTTATCGAAAATTGCCTAAAAATGAAATGAAATAACGATCAACAGTTTCCTATTTTGTCTAAATCGATACTATAAAAGTTACTAATTTGATTTGCAGTTTTAATACGTTATTTAGCTATCAATAAATTTATTCAGTTTATTTTTAGATACAGGTTCATTCTAATGATTCTTGTTTTTCTCGGTACTATTGGGTACATCGATTGCCCATCTGAAATGCTAATTTCCACATAACCTGTCTGTGAGTTCAACATCAGTTTTGTACAGTTTTGTTGTGAAAATTTAAGGAAATAATATGTAATATTGTCATATTTTATAAGTAATATAGTTACAATTATATTGTTTTAAAAGTGAAATAAAAATGTGCTGGGATGATGATGGATGGTGCCTTGTGATGGATGTGCCCTATATCAGATTCGTGTGGTTCGTTGGATTCTATTCTGAAGTTTTTGATGTTGACGCACCTCGCTCTGCTTCTCTTACTGATATAAATTTTATTGCATTGAAGGATTTCGTCTCTTACAATCCATTTCAATCAATACAAATGGCTTACTGGGACACATTTCTCGGCTTCATGTGCCCGATAAATGTTCCGATATCAAGTGGGTATTCATATATTCATCAGCGATTTATTACAACGCCAAACCTCATATGCTCAAATCATAAAAACAATATTATCTTGGCTGGGATACTTAGGTCATACTCCGTATTTATCGGATTATCACTTATTTCGGTCATTGCAGAATTCTCTGCAAGGAAAAACCTTCACTGAGAAGAGAGAGTTAAACGTCATTTGGGCCGGATATTAGCCTTCATTAAGCCAGATCTTTACGAACGCGGTATAACAAAGATGATAGATATATCAAAAGATCATCGATAGTAATGATTCTAACAAAGATTACAATGGTTCTAGGTTAGGAGCGATGCAACTAAAACAAGAGTAGAACAGCTTATTGATTTCTAATGACTTAAACTTGCGCTTTTGACGATAAAGTACGATGGAACATGCTGGAACACTCCAGCAATGTTAGCACTTAAAGGTGTGCTCACATATCAAGAAATACATATTTAGATGTACGAATATAACCTGTTGTTAAAAAGGAACGTTCGATGAATAAGTAATGTACAATATTTTCTTCAGATATACAGGAGTAGTGAACGGTATAAAGTTAAAAGGAAAACAAACTTGCATCGTTGAATACCGTAATTTATAGCAAAGTTCTTGAGTGCCTGAAAATAGGATACCTAATCGTCACCACGGCATGTCACCACGAAACATAATATGCCAGTTTTCGAAAATCTCTCATACTCATCTGTTTTGAATATTCTGATCTGCATGATGATCATCTGATTTCAGTTAGAAATGTGAGACTTATAGTTGTAGTTGTTTTGTCCATGGAGTTTTCTGGCTTATTCAATTTTACCGTATCCTAGGCATTTAAACATAATCCTGATTTATGTGGATAAAAGTTTTGTATCACTGAAGCTATACATTTACTAAGCTCAGGAATTTTGAAAGGTTTTTTTTCCTCTAAGTGATTGTTTTCCTCTAGTCTAGTCATGAGTATTTTAATTGTTTGCCTTTTTTAATTACGTTCAATGCAATTTTCAAGTTCATCGATATTAAGTTTCAATATTTTTTTTATTTCAGGTACTTTATAGTAGGTACCCTGTTTTGGGTTACTGCTATTGTAGTAGAAGCAGATTCCAATCTTGATATACCATATCCGTATAACTGTTCTACAAGGAGCCTATGTTAGTAAGTATTATACAACGTTCCTAATCTTGGTGTATGGTTTTTGAAAAATGGTAATAATGGAAAACTGGTAGTATGTGAAAAATTATGATGACATTTTGTATTCACCTTCTACTATTTGGGTTTTATACGAGCAATCAGAGGATAAACAACATATAATTGTTACATATGGATATAAAGGGAATTAAACGATATAATTATTAAAAAGCCTACTAAATTATATCTATATAAATAAAAACTAAATGCTGTTTATTGGCAAGCGCATCACTTGAGAACCTCTGGACCGATTTGGCTAATTTGGCTAATAAAAAAAATGTTTGTAATAGTCCGAATAATGTTTTTAGGGAAACACAAATTGGAAAAGTTGCCCGGAAAATTGGAAAATTCTGGAAAAACTGAAAGTGCTTTTTGCTATGAGATTTTTGTATGAACGCAAGACCATAGCTCATGATTCGAATTATGGAAATATATATTTCTTTTTTTTTTGTTATGTTTGTCAAAAAAAATCGAGACAATTACGAAGTAAAGTCGGACTGCGTCAAACGGCTAAAATCATAACTTTTGTATACGCTGTCGATTTGGGTGATTCTTTTTATGAAATGAATTAAGTTTCGTCGTTTTATTTTTAACAAATTTTCAAATTTACTTACGAAATACGGTGAGTTTTGAATTGACAAACGATTATACAGTATTCTTCGCATCACTCATTGTGTCGCAATCGACACAATTTTATTGAATTGACACAACTTAATGCCCCATTGTAATGCCGCCAATAAGACGAAGCAATTTAGGTTTCAGAACTCGCAATGCTACAAACCAAACGAATTTTCGATCTAATCGAACTGCAGAGCAACGCGAAGAGTGAAATGAAATTGAACGGAATTTATTATCACAAACACTTTCAGCACGTACACAAGAAGAAAGAGAAAATGCAAACGAAGATGATATGCATCGAATGAGACATCATCGGTCAGTAGAAACCAATCGCGCGACAATGAATTTGAATAATCGTGCAAGAAGACAAATAGAAAAACATACAAACAAACAAAATTTTACTCTGTTGGCACATTTCCAATAGCTTTTCACAAATTCACAAAACGATCACAAAAAAAATATTGAAATTTTTACAGGATGTCTGTCGGGTCAGCTAGGTACGAATCAAATAAAGACTCTGATAATATTGCTTGATTATTGATTTGAGCTGGCACCAAGCAGAATCAGTTGAACTTTTGGCAAGTGGTACTTTTTGAAAAATATTCTGTTGCTATAAATTGTTTTCATAAAATTGGAACAAAAATGCCATGCAGATACTCGTAGTGGGTTAGTAATTAAATAATAAATGATAATACAATTAATTAATCTTTGTTTTGCAAGAACGTGTATTCTTAATTTTCATTTAGGTTTTTCGCTTTATTTAAAACATTTTGATGACCTGATTTTATTAATAAATGAAAATTCAAATAGGTAATTTGTGCAAATAGGTAATCAGTGCTTATCAATTTAATATTTGCAGTTAGTTTATATCAAAGTTTTACTTACTTAACTACAGAAAATATTTTACAGAGTTTATGAGAAATTCTTTTTTTTTCCTTTATTTGGGTTTTTCGCCACTATCTAAAACTCAAAAAAATATCAGAAATACCTGTTCTTATGTAAAGAAAGAATCACTGGGTAAAAACAAAAAACCAAACGGAGACAAATTTCTCAGTGATTCTTTTATGTAATAAATTTGCCTAACGAACAAAATTTTAAAGATATACAATGTATTTTATTACCGATTCTTTAACAAATAAAAATAAAATACAAAATACAAGTAACAAAATACAGAAGGTTAAAAGAAACCGCTATAATTAATTTAAATAAAAATAACTGTATTGCTATGCCTTCGGTAGATTTAAATTCAATATGGTTCCCGATTCTTAAGAATACAATTAAACACATCTAAATATTTGAATACACAATCAGTACAATAAACAATCACACAGCAAACATATTATATATATATATATATATATATATATATATATATATATATATATATATATATATATATATATATATATACATATTTTGGTAGTATGCCACTGTCATGAAAATCTATTATTGTCAATGTAAGTATCTTTGACATACAGAAAAAAATATATTTACTTTCACTCGTTACTTTATATATTACAAATTAATATAATTTATTTTTTAGTTTAGTTTTGAAAACGGGGGGAGAGTACCCTCCGAAACGTTAACGTTAAAAGTTTGTAAAAATTTTTATAACATTTTTATATCTTTAAAATTTTGTTCGTTAGGCAAATTTATTACAAAAAGAATCACTGATAAATTTGTCTCCGTTTGGTTTTTTGTTTTTACCCAGTGATTCTTTCTTTGCTTAAGAACAGGTATTTCTGATATTTTTTGAGTTTTAGATAGTGACGAAAAACCCAAATAAAGGAAAAAAATATATGAACACGCCACAATCATTCAGACATTACTTAGAAATTCCTTTGTTTACATTCTGTTAAATGTAAGATTTAAGAATGAATTTTAATTTAATTTTTCGTTTAAAATTTTTAGTGAATATAGGTTGAGACTTCCGAACGAAAATGCAGAATACCACGCCAAATTTAACGATGTTAACGAAGCAGGTTTAAGTTTTAACCTATCAAATTTGAAAGGAGAAAAATTAGACCTCTTTATCGGTGGCGTAGAGAATAACAGATTCCGTGTTATAATTGAAGAGCTCGATCGTCATAGATACAAGCTAGAACACGTTCTTGAAAAAGACCCGGCTACTGTAAGGTAAGTTTTGTTTTTTAAATAATAAGTTGTTTCGCAATAATTATATGGATACGTTTTGTGTAATAGATAAAATCATTTATAAAATTATCGTATTCTCAAATATTTAATGTTTGGAAGAAAAACCCGTTGAAAATATCAATATTTATCAATCTTTATCACGTATATAGAGTTAAAGCGGGTTTATGAAAAGATAAAGTAACTGGGTGGAATCGAAAAAGTGACCTGTGATATAGAAATTATTGAATATTTTCTGAACATTTATTTTACCAACAAAATGTGAACTAGAGAACAGAGAGAAATGTGTGTCGTCAAACAATTTTTAAAAATTTTAATTTTCATCTCTAATTGATATTGGTCTGTGATTGAATAAATACTTATTACCGTCTATTTTTGTTCAGTAAATGTGAACATTTTGTTTACTTTTTTATTACATAGTCCTTGAGCAAAAGTCAAAAATAGGTTAAAAATCAGTTTAAACATATTTTCAATCATTCTATCATGTAAAAATGTAAATTTAAATTATTGTTAAACTTAATGTATTTAAATGATAGGTTAAATTTTTAATTTACATGAATCTATTTTTAAATTATATATTCAAAATTATACCACACAAATTCTGATAAAAATAGTTCTTGTGTTTTATAAACAATTAGTAAGAATGGAAAATGTCCACTTATTGCCTTTGATTTTTTACTTATTGTTTAGTGCTTCTAAGAGGAATTCCGAATTTATGAGGATTGTTGAATAAGTCCTTAAAAATCCAAGAGATGGCGCTCGTAGCATCGAAAATGGTTTGTTTTTAGTAAGCATCATTATTCACCAGATAGCTGTCAAAGTCTTTGTTATAGTCATAGCATGGTTTCATTTTTAATGTCGATTGAAGCAAGCAACTTTTGTTTATTTAGAAAAATTGAAAAAGTGAGTTTCGAGTGCTGATTAAACATTTATATTTAAAAGGCTTAATACCGAAATATATTAAAGCTGAGTTGGATGAAGTTCATGGCACGTCTGCTCCTGTGTTTGCAATTGTTTATAATTGGGTAAATGAGTTTAAACGTGGCCGTACACCCACAAAAGATGAACATCGTTCGGGACGTCCAGTTGAAGTGACTATTCCCAAAATGATTGACAAAATCTACAGCATGGTTTTTTAAGTGATCGACGAATCAAAGTACGCGAAATAGTTTAGGCCATAGGCTTATCGCAAGGTACAGTGTTCAATTCATTTCATTCAATTCATTCAATTTTGCACGAAAAATTGGGTGTGAAAAAAATGTCGGCAAGGTGGTGCGCGTTTCCTTTCAGTGGAGAATAAACGCAATCGTGTTGTCCACTCTGAGGCTGTTTTGGCGCTTTTTCGTTGCAATCTTGATGAGTTTCTGCCTCGATACATAACTTTGGACGAAACATGGATACACTACTATGCTCCAGAGACAAAGCAACAATCAAAACAGTGGGTTTTTGAAGGCGAACAGCCTCCGAAGACGGCGAAATCGACTGGCAAGGTTATGGCCACAGTTTTTTGGGATGCAGTCTGAATTATCTACACCGATTACTTGGAAAAACGAAAAAAAATAACTGGGGAGTATTATGCGTTGTTATTGCACCGGTTGAGCGAAGAAATCAAGAAAAATCGTCCTCATTTGAAAAAGAAAAAGATCCATTTTCATCAAGACAATGCACGGATGCATACCTGTATAGTTTTAATGGCCAAAAGCATGGAATTATAGTGTTTGAATTATTATAACATTCACCGGATTTGACCCCCAGTGACATTTTTTTATTTCCGAACTTAAAAAAAACAGCCGACAACGGTTCACATCGCCCAAAAAGATGCTTATTTTGAGGACCTTCCGAAATCTTACTTTTTAGACGGAGTTTAGACGGACGGAGAGAAAAAAGTTGGAGAACCTAAATAAAAAAAAATCTACTTAAAATTTGTTTTTCTATCTTTTTCTAAGAACTTGAATGAAGTGAATAATCCTCGTAGTTTACATTGATTTCCTAGAAAAAGCAAGTTTTTACTATTTTTACTATATATTATAAGCACAATCTGGTTAAAATGAACAGAATTCAATATTTTTTATTGGGATCATTTATTATATATGGTACAACACATTGTGTCATGTTGCGGAAAACCATATTAGAGCACTGCACCAACAAAATTATATTGAGCAAGACGAACAAAATTATATTTTTGAGTACAGTCAAAGCTCCTTATTCATGGGGACATGTTCTGTAAATATGTCGCGAATACAAAAACCGTGAATACGGAATGGTAATTTGTACGGGTTTATAGGGGATATGTTCCAAGGTTACGAAATAAAAAGAAAAACTATATAATAAAAGCAATTTAATGAGATTTTTTTAACAGTATTAATAATTAGTATCAGACTTAGATAATGGTTTAAAGAATTTAGTAATTTTTCTTGTCTTTGCCGAATTTAAAAGGTCCTTCAATTCGGATTGATATTCGGCTATGGCATTAACAATTTATTTTTTAAAAACAATACTTTTTTCCGTAGATCCTTTCCATAGGATCAATTTTTATGAACAAGTCACAAAGCTCATTTGCCATTCGTAAACCTTCACTCAGATTTTTTAAATTTAATGTCACCTTTTCATTGTTCGTTTATACTTCCTCTTCAATAGAATGGGGATAAAGTCGGTTTCAGTCAAATCTTTATCTTGCGATTCAAGCAATTCTTGAATGTCATTTGATTCTATCTGTTCGAAACCATCTCGTCCCTCGCAACTTGAGCAATGTTTTCAGTTAATGTTTGAATTTGGATGGATTCTTCATCATTACCGACACTTAGATCAGGTTACAGTTTTTTTCCAGCATGATCTCAACGTGTATGGCTTCAGTTCTTGCAATGATTCTTTTATGTTAACTTTGCCATGTCGACATTTGTCCAGCATTGCATAACATTCATATCAGGATCACATTCCGTGGTGTGATAATTTTAAAGGTTTGTCTAATGTAATAGAGCTTAAAGGCCTGGATTATTCCTTGGTCCGTAGGTTGAAGTAAGGCCGGCGTGTTAGGTGGCAAAAATAACACCTTTATATTTAGATGCATACATTCAAGCTCGCAAGGGTGACCTAGATCATTGTCCAAAACTAAAACTGCCTTTAAATCTAAATTATTTTTCTTCAAATAAGTTTTAACTTCAGGAACAAAACAATCCCGGAACCAGTCACAGAAAATGATACGTGTAACCCATGCTTTCTTCGTTTGAATGCCAAAACACTGGTAGGTTGTCGTTGTTTTGATTTTTCAAAGCACGAGGATTTAGCGATCTATAAAGCATAAGTTGCTTAATTAAACAATCTCCTGGGCAATTAACAATCAGCAATTAACTTTGAAATTTATTTTGCTGCTGAAGTGTCTGTAGATGCAGCTTCTCCAACAATGAGTGAATGATGAGTGAACAATGAATTGATGTTATGCAGTGATTTTCGCACCTTGAACTTATTGAACTAACTTTCGGGAAATCTTGCTTCAAATCCTTCCTCCGCATGTTCATTACCAGGTTCTTTAAAATGTGCGTAAACACGCTTAGTTTTCTCATGAATTATAACACCATTCAGAAGCACTCTCTTCTCTGTTCTTCACTCTAGCACAGTCTTCAATCTATTATGTTAACGCAACTTCCATTTTTTCAATTGTTGCATCACGAACAATTTTTGCTGATGGTGAGGTTGAAGCTGTAAAATTCCTTATTTTGTCTACTGATTTCTTGATGGATCGTACAGTTGATTCATTCACATTAAAATAATGTGATATGGATACAAACGACTCACCAAGGCGTAAACGGCCAAGCAGTTTTATTTTTACTTTAAGCGGCAACACGACTTTCGTGCAGGAACTAATTTTCCTTTTCACTTGGTATTATAAATTGCGAACAAAACAGAAGGGACACGTGTTATTCACTCGAAATTATTGGTGAATGGCAAGTTAAGGGAGTATTCTAGTCTAGAAGCCCGAATTTCGAGCGTTTTTTAAGGATTCATAAAAAAAAAGCAATTGATATTTTTACTATCCATTTTTTTATGGCTTATGTATTCATATTTCGAGAGTACATAAGAAAATAAAAAAAAATATAACGATTTAATTATATATTATTTATAACAAATAAAGAATCTTTTTTATCATCCATCTAATATTATTAATAATTTAAGTTAATAGTATTATAATAGTTAAATTTAATCAGGCAATCTATATGGTTCATTCCTGGATTATTTGTGTTCATCACTTTACCATTTCAGCTATTACAATAATAAGTTTGTAAAATCTTTAAGCGGCCCCTAGACGTTCAGTATTATGGTCAATATATTGCACAATAATGCATATTGCATAATAATATTGACCGTCTGTAGGTTATGTTCAAGGATTGCACAATATATTGAGTCAATCAAAAAGAGTTTGATATTTATTATACAATATGATGTTATCTGATACTATATGTGAATGAAATATGTAAAATACTGGGTGTCCGAAAATAACATCGAAATATTTTTGGAGGTGACTCTAGGGATTACAACATACAAAAAATTCCTATAAACACACCCCAAAATTTGCTTCTTAAAGGGGCTAGAGACACTTAAAGGGGGAATTCTGACAAAGTTTTTTTCGCAATATTTTCGAAATGGTTTATGCTAAAGTCGTGACACTCGGTATACTTCAATAAATTGGAATGGAAAAACTTTTTTGTTTGTAATGTTTTTTAATTTTTTTTAATCGAATTATGGATTCCCAAATATTTTTGGGTAAAAAAGGTTCTCTTATTTTATCTCGTTAGGATAGTTTCTAGGACCGTTTTCCAGAAAACTGACTTTTTCTAAACCGATGCACGATTACATTGATATCGAAATGCATCTTAATTATTAAGTAGGCAGCTATCACTTTTAATATTTGTCTTTGCCGTTTCGTAAAACTGGACCATTTATGCAATAAAGCCCAGATTTTTAATTTTTAAACTGCAAAATGGTCCAATATTCCTTCGAAGAAATGGCGAATATGCATTTTATGTACGGGAATGCAAATGGGAACGCGTGCGAATCTAGAAGATTGTTTGCAGAGGCTTTTTCCGGAAGAGTACTTCCTTGTACTGAGACATTTACAAACCTGCATTTCTATGTGAAAATTATATCTATGTGTATATTATGTGAAAAGGGATCTTTCATGCCTTCTAAACATGACCGTGGAAAAAGCCGGAGCACCAGAACTGTAGAAAATGAAGAAAGAGTTTTAGAAAATCTATCAGAAAACCCAGTAGAAAGTATCAGACGAATTGGTGTTCAAGAAGGCATTTCTAAAAATAACATGTGGGGAGTTGTTAAAGAGCAAGCGCTTTCCATATCATGTGCAGAAAGTTCAAGCCTTAAAGCCTGATGATCTGTCAAAAAGAATCCAATTTTGCCAATGGTTAAGGGAAAAATTGCGTTTAATAATAAAAAAATTGAATTAAAATAAAATAAAAAAAAATTGAATTAAAATAAAAAAATTGTACAGGACATTCTCTTTACATACGAAACTATCGTGACAAGCAATGATATTTTTAATTCTCACAATACTCATATGTGGGCGGAAGAAAATCTATATTAATTTTTCGAATTGGATCATCACGACAAGTTGATATATATATATATATATATATATATATATATATATATATATATATATCTGGGGATACTAGGAAATTTTTTGATTGGACCGTTTGTGCTTCCTAACCGTTGAAATGAACAACAACATTTGAACTTCTTGGAAAACTATTTGCTGGATCTAATAAAAGATGTACCATATCAGTTCAGATATGACGTTTTTTTATACACGATGGGGATGCGCCTCATTTCTCTGTAAATGTAAGAGCGCATTTAGATCGATTATATCCAGGACGAGGGATAGGTCGTGGTGGACCAGGGCATGGCCACCACGTTCCCCAGATTTAAATCCTCTCGATTACTTTCTGTGATACTTGAAGGCTATTTATTGGTCTATGTTATCCCGATTGGCACTGTAGAGGAATTGCAGCAACGTATATTTAGCACTTGTGATTATATCAAAAATAAGCCTGGTATTTTCGGCAGGGTAAGATCTTCTATGAAGAAAATAATTAAAGGGTGCATTGAAATGAATGGACGTTTTTTTGTACATATGTCGTGAATAAGTGCTAAATCCTTATTAGTAATTAGTCTTATTATTGTTGGCTACGAAATAAATATTTTCGTACAAGGGTGTCTACTTAATTATTAATATGCATTTCCATATCCATTTAATCGTGCATTAATTTAGAAAAAGTCAGTTTTCTGGAAAAAGGTCTTTTTTAACGAAATGAAATAAGAGGACCCTTTTTACCTAAAAATCTTCGCGTTTCAATAATTTGATTTAAAAAATTAAAAACTATTACAAACAAAAAAGTTATGGCAGCATTTATCAAGGAGACGCCCCTGACTAAAATATTCAATTATTTACACAAAAAACGTTTTTTCATTCCAATTTATTGAAGTATACCGAATTTGAATTGAAGTATACCGGGGCTCTAAGAAGCATTAAAGGCTTTAAGGGGCTCTAAGAAGCAATCAAATCATTAAAAGCTTAAAGGCTCTAAGAAGCCTTTAAGAAGCATTTTTGGGGTATGTTTCTAGGAGCTTTTTTTATGTTTTAATCTCTGAGTCACCTCCCAAAATATTTCGACGTTATTTCCGGACAACTTGTACACTTATCGAAAGTATCATATATACATATATATATATATATATATATATATATATATATATATATATATATATATATATACATACATATATATATATATATATATATATATATATATATATATATATATATATATATATATATATATATATATATATATATACATATATATATATATATATATATATATATATATATATATATATATATATATATATATATATATATATATGTATATATATATATATATATATATATATATATATATATATATATATATATATATATATATATATATATATATATATATATATATATATATATATATATATATATATGTATATATATATATATATATATATATATATATATATATATATATATATATATATATATATATATATATATATATATATATATATATTTATATATATATATATATATATATATATATATATATATATATATATATATATATATATATATATATATATATATATATTAAATATATATTAATTTACATTTACTGATTTTAGTTTAAAAGTGGATAATGCCGACGATACCTCAGTTACAGCTTCAGATGAGTTTGGCAACAAAGTAGTGGTTCGCTTTAAGCCATTGTTCATAGAGTTTTATCATGATGATGTGTTAGAAACTGTATTAGAAGGCAACAGAATTATAATGGATAATGTAAGTGTGTTTTTGTTATAGATATCTACTGTGTCAAGCAGATGATGTTATAAAAATAGTGTTCTCTACTTCATATACGAGAATGGGCTGAAGAGTCCGATACACATCGAACACTCAAGGAAATTAAAATGAAAACAAAACTTTGCTGTTTGAATTTATTTTTATTTTTTTAAGAAAAATTTCTTGTTTTCTGAATACTCTTATGCCAGCGATGATCCTCTATGTCTTTGTTAACTATTGAACTGACAAGTTCTGTAAAATATGCATCCACAGTAGTTTTAACATTATGGTGTAATGAAAATTTTTGGCTCTGTCAGCTATGGAAACAGTTCGACGGTACTAAGTCTGGCGAATAAGGTAAAAGACTATTGGAGCAAATCGAATTTTAATTCGTTAATTTTTGCCATGACATAATACTCGTATGGAACCGTGTAGAATGCTGTTAAATAAAGTATTGCTATTGTTTGTCCAAAATACTCGCGTAGTGTAAAATCTACTATGGGGATTAAATTATTATGATTGCACCTAATCATTTATATCGTTACATATGAACTTTCTTAGAAAATAAAAAAACATTTACAGATTTCGACAACACACCCAAAGACGTAGGGCTGAACATTTACGTGAACAAAAGAAAAGTGCTCCAATATGTAAACGATTTGGTCAAAGCATTACGTTAGAGACTTCGACATGGAGTTTGTAGAGATTTAAAAATATTTGGGTACCAACATTGTGAACAATGGAATAGACAAAGGAGAAATTAGATAAAGAATTATTCAAGCTAATTAAGATCAAGCTATTTTTAGATCGAGATATGTCCTTCGGAATATGAAACTACGGGTTAATATAACCATCATAATTTATATTTATTACAATTTAACTTTTATTTATCAATTTTAATCTATCGTTGTGAAACCTATGTCCTCAAAAAAGATGCTGGATAACGTTAGCATGTTTGAGTAAAAACCATATAGGAATACTCTCAATACTACACTTGTTATTCAAAATGGACGTGTTTCAATAATTCGAATAAAGAAAATATTGGATAGATCCTGGGTAGATCGTATTCTACTTTGAACTAATTTTCATTAGTAAGATCGGCGACGCCAATAGTTAATATGATACATTTTTAACATATTTCAATAATGGTCTTATCTATCTAAATCAACCAAATAATTTTCCATTAATAAATTTATTGGCAAACAGCTGTTAGTTTCCGTAAAATAATAAAACATTTGTTTTCTTCGTTTTATATTTTTTACAAAAAATTATAAAATTTAATTTTTAGACCGATGAGAGTCAAGCTTTCACATTCTCCGTTAGATTTGTTGGAGCTGAACGTTTAATCGGTTTACACGAACATGCTGATGATTTGTCTTTACGTCACACTGCTGATTTTAGCATCGATCCCTATAGACTCAGAAATACCGATTATGGCACGACCAGATACGATCTCAATACCACTGAAGCAATGTATGGTTCAGTTCCAGTCTTATATGGTTTTGGGTAAGTGAAATTAAAGTTTGTGTTTGTATGGTGAAATAATATTCTGAAAATTTTTTATTACAGTGAAAAAACATCAGGAATTTTCGTCCATAATGCCGCTGAAATGTTTATAGATATTAACAACCAGAGAAAATCTGCTTACTTTATGGTTGATGGAGGTACTCTAGATACGTTCTTTTTGATGGGACCTTCCCTCAAAGAAACTGTGAGGCAGTATATAGATTTAACTGGAAAACCTCATTTACCTCAGGTTTGTACTAATCAAATATTAAAGTTATACCTTTTCCCCTTTCATAATATTTTAGCTATGGGCATTGGGATATCATCAATGTAGATGGGCTTACAATACAACTGAAGATGTTATGGAAACAATTGGCAACTTTGACAAATTTGATTTTCCACTGGATGTCTTATGGTTGGATATTGAATATACGTTAGGTGGTAAATGGTTTACATGGAATGCTAGCAGATTTCCTGATCCAGTTGAACTATTGAACTGGGTTGATGATCAAGGTCATCGCAAACTTGTGCCAATTTCCGATCCTCACATTAAATTAGATCCTGAGTACAGTATATATAAAGATTGTTTGGATAATAACTATTTTGTAACTTATGAAAATGGTACGCCATTTGTTGCTGAATGTTGGCCAGGGGACACCAGCTGGATCGACTACTTGAATCCAGATGCTAGAGATTATTATGCCGACTTACATTTGTATGACAATTTCCCATCTACTCCAGCGCTAGGTGGTTTCTGGAATGACATGAATGAACCGACCTTGTTTGATAACTTATATGAAAGAACATTGCCATTCTCGACTGTACATTATGGAAATGTCAAGCACAGGGATGTGCATAACATTTACGGAATGCTTCAGGTAAGTTATTATTGCCTATTACGTTTCCTAAAATGAAATGTCAAATGTTGATTAAACTGAAACTAATTTTGGTAATATATCACAATTGCTTCGATGCCATAGTGTTCGTTAAGAACATATTTTGTTAGTTCTTGGTCAGAATATTGATATAACTAACGAATTGATAATATAGACCCACTTCGAAAAAAAGTAAATAAATAACATAAATGTGGTTCTCCAGTACACCTCGCCTAAGGTACTGGACGGGTCACGGGTGGTGGATAGTGAAAGTTCCATTAGATATTAATGGACAGCTGCGAATATCTCAAAATAAGCAGCCCCGAACCAAGGCAAAAAAAACTAAATCCACTTAGCGTCTGACTTGTATCATGCGGTTGAGTGGTCAGCGTCTTTTCACCAGTGGTGCGGCTGATATTTAAATTCTGGAACTAACCCGGCCAGTCTTAACCTCTGAACCACCATGGTTCAAATCACTAATTTAAAGTACAAGATGAAGCGTTCTAGTAATTACAAAATTACCCCAGGAGGTAGACAATCCTCTGCCAGCTTTGCTGGTACAACCGGACTTTCGGATTCTGGGGCGTCCGGGCTTAAACGCAAAATCTTTCAGAAGGAGTCGGAGACCTCTGGCTAACGTCTGAAACCGAAAACAAAAACTTTCTTTGGAACGGTAAATATCAATTCTCTCCTGCGTCCAGGAAAACTACACCTATTGAGGCGAACATTGAATCACCACTAAAATCCAAATTTTAGCTTTGCAAGAAACCAGATGGACAGATGATAACACCTTGGAATTCGGCAACTACAGACTTTTTAAAAGTAAAACTGACAAAAGAATACTCAAAAATACACCTCATCTCGGTGTTGCTTTCGCTATCTCAAGAAACATTCTTGGTTCTATAACTAATGTCGAGCGAGAAAATAATCGATTTATGACACTATCCTTCAAGTGTGCTAACAAAAACTATACATTAATTAATGCACACTTCCCAGTTAACGAAGAAAATAAATCTAGTCATGAAAAAGTAAATAAGTCCTGGGAAATTCTGGAAAAGATATCTCTAAAATTCCCTCTAACCATGTAAAAATCCTATTGGGTGATTTCAATCATCGCTCATAAATGGACTAACCATAATGGTAGAAGATTGGTTGAACTATGTTTTCAGTTTAATCTAAAAATAATGTCAACACATTTTAAGAAGAAAATAACAAAACCAATGACCTGGAGGTGCCCAAACACATACATAGGTGAATTTCAAATTGACTATGTTAGCATTTCGTACCCGAATTATAAAGAGATTTTGAATGTTCAAGTCAGGAAAGGAGCTAACATAGACACGGATCACTACTTGACTAGAATCAAACTTAGCTTAAAGCCTCGAAAATTTATTCAAAAGAGACTGCTAATACCAAAGTTCGACCCAACGAAAATAAAACCAGCCCTAAAAGAAGAGCTTGATAAACAACCAGCACAGAACTGGCAAGAATTGAAACAAACAATTATTAAAACAGCCTTAAAGTTGGTCCCTTTACAAAAACGTAGAAAACATCTGTGGTGGGATGAAATTTGCGAGCAAGCAGTATTAAGTCGAAGCAAAGCATTCAAAGATTGGAACAGTCAAAAAACGGCACTAAACTATAATATCTTTTTGGAAGTAAGAAAATAAACATCGAAGCTAATTAGACAAACTAAAAGAAAATATGAATACAATCAACTTAATGAAATAGAAAAAGATTTCCAAAAAAATAACACCCTAAACTTTTACAAAACATTTAAAACTAAATTAATAGGCTATCAACCTCTAAGTCTTTTCTTGCAAAAGGAAAACGGACAATTAGCTCTAAATAACCAAGACAATTGCAAAGAACTTGCAAAATATTTTGAACAAATACTAAACTGTCCTGAGCCTTTAAACAAATTACCAACACTAAACCCTAAACAAACAAACCCAGATTCATTACCACCGAATGAAGATGAAATAATTAGGCAAATCAAGCGGCTTAAAAATAACAGAGCTTCTGGTGAAGATGGAATCACTGCTGAACTTTTGAAATCCGCTGTTCCAGGTACAATCAAGGAAATAACCAAAATTCTACAAGAAGTTTGGCGAACCGAACGGATTCTGGAAGATTGGAAATATGCTCTAATCCATCCACTACACAAGAAAGGAGATATAACGGATGTAAACAACTATAGAGGGATATTTCTTCTCCCAGTTTGTTACAAGATTCTATCTCAATGTCTACTAGACAGAGCATAGTGACAGTTAGAACCTAAAATTGGTTAATATCAAACAGGTTTTCGACCAGGTAGAGCCTGCCCTGAACAGATCCTGAATCTAAAGTTGATTCTAAGACATCAAAAACTGTACAATAAAAATCTCGTCTGTACATTTGTGGATTTCAAAAATGCATATGATTCTATTGACCGCGAATCTTTATTCCGAATCTTGAAAGAACAAGGACAAGATCTGAAAACGCTGGCAATTATAAACTAACTAAGCAACATTAACTAACACAAGGTCAAAAGTTAAATTCATGGGTGATATCTCAGAGCCCTTCGAAATTAAAACTGGAGTTTGGAGGGGATGGACTCTCGCCACTCTTATTTAACTGTGTTCTAGAAAAAGTAATACAGGAGTGGCGTGAAAAAAAGTCGGCCCTGAATATTGACCAGCCCAGTAAACTGGGGAGAACCAACATCAAAATTGATTGTCTGGCGTTTGCTGATGATTTAGCGATTTTGGCTCAAGATGTATTAACGGCACAGAAACAGATTGAAATCCTAAAAGAAACAGCAGAAAAGGTAGGACTCCAAATTTCCTTTGAAAAGACACGATACATGACCTGCAACAGACTAAGAACACCATTTCTAAAAACAAAATATGGTAACATCAGACGAGTCTCTTAATTCAAATATTTGGGTGAAATAATCATGGAATATGGGTTGGAAAAAGCGGCCAATAAGGGTAGATGTCAAAAAATGGAAATGGCATTGAGACTTACATAAAATATTTACAATAAAAAATGTCTATCTAAAAACACAAAACTGGGACATTATAACACATTTTGAATAGAAAGAGAGACATCGAGGACATTGAAAAGAAGAAAAGAAAAATCATAAGAAAAATCCTAGGCCCCAAACAAATAAATACAACATACCGACTTCGAGAAAACCAAGAAATCAAACAATACGCAGATATACATAGCGATATGAGAAAAAGAAGACTTAAGTTTTACGGACACATAAAACGAATGAATCCGAGTAGGCTAACTAGACAAATAGTCGAATTTTTTGAAAATAGGAGTAGAGCTAAAGTAGAAATAATTAAATGGATTGCTGCAATTAAAGAGGACCTAAGATCAGCAAATATGACACAAAGTGAAATTCAGGACAGAGGCTGTTTCAGACACTAGGTTGACGTTTGGAAGGTTGGTCAGAGAGAAAAATGTAGGAAGACTGGAACAATTTGGTCTAACAAAAGAAAAAAAACTCATAGCGAAAGAATGAAATTAATATGGGCGCAAAGGAAGGCTAACAACAAAAAACGCCTCTAATTGTACTTCGCGTAGTCCACCGGGGCCCATACGTGAATAATAATAATAATAATAAATGTGGTTCGTGTCCTATGTTTATATTAAATTTTTTCCAAAAAATAAAACGTAAAGTAGATTCTTTAGAAAGTAGTTAGTGGAAAAGTATTCGATCAGCGCGTCCTGCAATTATGACAAACGGAAGTGAAACCTGGACACTCACATCGCAATCAATTCAGAAACTTCGGGTAGCACAGAGAAGAATGAAAAGATGTATGCTTCGCATTATAAGACGAGACAGAAAGCCCTGCGTATGGATCAGGGGACAAACAAAAGTGTGTGACATCATTAGAGGAATGAAGCAATTGAAATGGAGATGGGCAGGCCATGTATCGAGGCGATGGGACGACAGATGGACCAGGGCAGTCCTGGAGTGGATACCGCTTGATCGCAAGCGTCCGCGAAAAAGAACGAAAACTCGATGGACTGATGATATCGTTAAGTATATAGGACCCGAGTGGCAAATGAAAGCCCAGGACCGTGAAAGTTAAAAGCATGCTGAAGAGGCCTTCATCCTGAATTGGATTGATACGGGCTGATGTTGATAATGATGCTGAGAGTCAGGTGTCAGTTGTGTCTTAAGTATAACAAACATAATTTAATATGTTGAAGGTAGTATCGTCAATTGTATACTATAAATTTTGAACTGGCTTCACGAAAATCTTTTGTGTGGCATGCACGCGTAGTACGTCCACATTATGTATGAAATTAAAGAAAGTCTTTTGCTAACTTCAAACACAGTGTAAAGTGAATTACTACGATCGGAAAATGGTTGCTTGAACACTTCAACTACGAACTACGGGCGATAGCATTCAAAAGTATATAATTAACTGTATTCCAAAGGGCCAACATGTTACCGGGGAATATTATTTGAGTATTATTATATATTAGGCCCTCAACTTAATTATCGATTTTTTTGAATAAAATGTTGAAGAATCTTTACGTTGAATATTAAATCCATTTTTGATCAAAAAACAATATTTTATTTAAAAAGTGTTTGATTTTTTACACTAACGTCGTGCCTATTCAATAACTTGAATAAATAGACGAATTTTATCAAAATAATGTTTCAATAATATCTATTTTGTATTTTAAATGATCGATGTTTTAGTATTTTTGGTCGTTATAATCGATTTTTTTCTTTTTTGGTTCTTTTGAACAGTCTACTTTTGTCTATTCTGAGTAATGTTGGTTTTAAATTGAAATACATTCGTATATACACTTTGCAAACCTATAATGCATAAAACTAGTTTCCTTATTAAAATGCTCTAGACAGTTCTGGTATCGGATTACTTGAATGCAGTTTTTGATCGGTGATTATTAATGGATAAATCTATCTAGAGCAAAGTTTTTTCATACGCAGTTTTGCCTATATTTTTCTTTACTAAATTTACTGTTTCAAAATATCGTTATTAATAGTTTATATTAATTCTATTGCATTAATACTATTACATAATAATAGTTTATTAATATATGAAAATACATTTTTCTTTGTGTTAGCGGAAATAAAATTTCTTCTAGTATGAAGTTGAGGGACGTTTTGCAAGCATAAAACACTCTTTAACTACGCTCATGAAGTCATAAGGAACAACTTGATCTAATTATCTAATATAATAGAAATATTTATAGTCAATGTGTCATTGCAATGCTAGTGAAATAAACAACAAACCTAATACAAAACGTAAAGTGAGTTAATTTTTGTCATAATCACGAATGTGCGATGTCATAAAAAAAGCTGAGGTGGTCATTGAAAATAATCATTATTAATTTAAAATACTCATTAAGAGGCGTACAGTAAGATGGATTGACGATACCAGGAATATAAGTATTCCTGGTATCTTCTTGGCATTCCTGGTATTATGGTATCTATTTATCTATCTTGGATCCAAAAGAGGAATATAAGCAGTAGAGTAATGTAAATCCTGGTTATAGTGGATTAGAGAGACCAACCAAACTAAACTATGCGTCAAACAGCAAACTTTCATTAATCGATAACTAACTAATAAAACTTGGTGATCATTCAGTTGAGAGCAGTGATAGGATGCCTATTATAACATTGAATATCTACAAGATTATCTGCAGATGATTATAAAATAATTTGTACTGTATGACCTTTTAAATAAAATAGATGTAATAGACCGACCATTATGATGATATAGAGATTCTATAGTTTTTAATAGGGCCTGTGGAATGCACAAGGAAACAATTTATATATGAACCCTCAATGTAATACTTTTTGATCTCATACGTCACGAAACACTATAAAAATTCGAAGCAGAAAATATGGCATCACTTTTTTTTCAGCTTCAAGTTGGATACCTTTACAATTTCAGAAGTATAAGTCGTAGAATGACAGTCAATTATAATGTGGAACATTTGTAAAAGAAAATGTATTCACGTTTTCCTATATCTATTAGCCCAAATATAATTGCCTCTTGTATGAGGTTCATGAACATTTTGCAAGCTCTCATCATAATCTAATCTATGTAACTCTCTTTAACTATGAACTATGAACTCATGAAGTCATAAGGAACAATCTGATCTAATAGAAATATTTTTAAAAAGAAATAAAACAATTTTTACTTTGTTATCTATCACTTTTATAAGTGTAAAACGTATAAAACTGATAGATAACAAAGTAAAAAATTGTTCTATTTCTTTTTTAAAAAATGAACTATCACAAAGTAACGGACAAATCAATCAATAATTAGAAATATTTTTAATCTGTGTCTTGCCAATGCTAGTGAAATAAACAACAAACATAATATAAAACATAAAGTCAGTTAATTTTTGTCAT
This sequence comes from Cosmopolites sordidus, assembly GCA_031761425.1. Taxonomy (NCBI): domain Eukaryota; kingdom Metazoa; phylum Arthropoda; class Insecta; order Coleoptera; family Curculionidae; genus Cosmopolites; species Cosmopolites sordidus. The sequence continues at coordinate 269,818 of JARFXV010000931.1, read as the reverse complement.
AATAGTGAATGTGTGATGTCATAAGAAAAGCTGAGGTCATTAAAAATAATCATTAATAATTTATAATTCTCATTAAGCGGCGTATAGTAAGATAGATTGACTATACCAGGAATAAATATGGATCCAAAAGAACAATATAAGAAGTAGAGTAACATAAATCCTGATTATATTGAATTAGAGAGACCAATGCTTAAGCAATCACTCAGAAATTTGCGTTTGTACTGTGTAACCTTTTATATGAAATAGGTGTCATACACCGACTATTATGATGATATAGGAAATCTGGAGTTTTTAATGGCGCATCTGTGGAATGCACAAGGAAACAATTTAGATATGAACCCTCAATGTAATCGTTTTTGGTTTCATACGTCACGAGACACTATAAAAATCCGAAGCTATAAATATGGCATCACTTAATTTTTTTTCAGTCTGATTCGTAGAATGATAGTCAATTATAATAAGGAACATTTGTAAAAGAATATGAATATATTCTTGATTAATATTGATACCTGTCTAACATAAATAATGCTAACACTTACTTTTCTTTTTCGTATTCTTCTTAACACACGAGTTGTGACCTATGGAAACTCATTCCGTTCCAGTATTTTCTATACTACTTCTCCACAGCGTTCTCTATTTCTGGCTTCCTTGGTTTGGTTTGCTTGATGTACCATTGGAGAGATTTACCAGTTAGGTCCTTAATTTGATCTGTCTACATTTTTGGAGGCCTACTGCATGATCTAGAACCTTCCATTCGTCCCTGTACTAACAGTTTTTCCTGATTATTACCGTCCCTGCGTTCAATGTGGCCAAAGAATCTTTGTATTCGTTCATGAATAATTTGAGATAGCCTTATGGGTTCATCGATTTCTTGAATAACGGATGCGTTTCTTCGTCCACAGTCCACAGTCCACGGAATGCGAAGTACCTGTCTTCAGCGCCGAAGTTTAAAAGAATTAATGCGCTTGAGGTTTCAGCGGGATACAGCAGTACTTGAAAAGTTAAGGTTTTTACCATCTGCTTTTTTGGGTTCTGTGTTATGTCTCTATCTCTTCAGATCTTCTGTACATTCCCTATTGTATTTCTTGCCATTGCGCACCTTCTTCTGATCACATGAGTATTACCGTCTTCGTTATATTAAAGTTCCAAGATAGACAATTCGTAACACTACATTAAATTGCACTATTTGATTGATCTTGGGCATGTTATTGTTCTAACTGTCGATAATCATTAGTTTCGTTTTCTTCTTGTTTATTTCTAGTCCGCAAAGATGGCTTTCATTCTGTATATTTTTTGTTAATTAAGGTCAGTTCTTCGGCCGACCTTGCAATAAGTGTAGTGTCATTGGCATATCTTAAGTTAGTTATTTTAATCCGTCAGTACTGACACCACCCATTCAATAATACTGAAATAATATTAAAGATGTATAAAAAATTGCTGGGCGTAATTGAATATTTGATTAAGACTACATTTATACAAATAATAGCGGTCCGAGGTTATGAAAAATATAGAAATTAAATTATCAGCTATTAGAACGTTTCCCAATGTGGATCAGTTTAACTTATATATATATCTATATATATATATATATATATATATATATATTATATATATATATATATATATATATATATATATATATATATATATATATATTTATATATACATATATATATATATATATATATATATATATATATATATATATATATATATATATATATATAAAGGGTTATATAACTGTTTAGTAGATATACATATAACTAAAGATCAATTAATATTTTGAACTTTTTTCTGGCATCGATGGCTAATCCAATTAACTCTTTTAGGCTATGTCAACTCACAAAGGATTGATGGCTCGTGACGAAGGACGATTGAGACCGTTTGTTCTCACACGTGCCTATTTCGCTGGAACTCAAAGATTTGCGAATAAATGGAGTGGTGATAACTGGGGACAATTTGAAGATTTAAGATACAGCATTCCTATGACCTTAACCTCAAATTTGGTTGGTGTAGCCTTTTATGGTGCTGACATTCCTGGATTCTTTGGACTCGCTACTGAAGAATTGCTTATCAAATGGTATCAGGTAAGTTGTCGATGTTTCATTTTTCAAAGTAAGACTAAATATTTGCTAAATGGAGTAAAATCAATTTTAACTAGTAATCATGATTAAAAATATTCAATATGTTCCTTCCTTTCGGTCCAAGTTTAATTCAATTGCTTTATCTTTTGAGAGAATGTGGTGGATGGGACAGACATCAAGATCGAGAAGATGACAAAAAAAACATTATAGACAACCTGAGAATTGTACGAGGGTTGCTATTTATGCATGTGGAATAATAAATAAAAACAAATATTTATCATTGAAAATAAATGATTTTATTGTTTTCAAAATATTCTCCTTGATGATCGATATACGTGATGCATCACGTTCATGTTTATTTGCGTACGTGAACCAATTTTCATAGCACTTTTTGAATGAATACATCAACCGCTTCTTTTGGCGTCGACAATTGTTGACCACATAGTTTATTCTTCATGGAAGGGAACAAAAAGAAATCATTGTGTGCCAAATCAGGACTGTACGGTAGATGATCCATCAAATCGATTAATATTTTCGAATCTTTAAATTTCTTATTTCTTCAAAGACTCCTGGCAAACAAATGGCTGTGTACCATTTGGAATTGACCGTTCTACAATTCTCTTGTGATACTGCATCCACATGCATATTTATCGCAAAAAAAAACAGACAACCATTTCCTTCGAAATGCTTCTTATGCGAACAACTTTTGTTGGGTTTGGCTCATTTTGAAAGACCCATACAATCGTTAGCTGTTTACTTTCGAGCTCATACGCATAGATCCAAGATTCGTCACCTGTGTGGATGTTATACACGGCCTTTGACGCAACATGATTGTATTTTTGTTTTTCTTTGCACCAATCAACTCGGGTCTGTTTTTGAGCGATTGTCAAATTATGCGGAATCTTTCACGGCTACTTTATCAGTTCGCGGACGATCCTGCTTTATCAGTTCGCGCAGAGTGTCGATGTTTTCTGGCATAACCACCTATTTTGGACGACCTTCTTTAAATTCGTCCGTGAGCGCACGATGGAGCGGTCACTAAATCAATAATATACAGTGGTTTTAGATGGTGCTTGAGATAATCCATGTCAAAAGTCATAGTAAATCATAGAGACAATTTTCACGAGTTTATTCCACTTTCTGACAGATGAAATTTTCAAGTCTCTAAACCACTAAATTACGTCCGAATGAGAAAACGTTCTGAGTATGCATACAATATACAATGTCAAGTTTACGATGTATATATTAGATAGCGCCTAGCGACACCATTGTTGCCAATAGCGGATACATAAATAGCAATCCTCGTAAAAGTCAGATATTGGATAAAAAGAGCCTTCGTTAGAAAATAACGGAGAAGAATATTGAGATAATTCGAATTGCATTTGAATTTAAATATGCACGTTATATGCCTTCCAGGCTTGTATAGCTATTTAATAAATTGCCCGATTCAATTATGCATCTGAATAGCTCGATTTCATATAATCTAGCTTTGAAAACCGGATTAGAAATAACCTGCATTATCATAGTATACTGTTGTATTTTTTCAAAAAAAGTCAAGTAGCTAAGGCGGTGCGTAGTCATGTATTGGGATTCTCATCATGTGGTCTGCTATATTTTGTTATGAAATGTTGACGATGTCGACTGCGCTGAAGTTCATTTCTGTCGCTCGATTTAAGATCGGTTTAATGAATGAATATCCTTGAAAAAAAATATAAAAAATACCTTTCTGAAAAATTAATTAAAAAAATAATTTTGAAATTAACAGGTCATTTTCATAATGCTGAGAATAGTTTTTATATTACAAAAAGGGTCATTTCACGATGCATTTTTTCTAATGTTATACTTTTTTGCAGAAATATGAGACCGTTATCATAATTGTTTTATCCATTTTAGAATAAATGTAAAAACCACTACAGAAAAAACTAAAATTCTTGTACTACACTTTTTTTAACAGTCGATCAAATGGTTGCTGTGTTGGGAACAATAATTCCAGAATCACCCTCGAAATAGATTAAATTTTATTTTGTATATTACATTTATTATCATTACACATCAAAACACGAAATTAATTTATTTGCAACACAATACCACAAATACGTATTTTTAATATTATTTAAGGTTTTTGATTCCACATGAAGCGACATATTTATATTTAATTAATAATTAGTCTTATATTTTACGTTTGGTGTACTATTCTAGATTGGTGCGTGGCTTCCATTCTTTAGAGCTCATGCGGCAAACGGCACTCCAAGGCGTGAACCTTTCCTTTTCTCCAATGAAACTCAAGCTATACTCCGTGGCGTTATGGGGTTACGTTACAAACATATCCCATACTGGTACACATTATTTTATGAACACACTAGAACTGGTGATCCAATAGTTCGTCCACTCCTTTACGAATATCCCGAAGATAAAACTGGTTATGACCTCACTGATGAACTGTTAATCGGTAAATGATTAACTACGTATAAAATGTAACCATTAACATATATATGTTTTTAGGTAGTGATATTTTAGCTGCTTCTGTGTATGAGTCAGAAGCCAAATCTGTTTCTGTTTACTTCCCAGGCAAAGATCAAGATTGGTATCAAATAACTGGCGATACACCAAATGTTTATGAAGGTGGTAATTTTAATGATATCACTGTTAACATTTCATTCGTAAGTTATTGTGCATTCTAATGGAAGATGCGATAAAGTTTGTTATATTTGTTTCTTTGTAGAGTCCCGTATTTTATCGATCTGGAAGTATCATAACAAGAAAACCAAGAGTTCTAAGATCTATTGCCGACATTAAGGATGATCCAGTTGAATTCCACGTTATACCTGATCAGGTAGGATATTAATTAACTAATATTATATTTTGACATTGAAATTTGGTTTTGAGATATTACTTGAGTAATATATATTTTAAATTAACAATAATAATGAAAATAATTTTGTATGTGCTAAATTGCCATGTTGGGAAGAGGTTGCTGCGAAAAAATATTTTACATAAATATACTAGAAGAAACCATTTATTTCGAGTGTAGAGATACACAGGTTTTGTTGACCACCATGACTTGATGAATAAGCGATTTTGTGGAACCTTTTGACATCAATGTTAGCAGACTATCAAGTATTTGATGCATCATATTTAGCAGAAGTGTAATAAATAATTTGAAAACGGTAAAGTTGATAGAGTCATATTTCAATTATTTAGATATCATTTGTCATAATTGTTACCATTCATTTACCTGTAAATAAAATATCGATTTTAATACTTTTTGAGTGATTAATTTTTGATAAAGCATAGGTACTATAACTGTAGTTATAGTACCTATGCTTTATCACACACGTACCACACTAGTAAAAATTAGATTATTATAATTAGATGTCAAGCGTGATTTGATAATGCTGAAAATCGAAGAAGGATAAGGACTGGATGTCAGGAGTTACAAAATTCAAGAACGACCAATGTTTGAGACATGTTTGGGACATTGGGACGTTTTCTATCACAGGAAATTTGCTTACGGATTTCCGAGACTTTGTAATGAAGTTTAGGTAGCTTGGTATTTTATACCTGAAGGCTTGAAGAGGACCTCAATCAATCGATGCTCAAACGTTTTGAGGAATGTGATGATGTACTAAACCAAAATTATTAAAGACTTGAAAACTTCTTGGTATATTTTTCCAAATTTTAATCATTTACTTCTTGCTATAGTATCTATATTCAAGTAAACAATTACACAGGTCAACAAATTTAAACTTTTTTGAGGTAACATTGATGAAAATTGGTGTATATGCAGTATTTTGTAACCCTGAATTTGAAAACGACATATTTTTACAATCTAATATTTATTTAATATAAACATGTAAAACGTGTTAAATCTATGCAAAGACGTTACTGAGAATTACGTGAATAAAAAATATGTTACATGAGATGCCATCTTGTGTTCTGTAGCAGTGGTCGCCCAACATTAATGTGTTCCAGCGTTATTGGTATCTTGCTTTCATTGTCCTGGTGAAACCTCTCTTCTTGTTCGTCGCTTACTGCACTCAAATTTTCCGAAAAAAAATCAAATGGGAGTGTAAAAATGCATTTCATACACTCTAGTATTTCATAGGCTTTCAAGAGTTCATCTATGAGATTTCTATAGTTTTCATCTTTCTTGTTACCCAGAAATCCTTTCACTCCACTTACAAAATACTTCCAAGCTGCCAAATCCTTTTCTTTTAATTATCCTTGAAAACGGAAATTGCCTAGAAGCTTCCTTATTTGAGGTTCAATAAATATGCCTTCTAATAGTTTTGCATCACTTAATTGGAAAATATTTATTTTAGGTACTTGAAACCATTACCTTCTTCCTCCATTGATTTGACAAAGTTTTTCATTAGTCCAAGCTTAATACGGAGAAGGAGAAGAAACGCCTTTTTTGGGTTAACAAACGGGCATATTTTAGGTTTGAAATACCAGATTCAAAAGAAGTTCTACGAGGCAAATCTTTCTTACTGTCCCCTTAAATCATCCTCTTAAATCCTCTTAAATGTCCTCTTAAATCCCCATAAATATCCGAATAATACTGTTCACATTTATCGCGATTTAGTATGGTTGCTAAGTTGTCATAGGATTCTTTCATTGTCATTGAATGCAGTAAAGGAATAGATGCATTTTTATTGCCATTATGAAGCAAGACGGCTTTTAGACCTTATTTCGATCAATTTATGAAAATACGCCGCTAGAGAGATACATGTTCCATATTAAGCTCATTCAATAAACCATCAGTATCACAACAGACACAGCGATCCTTCCATTTTATAAAAAGTCGAAAATCGTACATTTCGTTTTCGATAAACTGAAACACTTGAAACATTTTTATCTAACGGGTTCCACTTTTGAAGTCTGGAACCAAGAAGTTTTGTTTTGACAAACTCCAGTCACATACCAAATCATGTAATTCATTCTTAGTTATTAAGTGAGGTTTACTGGAAGTTGTTAAAAATGTTGGGTCACTACTAGTATTCTCAGGAAGTTGTGGACCAGATCCTGATGAAGTATTAGAATCACCAGGAAACATCGGCGCCATCGGTATCGGTAGTTCCTGGCTATTAAGAGGAACTGGCCTAAGTGCAGAAGACAAATTTGGATATTGAATTTTGTCCCTTTGCTTTTTTGAAATCCCTTCTGTTTTAGTGATACAAAAGTAGCAATCACTTACATGGTCAATAGGTTTTTTCCACACCATAGGAACAGCAAATTTTTCTTGCGATGCATCCACTGCACTAACGTGACAACTCATATAGCAAACATGAGGAGTCCAACTTTTATCTTGATCTCCAATTTGGCACTTAAAATATAAAAGATAGGCTTTTTTCATTTCTTCGGATATAGATCTACTTTGTAACTTTAAAATAAATCGTCCGCATATATAAAAAAATTATCCACAGGATTTTTACTAAATCGGCGACTAGAACTTGCCATTTTATATAAAATCGACTTAAATACTTGACTATACTGTAAACGAGACGGAAACGAACTGAACTATAGAAAACAATAAAATTGCCCCTAAAAGGTTCGTAGAATATTGTGGTTATCCCTACATTGTCCAGTTTAAAGTCAAGTACAAATAATCAAATAATTCAAATACTCCATGATATAAAGAAGAAGCAGCTCCTTGAAAATGGGTGGCCATTTCTGTGAAAAGGTGTTTTAATAACTACCTAAACAAAACGTAAAAAGAACATTCTTATCAACGTTTAAAAATCATGTCGAGCTGTATTATTATTATCATCGAACCTCCCATTCTAGGGTGGCAATTGATAATTATTTAGTTTATTTTGGATTATGATACAAATTGAATGTATACTTAAAGTTTACATTTTAAGTTATAATATGTATAGGAACAACGCCATACATACATATTTAGTTTGAATATGATTTAACACAATCAAATATATTTATAAATTTAACTTAATCGAAGAAGGCCATCAGAAAAACAGCATGCTTTAACTGAAGACAATTCAATTATTTAAACAAATTGCCTCTAAATTTGCGTATAAAGGGATCAAAAATATTCAATATTTATGTTTTGAAGTATTATAATTCTTGCAGTGATTATATGTATATCATTCGAATGCGAAAATTAACTTTCGTTTCCCACCCTGAAAATGTTCCACCCTGAAATGATCTTTCCACGTCTATTATAATCAGCTAAACAAGATGTAGAACTTCGTTCTAAAGCATATATAGTATTAATTCAGGTTCCATGCAACTTTAGCTCGGTACCACTTTAAGCAACCCGCCTCGTTGTGCGTTGTGCGATAATAATATTTTATTAATATCCTTATTGACATATTTTTCTTTTCAGGATGGAAAAGCTAAAGCTAGACTTTACATTGATGATTACGAAAGTTTTAATTATGTAAATGATGACGAATATTTATATGCCAGCGTTGAATATGATGGTGAATCTGTCGCAGTAACGTAAGTGCAATGTTTTTTTTTAATAACATATTTTGAAGGTTAATTATCTTATATTGTGTTGCCAATTATATTTAGGTTATTTTTATTTAATCTTTCTTTTTGTTTAAAATTTTAACCAAACATCTATATTTTTATTTTCTGTGATATATTGTCGTATATTGGTGATACCGTGTCGTAAGTTTAGTAATACCTTTTTATAAAATTTTTCTGATTTTATTAAAAAAGCTTTGATGGGGTGTTTTGTTTTCCTCAATATTAACGTTTTTTGTTCAGATGATTTTGAAGCGTATAGGTGAAAATATTATGGTGCATGGTCAACTGAATATATTAGATAACACTCCCAAGCCAAGCCTCAATAATCCCAACGTGATGGTAAATAAATTACGTGTGCTCTTTGGTACTGCCATAGTGAAATTAATACTTTATAATTTTCTAACTTTCTTCAATTCAGGTAAATTGATTGGTTTTTATCTGTTGACATTGATTATTTTATCTGTTGTCATATTAACATTGATTATTTTATCTCGTAGCTGTTCAAAGAACGCTTGTGGTTTTATTACATTAAGAACACCACCTTTCACTAATACAGTCTTACTGATGCTTGAGACGTCCCCATGGCACCCATGGCAAACAAAATCTGCAAACATCTGTTAAATTTCTTAAGATCGATATGTAGTTAACTTTGTAATCGAGTAATTTTTTCCATATTATAACTTCAATCTTCAAAATAATTAGTTATGTAAATTAAGAGACCATTCGTCGTGGCGTGTTCACATGCCATAAAAAAAGGGAATGGAAATATAAAAAATTATAAAAATATAATGGAAATTATGGTTAATTATGAACCCACCGAAGAATTTCTAACATTTTACATTCAAATATTTTGCCACTGTTTTGTAATCTGAATTACAGTTGATAATGCATAGGCAAAGCGTTCACATTAATTTTTTAATATATGTGTTATATTTAATATATATGTATGAGATATAATTTAGCATATTTATAAGGTTGAAGATTTGGACTCACAAAAACTGAACCTATCGGTTCGGGTTACCTGCTTTTCGGTTACCTTATATGTGAACTGTATATTTGATACGGTTAGCAAAACAAAACCGTGCAGATCTCCTTTCAACGATTTATAATATGTATAGGAACAACGCCATACATACATATTTAGTTTGAATATTATTTAACACAATCAAATATATTTATAAATTTAACTTAATCGAAGAAGGCCATCAGAAAAACAGCATGCTTTAACTGAAGACAATTCAATTATTTAAACAAATTGCCTCTGAATTTGCGTATAAAGGGATCAAAAATATTCAATATTTATGTTTTGAAGTATTATAATTCTTGCAGTGATTATATGTATATCATTCGAATGCGAAAATTAACTTTCGTTTTCCACCCTGAAAATGTTCCACCCTGAAATGATCTTTCCACGTCTATTATAGTCAGCTAAACAAGATGTAGAACTTCGTTCTAAAGCATATATAGTATTAATTCAGGTTCCATGCAACTTTAGCTCGGTACCACTTTAAGCAACCCGCCTCGTTGTGAGCTGTATAACGACATCCCCAGTAAGGCTAATAATCATTCATACCATTCGCAAGTAAATGTCGATTAATAGTCATCCTCGATACGGCCCTACCTGTAACTAAAAAATAAGCATCACGTACTTGCCGAGTGCTTGTATCTGTAGAGATATTTCATAAAATCAAGAGAATTTTTATCACCTTAAAAACGACAATTTTGCTTATTAACAAATGCAGTTGCAATTACAACGTCGTAATTTTGCTAGTTAGCAAAATTACGACGTTGTAACAAAGACGTTCGTCTCCTTCTTTTTCTCACAGCAGTGACGTTTTTATTTGTGTTTGAAGGTTTTGGTTTTCCACTTTTTGGTCGAACTTCTTTAGTAATCTTTTGGTGCAATACTATGCGATGTGTGATTTTTAAGGACCGACCATTTTCATAATAAATTAGAACAATGTAAATGAACCGCTGAAAAAACTATAAGGTTTTATTGCATCCAGGGTGGTTTAAAATAATGACTAGAGTGAAACCTTTTCAGAACAAATCTTCGATTTCTTTTTACATGATCTATGAATTTAATTTTATATTACATATGTTATATCCGTTTCCTTCTTAATTTTCAGGCCTATCGTTGATAGTAAAAACTCGGACTTTAAAGTGGTTGTTGACTCAGTTTATCTTTACAAAAAGAAGGGTAAGTTATGTTAGACAAATTTATTAACCCATTCTGTTTACAATGCTTAAATACTTTATATATTTTTCATTTTATAGGTTATTACGTAAAAACTTTATAACAAATCTTCATTATTATGCAAAAATTGTATAAAATTTTTTTTTTCCATATTATGTTTATTTTATTAGATTATTAGACTAATTTAGTATTCTATTATATCTATTATATCTATTATTATACTAATTAGACTAAAGCTAAACCTACTCCTTTTACAATATATACCTAAACTTAATGCGCCCAACTGAATTAAATACACTTATGGTTTTAACTGCAAATTTTAATTTCAGCTTTACCAAATTTCTTCATTGTAGTTATATAAAAAACTCGTTTTTTTTGAAATTGTGATAAAGCTCACTAAATATTTTTAAATAGAATTTTCATATAAAGGGGGATTTTTTAAGTGTGTCCGAATTTCCAATAGGTGTAGCTGTCAAACAAACTGTGAGTTTGCGCACCTTCAATGTCAAAATTATTCAGTATAATCTGGCAAATTATCATGGAACGTTTAACATCAAGGCAACGCTTGCAAATTCTTGAAATTTATTATTCACCGAGTTATCGACAAATTCCGAACACATTTCATGTTGTTCGATATTAAAACAAAAAACTGTGCGTTCCGAAGAAAATTATGGCGCCCATTTCTGACTAAATGATTACGTTAATAAACAAAACTGCCAACAATTACCGCATTATTGTATCGAGATAAATGCACTGTATGGTGCAGATTATATGCCGGTGGCATCATTGGGTCGTATTTCTTTAAAAAGCAAGCTGGAAAGCACATTACCGTTAATCGACGATTTAGCGATGATCAATGATTATTTAATTCCGAATTTGAATGGTATTGATCTGGAGATGTGGTTCCAACAGGACAGCTCTACAGCCAACGCAGCAGTCGATTTATTGAGGAAACAATTGGGCGAGAAAATTATTTCGAGGAACTGACCTGTTAATTGCCCACTAAGGTCAATAATCTAAAGGCTGATTTAACGCCTTTAGATTATTTTCTTTGGGGTTATGCTAAATCTTTGGTCTATGTCTATAAAACCAGTATTGATGCCTTGGTGACTGATAATTCGGACAACTGAATGTTATTTGATATAAAGTAAATAGGTTCAAGGTATCTAATTTGGCATTATTTGGATTTAAAGTTCGGACGCACTAAAAATATCACCTTTTATCTATAAATATATTCAAAAAATTGACCATTTTAGTGTTTCTTTCGAAAAAATTTTTATTTTTCATATCAAAATCGCAAATTTTGTCTAGATGTATCAATGTTTAATGATTTGAAATGTAAATAATGAGTCTCACTAAGAATGAAAAAGAAATACTTAAGTATAGAAAAGTTGATAAAATCAATAATAGGTCCATAGAAAATAATTATAAACTATTTTCAAAATAGAAGAAGTAATTCCAGAAATACCAGGAAAAGAAAACATTTTAAGAATTTTTAAATCAGTGAAAGTTGGTACAATTGGTATAATTAACTTATTTGTATTGGTACAGATGGAACGCAATAAATAACATAATAAATAAATGAACCAGGCGAAACAGATGTAAGGATCAGGTGGAAGAAGATATCAGTTAATAGAAGATAGACCTGTGGAGGCGATAAATAACAAATAAAAACGAATGTGGGAAAATAGTATACCCAGCAAAATCTCACTAGGTATTATGAGAGAGCATTAAGATGGAATAATTTTTGAGTTTTGATAAAAGAGCACCTAAAATGTCTTATGAATTAAGTTTATGCAAGCTTAATTACATTTCAGACCAATGGCATATATTTATTTCGACAGATTTGAGAGGTGGGGTTGAATAGTTAAAATAGATAAATATATATATTCTTAATTAGCAACCACTTACAATCTTGTTTTCTCGTTTGAATAGAAATAGCGGTATCTTTTTAATATGTGCCAAATTATAACCGTGACAAAAATTTAGGTTTGAGATAATGTATATATTTGCGTATCACTATATCTACTGTTTCGTATTTCAGATGATGGAACTTACACTATCGAAAAAGTGGAACAAACCAAAGATGGCATACGGTTAAATACGATTAATCTAATCAATAAATCGATTAGGCTGTGAAAATATATAATGTTTTGTTTTTGACAATAAGTAATATTTTTTGTTAAAATATTAATCTGGTTATTGTGAACAGCTAGTTAACTTTAATAAAATATTTTATGTTTAACGAATACATTTTTATGTTTCATTGTATCCCTTGTATCCATTGTATCCCAAAATGAAATATTGAAGTCATAAACCATGGTTCATCGTTTCATCTTCCGACATGAATTATTTAGATATAATTCCATCAAAAGAAAATAACCACTCAATGTTCTGGTTGTCTTCATAACCCAATTTAAAATTTCGGGATCGTATCTATATCGGGATCGTATATATATATATATATATATATATATATATATATATATATATATATATATATATATATATATATATATATATATATATATATATATATATATATATATATATATATATATATTATCCTTTATATATATCTCACATCCTTTCTCCGTGGGTTCTCTTTCTCTCCTCCGTCCACCTTGTCCCCAATCTCCCCGAAACTTCGCTCTGTGATGCAACGTTCCACATATGTATTTTGTTTCTGTACGTTCTTCTATCCTCAATCTCTGTCGGGCCCATTTGTGCTTTTCCCAGATTAGCTCTGACTTGTGCGATCCATGGTACTGCTGACTTGACTCCTTGTATGTATGTAAGGATCCTGTTGGTGAGTCTTGTCGGTGGGAGTCCTCTGATATATGTCCATAGAATTTCAACATTCTTTTTCTTATGTCCGCCGCTACGTTGGACATTCTCTCTGTGGTCTTTCTAGAATGTAGTCTGTATCCTTCTGTTAGTTTTGGGCCGAGAATTTTCCTCATAATTTTGCGTTCTTCTTTTAGTATGTTTTCTATGCCGCTATTTAGTATATTTCTATTTCTTTTTGTGTGGTGTGGTGTCTAATTTTGAGTAAAAGAATTCGGTTTTTTGAAAGGAGATTTGTAGACCGACTTTCTCTGCACATTCCTTGAGGACTTCTATCTGTTTGGTTGCCTACAGCGTCTACGAAGCATGAGATTTCTATGTAGTTTTTGGGTTTTCCGAGTCGTATTGGTTTCCAGTGTCCTAGATTTTTTAGTTCTTTTCTCCATTCCCTTCCAGGAACAGGTTGAAGAGGAGTGTGGATAACCCATCTCCTTGGGTACTCCGGTTTTAATCAGGAAGGGTTCAGAAATTTGTCTCATAAATTTCACACTAGGGGTTGTGTCGGCCAGTATCTGCTTGATCAATCATAGTGTTCTGGGGTCGACTTTTTGTTCTTCTAGGATGTTGAACAGAGATTTTCGGTAGATGCAGTCGTATGCTTTCTTGCAGTCCACAATCGTGCAGATGATTGAGTCGTTCCTGATAGCTTTGTATTTCAGTATTATTTTTAAGTTAAATATTTGTTCAGTGCATAAACGACCAGGGCGAAAGCCTTCCTGGTACTCGCCAATTTTGTGTTCTAGTTGTTCTTGTGTTCTCTGGAGAAGGCATGCGAAAGGATTTTGTAAGTGACTTGTAGTAAGGAGATTCCTCTGTAGTTGTTCACATCTGTTCTGTCTCCATTCTTATGCAGCGGGTGGATAAGTGCACATTTCCATTCATCTGGTAATTTTTCTTTTTGCCAGATGTTCGTGATAATTTGCGCTAGGTCCTGTGGTGAATTTGGTCCCAGGTTTTTCAATAGTTCCGCTGTGATACGTACGCATTAAGGAAAAAAATTGTGTCCTTTTCTTTCTCAGGTTCTGTTTAGCCTTGTTAATTCCTTTGTTTTCTTCAAGAGTTTTTTGCACTAGCTGCATGTTGAATCGGCGTGTCTCCTCTCGAATACGTTTTCTTATATTTTTGCAAAGCATAACATACTCGACCCTGCCAAAAGGTCTGCCTGCATTCTTCATTGTCCGTCGTTTTTTCATTACATTGATGGTCTCATTGGAGATTTTTGAATCTTTGAAACATTTATCTTCCGGTGCTATTGAAGCAGCCGTTTCAAGCACACCGTTGGCAATTTCTTTATATTGGTCTGTAATTCCTATTTCCTCCCGGGTCTTGCAACACAGCAAAACCGTTTGACAAAACACTTTCAGGGGGCGTTTTAAGGTGCTAGAGCTGTGTTTGTTCTGTGAACCAGGTGTTCGAACGGACGGCCGGCAGCGAGTGGTATCGCTGGCGGTAGAACTTTGACGTGGGGAGGAGCTTACATCCGCAGCGAAGAGGGTGGGCGTAGCGGTTGGCGTAGGAATTTCGGCGTGACGTGGGGCTTCGGGCTGGTGTTGCTTTTTAGTTGCTTGCAGGTGGTGAATTTTTTTGAAGGAATTCCTTCAGGCCTGCGGCGAGGCCGGCCATGGCTTGTTGCAGGTAGCGGGCGACGACTTCATCTAGGTTTGTGGAGGATGGCGGAGGCTTTGTGGCAGTGGCTGCAGCGAAGGACTTCTCCGGGGTCGTGTTGGCAGCTGGTGGTGTGGTGACTGTGGGGTTGACTGATGTTTTTGGTTGACGATTCTTTGGATGCTCTGGGCATCCGGCGAAGGTGGCGGCGTGGTCTCCTTCGCAATTAATGCAGAATGGTTTTTCAGTTTTTGGTTTTTGGCAGTCTGCGGCTTTGTGATTTTGGGCGCATCTGCGACATCTGGGTTGCACGAAGAAGTTCGTTGCCGAGTGACCGAATTGAAGGCAGTTTCGGCACTGGGCAAACGTCCTGTTGTATTTCTGGGTCTCGACGGAGATGGCGAGGTCGCAGACGTGGATGATGTTGAAAATTTCGTGCTGAGCTCTGGGCAGACGGATTTTTAGGAGTGGCATTGGTCTGCCGTTGGCGCGGGTCATTCTTCTGGTTTCCGAGGGAATGAAACCTTGGCTATTGAGGTCGTCGCCGATGTCTTCTGTGCTTATGTTTGGATCCACGCCGCGGATGACGACGTCGATTTCTCTTTCGGATGGCAGAAAATGAGTATGGTATGGAATATTGTTTGCGTGCAGGTATCGCGTAATGTTGCGGTGGTCTTCTGCCGACGACGGGAAGAACTGGATACCCAGTCGTACGGATTTGGCTGTCGAAAACATCCATTTTTTGGTTTGGAAGATTTTTGACAGTTCTTTCCAGCGTTTGGGGTCCCTCAGAACGACTGGAGTTTTCTTGAACGGTAACTTTGGAGCGGGTGTTGAGTTGTTTGGGCTGGTGGTGGATGGTGATGTCGTGGGAGCTGGAGTCGTGTCCATTTTTTTGGGCTTCGTTGATGATTTTTTTGAAATGGTGGATCACACCCGGGTTTGTCGATACCGGGACGTTGATCGATGATTTCGGGGCCGGCAGATCCGGGAAATCTTCCTCTGAAGATGACGTACCGGTGGTTTTGCGTTTTTTACTTATTGTCGCTGATTTGCTGATTTTTTTGGTAGATGGAGTGGCGACTGATGTGCTGTTTTTGGGTGCTTGGTTTTGCGTAAGGCTGTTTATTTCAAATAGCTGTTCAGCAATTTTCGCCTCCAGCGTGCTGTGGCGTTTTTTTAGTTCTTCATTTTCTTTTTTGATGGACGCGAGTTGGTTGTTAAGTTCGATGATATTTGCGTTGAGACTTTCACAGAGCTGATTCAAAGCTTGGAAAGCTTCGTCATCTTGGGTGGCTTCACTGACTAGAATGAGTTCGTTGTTCAGCTCCATGTTGACTTTTTGGAGCTGTTGAACCTGCTCTAGCAGTTCGGTGACGGTGGGATGATGGCGCCGTTTAGACGCGTAGGACGGCGCGGGTTTTTCCGTGTCGGAGTCGGAGTCCGACACGTGGCCTGAGGCCATGGCGACGGCGTGGCGGGTGGCCAGGTGGAGGGCGGCGCGTGGCGCGACGGCCTGTCTGGGACTTTCCAGACGGCGGACCGTTACTGCAGTGCGATCGCGGAGCGGATATAAACGATGGTACATCGACCAAGTCGAGAAGCAAACTGATCAACAAAGCAAACTGACGATCGTTTGACAAAACAATTTTAAAACCTCTTCATAAATAGGTAATGTTGTGGGTGGAGCGCTCGGTTAAGGGGTGGGTGTGAGACGGGAGGTGGGCGTTGATTGGAAGGGTTGCGGGTGGGCAATTTGGAAATAATAGGTTACCATGTATTTGGAACTCTAAGACCGTTGTCCCTCTTGTTTAGGCAGTCTAAGTGTTTTTTGATCTCAATTGTTTCACGAATTATGCGGGGTTTGTAGGAACATATAGGTGCTATTACTTTGGCCTTCTCGAAATTTGTTTTGTGACCCATTTGGATATGATGTTCTGTTAGAGTTGAGAAGAGATTCTGACGGCGAGTGAATGCTCGTATATGCGGTTTTGGATACGTCTGTTGTATATATATATATATATATATATATATATATATATATATATATATATATATATATATATATATATATATATATATATTACATTGAATATTTTTACGGATGGTAGATGATAATTTTCCTAAATCATTTCGGGTGTTGAACCGGACATCGAAAGAATAATAATTCCAAGTGAAAAATCCAGCAAATGTCCTAAATTTTATGGTCTATACAAAATACACAAATCAGAAATCCCATTAAGGCTCATAGTAACTGCTTTCAGCTCTCTAACACAAAATTTGGAAAAATATCTAGCAAGTATCATGCATCCAAGACTTAAAACATTTGACAAGGATAATTAAAGATTTTCAACTAGAGGATGCAGACACACTAGCAAGCCTGGACAGTGTCTCACTATATCCAAGTATCCCTATAGACGAAGCTTTGGACCTAATTTCGACGAAGGAAGACTTTCCACCATACGTGGGTGAACTGTCCAAACACTGCCTGAAGAACACATATTTTTCCTTCAACCAGCGGATTTTCGACGGTGTTCCAATAAGATCATCACTATCACCCGTTATAGTTAATCTGTTCATAACAGACTTCGAAACAAAAGCATTGGCCAATGCTCGCTTAAAACCTAAAGGCTACATAGATGATATCTTTATAATATGGCCTCACGGCAATGAACTTCTGAACAATTGCCTAATCCTATTAAACCAAATCCACCCCAGAATACAGTTCACCTTGGAAACCGAAAATGATAGGAAACTGTCGTTTTTGGATGTCCTCATCACAAGACCACTTTCCGGAACCCTCGAACAGAACAAAGTGTATAAAAAGTCAACTCACACCGATCGATAGCTTAACTCCAAATCATATCATCATCCTTCTAAAATATAAGCAGTAGCGAACAACTTGATTTCCAGATCCATCCTACCGGCACTACCATATACACGAAGTGAGGAACTACCAAAAATTTCCACAACCCTTAGATAAAATGGATATTCAGAAAATTGTATGAGGAAGGCTATTCATCGTCAGGAAACCAAAATACTAAGGACAACAGAGGATGAAGAACTAAATGCACCAAAGGTTCTGCTATTATACGTAAAAGGAATCAGTGATAGGATAGGTAAACTACTAAAAAAACATAAGATCAGAACATTTTATAAGCCGTACAAAACTGTCACGAACATCCTAAAAAAAATCCCAACGACAAAGTCAAATAGAAAAATCATAGCGTATATATCATATCTTGTTCCAACTGCAACAGAACATACATAGGACAAATTAACAGACGGATCTCGGCCAGAATACTGGAACATCAAAACAACGTAAAAAACAAACAAACCACTTCCGCTCTGTTTCAGCACCATCTATAAACAGGACATACAATCAATTTTGAAGGAGTCAAAGAAATAGCGAATATTGAAAACTACAAGGTCCGAACAATCAGAGAAGCTCTTGAAAGGGTTGAGCTAAATACGCGAAACGACGCTCGCAACATTTCAAAAGTATGGAAATCGGTCTTGAAGAAAGAACAAACACTGCATCGCGGCGACGAGGAAAAATCAATAAATGGACGCACAGAAGCGGAGCCAAGCGCCGCGAATAGCCCCGAATTACCTCGATACAATCTGCGCAGTCGCCGACCGCCTATAACAGCGAGCAACGACCCGTTGCGTGATATATATATATATATATATATATATATATATATATATATATATATATATATATATATATATATATATATGTATCTATATATATATATATATATATATATATATATATATATATATATATATATATATATATATATATATATATATATATATATTCAGCCATTGTCGATCCACTGCAGCATGAGGGCCTCACCAGCATGCTTCCAACTCGCGCGGTTCTGAGCTTTTCTCTGCCATTCGGCTCCAATATACTTGATAATGTCGTCGATCTATCTTGTTTTAGGTCTTCTTCGTGGATGTTTAAGATCAAGCGGTATCCATTCCTGGATTGCTTTGGTCCATCTCCATTTGGATTGCTGCCCACCTCCATTTCAATTCCTTTATCTTTCCAATGATGTCACATACTTTCGTCTGTTCTCTGATCCATGTGCAGGTCTTTCTGTCCCGCTTTGTAATGCCAAGCGTACACCTTTCCATTCCCCTCTGTGCTACCCGATGTCTTTGAATTGATTGTGATGTGAGTGTCAATATTTCACTTCCGTATGTCCAGAACGCAGGCAGCACGTATTGATCAAAAAATGTTCTCTTCAAACAAAGAGGGAGTTTGTTCTTAAACACTATGTTGAGCTTACCAAATATCTGCTAACCAATACTCATCACTCGCCGTTCGTCTTCCCGGGAAGTATTACCGTCCATTAAAATCCTTTGCCCAAGATATATGTAGTGGTCAACCATCTCTAAATCGCTTCCCAAAATAGATATTCTTTCGTTTTCAGCAAATTTGTTGAACATAACCTGACTCTTTTTCAAGTTTATTTTTAAGCTAAATGGTTCTCCCGCCCTCTGCAGCTCTTGTATGTGTTTTTGTAGTTCATCTGGGTCATGTGGTGAACGATATCATCTGCAAATCTAAGGTGGCTTAAGAATATACTATTTATTTTTATTCCATCCTGTTCCCAATCCAGACTACGGAACACCTCTTCAAGACAAGCTGAGAAAAGAACAGACGATATTGAGTCACTCTGCCGTACACTCCGTTCTATATTGATTTTAACATCAAGATCATCCATGTGAACTGTCGCTGTAGCTTCATCATACATGGATCACAGTAGGTTCACATATGCTTTGTCTATCCCTTGGTTAAGCAATGAATGCATTATTGCTTGCTTTGATATTGAGTCAAATGCCTTTTCATACTCACAAATGCCTTTCACATACACATGTCACATGTCAAATGCCTTTCACATACACATAAAAGCCAAGCACAGTGGCATAGTGCATATATTGTGACTTTCTATGGCCTCTTGCGCAACCTGAATATGATCAATTTTACTGAATCCACTTCAGAGTCCTACTTGCTCTCTTGATTGTGTGTCATTCAGTGTTCTTAATATTCTTTTAGATATTTTCTTGGTGAAAACTTTGTACAACACTGATAGGAGGCTTATTGGACGGTAGTTTTTAAAATCTTCTTGTGCTCCTTTTTATGAAGAACAATCACGTCAGCATTTTTCCATAGGTTGGGTATTTGTTGTTCTTTGAGGCATTTTGAGTTCAATTTTGTCAGTATTTTATATAAAGTTCGACCGCCAGCTTTTAATATTTCAACTGTTACACTTTCTTTCCTGCAACCCTTCCATTCTTCATCGCTTCTATAGTACTTGTTATTTCATCCAACAGTATACAACTTTGAATAAAATCTTCTGATAACCTCTAACATTTCCATACGTTCCATGGTGCATTGTACCATCTTCACGCTTTAAGGTAAACATTTGTGTTCTGTTATTTATCAGCTTATGTATTGCTTTATTTATTTTCTTGTTTTCTTCTAGTGTTTTTTACACTACCTGCATTTTGAACCGACGCACTTCTTCTCGAATATCTCTTATCTCTATCTCTCTTCACTCGAATATGCTCAACGTATTCGACTCTGCCAAAAAGAGTCCATACATTCCTCATTGTACGCCATTGTTTTCATTAAATTAATGCTATTATTGGAGATTTTTGACCGGTTAAAACTTTTTTCTGCTGGTGCAGCAACCATTTCAAGCACATTGTCGATGATTTTTTCCTATTGATCTGTTATTTCCGTATCCTCTGGGTCTTGTAACACAACAAAGAGGTTCGCTAAAGCAATCTCAAAAGGCAAGTACTCTCCTCTGAAGAAGCTTCCCCGAGTTCACTTTGCCCTTCTTCGATCTTACTGTTCTTGTACACTCTGACAGTTTATCCTAACCTTTCCTAGTACAATTCAATGGTCATTTCCCACATTAAAGAAGTTATTGACAGTGAAATTGCAAAATATTGTTTTATCGTTTGACATGATGTAGTCAATTTCACTTGTGAGACCAGATAAACTTTTCCATGTCCATTTTCTGCTGATTTTTTTCTTATAATTTGAGTTTATAATATACAGTTTTTGACCTTCAGCATAATCAACCAATCTGTTCCGCACTTCACCTCTATTATCCTGCTCACCACTTCCATATGGACAAATTGCATTCCAGTTCTTGCTTTTCCAATTCTAGCGTTAAAGTCACCCATCAGCATTTTGTACCTACACTTCTCGTTGTCTACAAGCTGCACCACGTCATCATAATTAATTGTCTCATCGTTCTTGCTTATAGTTGATGCATAAGCTTGGACGATTTGAAGTTTCAACTTTTTATTCACTTGAACCACGCATTGGGCTAGTGGGTCACATATACTTTCGGATTTTTGGAAATTGTCCTTCAATTTTCGGTCAATGAGGAATCCAATTCAACCAGATCGTCCATTCTCCTTACCCCGATTGTACAGTACGTGACCCGTTGTTTCCAGTTTAATTAGCTCTTCGCCCGTTCTTCGTGTTTCGATTTCGATAGGCCTATGTCGCTTGATCTTGATAAGCTTGATTAACAATTCTTGGTGTCGTTCATCCCCTTTTCATTGTCCGAATATTAAGAGTTGCAATGTCCAAAGTCCAGTCCTGATCTAACCTGGTATTCTTAGGTGATTCTTAGCACCATCTACCTTGGGGCAGGTCTTCTCGCTGCTGTAAGTAGTTGCCCCTTGGCCTCCGGGGAACGAGGGATGTGTTTCAAATTGTAAAGCCATGTTCGAGGGTAGGACCGTAATCTGCCACCCTGGTCTAGTGCGGGTTGGCAGATTTTGGATCATGTTAGTCTGAGATCTCTGCTTTGACCTGTCCCTTCCAGGAGCATACGGTCCAGACGGCATAGCTAAAATCTCCATTTACTTACTGAAGCCACTTTACCACGCGAAGGTCTAATCCACAAAGACGATATATATATACCCGGACCGTGAAAGTTGAAAGCATGCTGAAGAGGATGAAGATCCTGCAGTGGATATATATATATATATATATATATATATATATATATATATATATATATATATATATATATATATATATATATATATAATATATATTATTAATTTGGCATTATTCAACAAACACCAGACTAGACTTCGGAAATGCCCCGATTATTGAAAATGACATAAATTTAAGGACATAGTCTAATAAAAAAACGACCTACATAGACATAACTTCGAAGTTTTGGTTTAGTTCATACATAACTCTTTTTGAGAATGGGCGCAAGGCCGAAACATGTTAGAGAATATATTGAATATACTGTGAAACAAATACCAAGTGTTACCAAGTGTTTAAATCATTATTATTATTTCTTATTTCTGTTTTTAAAATATTAGGTTCACGTGTTTCCAAATTAGGTATGCTCTATGTATTAGGTATCAATCTTGGAAGAGTTTTCTGCAATAGTGTTTTCATTCGGTTAAAATGTCATCTCGATTTCTGATATTCTTTCGCCTTGCATGTGCATTCTGTATTATTCACATATGAATATTTTCTTGTTATTTCCTTCACAATTTTATAGAAGTCATTGGTGCTGTTTGAATTAGCATGCGACTGGAGTGCTCGACAATTTTTTAAAGTGATCATTTTTATCTCTTCGGCAGGCTTCTATTTGATTGGGAGCCTACCGAAGAGATAAATTAATTAAAAAATGTCATGGGGGATTGACATTTCTCGATTTAGGGAGAAGCATTAAAGGCGATGTTCCTCTGACCGTATACCCATTTTTTGAGTGTGGGTCTTTTTTTCGATTAAGTCAAGGTGATCAGTCATCTAATGTTGGTGTACCTGAGATCCTTGTGTTTGTGTTATGTTTGTTTCATCTACGGACTCAGTAATAGTAGACAGTAGACAATGGAATAAGTTCCAGTTTTTCGCGAACCTTTTCTTGAAATTCATAATAATGCTGGAGTAGTAGCTTCCTGCGAATGAACTTTTTAGGTGGTATTTTTAATTTTAAATGAAATCTAGAATAGAGTAGTTGATGGTCATTGCCACGTATACAGATGACGAATATGGGGTGGCAATAAAGTGTTTGTGATTAGCAAGTGTTGTTCTATGTAGAAATTCATGAGTCTTTATATATACTATATAGACGAATCATTTTATCTTATTAGAAAAACCGATATATTCGATTTCAACTTGTTTGTATAACGTCTTCTATTTAAGAAGTATTGCAATAAATAAAAGAGAGAGAAACATGAGAAATGAAATATGCAGTCTTTCTTTGACTTGTTATGTTATATGTATGATTGTATGTTTGGGGTAGTTGAATTTCCATTACGTCAGGTTCTTAAAATTTTCCATTCATTGATTGTATTTGAATATCTAAACGTTACGTAATATTTGCATATAACAAAAATAAATATCCTATCATATAATTACCTTGTAGAAAACTTGTACGTATACTTAGATATTATACCGAGGGAATTCATTTCAAGCAGCTTCTAAGGCATCTCGCAGAGATAAGGTAACCGAATTAGTAATTATCGCAACTGGAAGTACATATATTTATTATTGGAGATACTAGTTTTACTATGTAAAAAATGTGTACTTTGAACGCCCAACAAGAACCAAAAGGAGTACATTCTGGTCAATACCAGAAGGATAGTAGATTGGACTGCTTGCAGTTAGGGATTAGGTTACTACCTCTAAGTAGATGGAATAGGGTTTTTTTGGTAGATAGACGTGTTCTATATATCATTGTATTTGCTTGGGTTTATTTCTTATAGTTTAAGCTTAATATCGCCTGAGTTATGTGCAGAGGTCCTCGACCCATTCCAGGAAACTGCTGAGAGCCGAGTTATGTGCAGAGGTCCTCGACCCATTCCAGGAAACTGCCGAGAACCGCCAGCCTCAAATAGCTGACATTAACAATTTTACATATATATATATATATATATATATATATATATATATATATATATATATATATATATATATATATATATATATATATATATATATGTAAAGAAACTGAATATATGTAAAGAGTATATGTAAAGAAAAACTGATTCGAAAGTCTCATATGAACCCAGAAGAAAAACATCATGTTATTAAGCTATGTAAAAAATATTCAGAGATATTTTATACCGAAAACCAACCTTTAACTTTTACCAATCAAGTGAAACACACCATTAAAACAAAAGACGAAATACCAGTCTACACTAAGTCTTACAGATATCCGTTTATTCATAAGGACGAGGTACAGAAACAGGTTAGAACAAGGAATTATTAGACCTAGCGATTCATCAGGGTCATCGCCAATTTGGGTAGTCCCCAAAAAACCAGATGCTTCTGGCAAGAAAAAATGGAGAATTGTAGTCGACTACCGTAAATTAAATGAGAAAACCATTGAAGACAGATATCCGTTGCCTAATATAAGTGACGTTTTAGACAAATTAGGTCGCTGTAATTATTTTACACCACTCGATTTGGCAAGTGGATTCCACCAAATTGAGATGGAACCATGTGATATACCAAAAACAGCTTTCAATGTCGAGAACGGGCATTATGAATACGTCCGAATGCCTTTTGGGTTGCGCAATGCACCAGCTACTTTCTAACGTACCATGGATAACATCTTACGTGGACTACAAAACGAAATTTGTTTACTATACTTGGATGATATCATTATCTACTCGACATCTTTGCAAGAATATATCGTTAACTTGAAAAATGTAGTCCAACGATTAAGAGAAACAAATTTCAAAATTCAATTGGACAAATGTGAGTTCTTGAAAAAGGAAGTTGCTTATTTAGGGCACATAGTAACTCCAGATGGTGTGAAATCTAATCCCGACAGATTATTAGCATACAAAAATACCCTTTACCAAAAACCACCAAGGAAATTAAAGGATTTTTAGGTCTATTAGGGTACTATAGAAAATGTATTAAAGATTTTGCGAAATTAACAAAACCGCTAACTCTTTGCCTAAAGAAAAACGCAAAAATTGAACATAGTCCCAAATTCATAAAATGCTTTGAGGATTGTAATAACATTTTAATGAATGAACAACCATTGCTACAGTATCCCGACTTTACGAAGGAATTTAATCTTACAACAGACGCAAGTAACGTAGCAATAGGAGCAATATTGTCACAAGGACCTATTGGCAGTGATAAACCTGTATCCTATGCATCAAGAACTTTAAATGAATCGGAATAAAATTACTAGCAATAGTATGGGCTACAAAGTATTTCCGACCGTACTTGTTTGGTCGCAAGTTTAAAATTATAACAGATCATAAACCACTTCATATGACTATAAAGTGATGTACAAGAAAGGAAAGTACAACACGAATGCAGATGCACTTTCCAGAGTAGAAATTGATACTAAAGAATTTGACCAATTAGTAGAATATATGGACAAATTTAATGATATAATGTCTAGATAAAATGATGACAACGCTTCAATATTTGGTAATATAGGAGAACAACCTCTTATATTTGACATAGAACAACCGGAATATGCTCAAAATAAACGCCGAAATGATGACGACGATGGCATAACAGTACACACTAGTCACGAAGACAGTATACTTGGAATACCAATTTCAGAAAAAATTTTTAAATATCTATAATAACCAAATAATTATAGACCTTGTTCATTATTCACCTGCGAAACCAAAAACAATACAAATATTCCCTACAAAATCAAGAACTAATGTACAACTTTCAAAAAATAACCTAGAAACTGATCTTCTTTACTGCTCTTCTAAAATTCTTTAAAGAATTTATCAAACCCAATATACGTACGTGCTTCACTTCAAAGATGATAATTATTTTCCGGAAATATGTAACATACTTAGAAATACATTCAAAAGTTCAGCGTTCAAACTCGTTAAATGCAATGTTATCTTGGAAGACATTAAAGAGAAAGATAAACAAAACACTATTATTCAAAATTATCATGAAGGAAAAACCAACCACCGTGGAATTCTAGAAACAGAAACACGAATCAGAAATAATTACTACTGGTCAGTAATTAAATCAGATGTTACAGATTACATCAACATGTGCGAAAATTGTCAATTAAATAAATATGATAGAAACCCACCACGTCAAAAGCTAATGATTACTCCAACACCTTCTAAGCCTTTTGAAATAATCCATATAGACACTTTTCAGGCTCAAGGACAAAAATATCTAACTATAATAGATACATTTTCAAAATATGCTCAAGCCTACCCGTTACAATGTCTAGCCGGTATTGAAATTGTACGATCATTACTTACTTTCATTACACATCATGGATTACCAAATGTAGTTACAATGGACAATGGTACCGAACTAAAAAACAGTGTTGTTCAAGAATTTCTTCAAACACACCATATCGAACCCCACTATATCTCTAATAATCATCCAGAATCGAATGGGTCCATAGAGCGTTTCAATTCTACTGTATTAGAACATTTACCAGTGATTATTAGTAAAAACAACAAAACTGATATTTTAAATCAAATGCCTTATGCAATTTTAGGTTACAACAATTCAATACATTCTGTAACAAAACAAAAACCAATTGATATAATAAATGGACATCTGAATTCAAAAGATCCTTTTGATATTAATTTAAATCAAAAACTCATTAACAATTATATCGTAGAACATCGCCAAGCTACTCAAGAAATGTATAAGAACTTAAATGAAAACATGACTTCTCAAAAGGAACGTATCATCAGTAAACATAACAAACAGCGAGAAGATCCATTATCATATGAAGAAGGTGAAAATGTTTATAGGAAACTAAAGTCAAATAACAGAAATAAATTAATACATAAATATGTAAAAGAGAAAGTTAATAAAAATAAAAATATTAAAATTCATTTAGGATCAAAATTCATTCACATCAAAATTTAAAAAGACCTAAATTGAAACGTAATCCGTTACAGGTCCCAGCTTCTGCTGCCAGCAGCCCTTCAAGAAGTGAAAATATCCCACTTAGCTCAAAACCCGGGACTTCTTCTGTATAAGCTAGGAACAGCACGTTTAAAATCAAAAGTTCATACCTTCCTTCATTATTATGACCTAGAACCTATAGAAAGACAACTCAAAGTTCTCAGGAAGCATTATGATGAGCTTCCTAATGTTTTAGAGATAAAACATAATCCTTTTTATTTTGAACTTCAAAATTTTCATAAAGTAATGTCATACCAACTAATGTCAGCGGAACAAACGTATAATACTATTAATCCTGTATATCGTACCAAAAGAGGTTTAATTAATGGCTTAGGCTCTGTAATCAAAAGCATTAGCGGTAATTTAGATGCGGAATTTTATGTGAATAGTATTAATAAATTACAAACTAACCAAAGAGGCATCGTAGACAAGGTAAACAAGCAAATTTCTCTCACCACCAAAATGATAGAAAACTTTAATAGAACAATATCCCTAATAAATCATAATCAAGATATAGTCACTGAAGGCATAAAAGAGATGAGATTGAGAACTGCCGACCTAGTATCAAATCTAAATCATTATCTCGACTCTAAAAATGTATTAGATCAGATTAATATAAGCCTTAGCGTTATTTTACAACTATTAACTAATATCAAAAACTCAATCACTTTTGCTAGATTAAAGATCGCACACTCGAGTCTACTTAAAATCGATGAATTAGAATCAATGTATGATACAGCCGTAAAGCTATATTCAAATAATGAAATGCTTTTCCCGAAATCACATTTTAATTATTATTATGATGCTTTAGAAATTCAGGCATTTTATCATCATAAAAAAGTTGTTTTCATAATTCACTTTCCAATAATTTATCCTGAGACCTTCCAATATTTCCATTTATATTCAATACCTACACAAAACCTTATTACTATTATTCCTCATAATACCTATCTGATTATGAACACGGATTTCTACCAATACATGCCAGTACCTTGTGATATGCTGCAGAACGAATACTTCTGTACAAAGGCCAATTTAATAAATGGATTGAAAATCGACAATTGTATCCACCGATTATTAAAGTTAGAAACCAGTCTCCAAGCTTGTGAAGAAATTCAGATCGAATTGACTAGAAACGTCATAGAGCAATTGAGCGAAGCCCATTATATCGCCGTATTTGCCAACAAAACAAAAATTGAAACAACATGCAAAGGGACAGATTTTGTGCAGCTACAAGGAACTTATTTAATCGAAATACCCATTGATTGCAAATTTCGTACTAATGACTCTACTTATGAAAATCATAAAGAAGAATCCTTCAGCTGACCTCTACTATTAGAAGAAATATCAGTCAATAAGCGTCAAGCACCAACAAAGTATAAGACGAAGCTCGTCTTAGAAAATATACCGCTGGACCAAATCCATCAATTACAAAGGGAGCAAAATAAAATAGCACCCATTGAATTAATTGGTCTCTCACATATTCAACCCAGCTTTTGGACCATGCCAATTTACCTTATGCTAATCGCCGCTGGAGTATGGTATGTCTTCTATCGAACCGACCGACCGAAGCCGAAGAACCACAACCAACGCCCAGGACGTTCTTCAACCCCGAGGGACAATCTTCTGTTTAGGGAAGGAGGAGTTATGTGCAGAGTTCCTCGACCCATTCCAGGAAACTGCTGAGAGCCGAGTTATGTGTAGAGGTCCTCGACCCATATATATATATATATATATATATATATATATATATATATATATATATATATATATATATATATATATATATATACAATATTGTTATTCATTGAAAACATTCTGATTTTATGAACGATTGTAATAGTCAATAATTTTAAAGATTATTAAATTCATTTGCGAATAAAATTTTTGTTTTTAAAAAACTACATTAGTAACCAAAGTATTTAAGTCCAGCCATCAATCTGCAAAATCTGAAAAATTCTGTTTACGAAAAAATTGCTACCGACCATTAGGGAATAGACTGTCTAAGGACCAAACTAAGATCATTAAAGCTATTCATTCTGTTTATGAAGTTTAGAAAATAGTAATAGCCTTTAAAATTGAAATAAAATTACGTGACATATTCAAAAATGAATTTTAATCATCAGAGTCATTTAATATATCAACGTATTTTTTTATTGTAATATTTTTAACCGTATTATGAAATATTTACTTCCATATATATATATATATATATATATATATATATATATATATATATATATATATATATATATATATATATATATATATATAATGATTATAGACGCATCGGTTGCTAGCGGCCATTTAGCCTCGATTTTTCCCAGTATTTCCTAATGCCTCATTAAAATCGGGTAGACTATATAAAAATTCCATACTCGAATCAGGATTCCAACCGGGATCATTGGATTGGCAGGCTGGTGACTATCTTACCTAGCCACCGCGGCCGATTAAATTAATTTAACAGTATTCAAAATGATCCTTTCTCACTGATGTAGTTTCTACAATCGATTTCAGGTATAGCCTTCAAAATTCAGACATAAATTATCTAGTATTTTTTTAATAGATAATTATTGACTCTTCGATTATTAGATATTAAAGCACACACAATTGAAAAAATTGAATAACAACAGAAAAATGAGAATAAAGAAAATTGCGGTGGTATAATGTTCAAGCATTGCTCTACCTTATCATCTAATTGGTTGATACTCCAGATTTATAGAGGGATATAGGAGTTTTGTATTCCATAACTTAATACAATAATTAATTAATAAAGGGATTTAATATCAGCAAACTAAATTCATGCAACTAATAATGCAAAAGTAGCGCTAATAAATACATGAGGCTCTCTGACGTGTAATATTTTGATTAACTGAAGATTGAATTCTTTTTCCAGGTGTAGGTTTTTTTTAAGTCTAAATTGTGATGATTCTAATAAATTAGCAAGGAGGGTAAATCGAAAAACTAATTATTACTTAATGACAAAAATAAAAATCAAATTACTTGCAGTATATTTTTATACAAAATTATTGACCAATTTCAGTAAAAAAATGAAAAATACAATCAAATAATCCTAAAAATCATTTAAAAAAAATACAATCATCAATATGTCCAACTAGCCGATTAAATAGATGGGATTTAGCAAAGTGACAAAAAGAACTATTTACGATTCATGGGAATAAAATAAATAAATTTGAAAGTAAACACAGATCACCTGAAATTGTGGTGCAAATCTAAAAATTATAATTATTGTCGTTTAAAACATTTATTAGTAGTTTTTCAGAATAATACGAAGAAACATAGTGCATATAAAACAAACGGGCTTTAAAAGGACCGTGGATTATTATGAAAGAAGATAATTGCAGACAATTCAAAATTTGGCTAGAACAGATCTGGATTATGTGATTTTAACAAAGCTTGGAGTATGAATGGAAATTCTTTTGGCAAAATAGAATCTAAAAGAAAAATTCAAGGGAGATGCTAATGAAATATATACGTTCATACATCTGACTGAAATTGTAACATACTATGCGAAAGAGAAACATGGCTTGCACACGGTCTTGATAGGTCTAGTTTGGATATTGAACATTTGTGCTTAGTTATATGGCGATATTATGGATAGATCTGGTTATGATATGATAAAGTCTAAGAGAAACCTTTTGATAAAAGGTAAGAATCAAGAAGATATAATATTAAATACAAAATATTAAAATACAAAATTTTATAAAGTAATTAAATAAATGTGAACCTGAAAAAAAGTTTTCTAATTCAAACGTTCATTCAACGTAATTCAAACGCAATACAACCAAAATTACATTAATATATTGCGAGGAAATCTCTTACTGAATATTCATTTCATTCAAGAGTTTAGAGTATGGATTTAGTTTAGAGATCAATGATATTGCAGCCATAATGAAATTACACACTACATCATTATATTGAGAGGAAACCCTAACTGAATATTCATTTTATTAAAGAGCTTGGAGTATGGATTTTGTTTAGATATCAATGATATTGAAGCTCTAAATGAAATTATTGTTTCGTATGTCATCATTAATAATTTGTGCAAAACTTGAAACATTTTATCGTTTCACAGAAACAAGGAATATAAAAATTAA
The DNA here is from genome assembly GCA_031761425.1 of Cosmopolites sordidus. Lineage (NCBI taxonomy): Eukaryota > Metazoa > Arthropoda > Insecta > Coleoptera > Curculionidae > Cosmopolites > Cosmopolites sordidus. The sequence continues at coordinate 238,525 of JARFXV010000931.1, read as the reverse complement.
TAAAAATTGGAAAAAAGTCAAGAACATACTGGTGCATTTTCTTTGTTTTAGAATATTTTTAATATTCTCCACGGGTACACTATACAACTTTTCATGCATATCATACTGGCCCTGAGCCGAGTCACGACCGGGCGCAGTCTGATATATCATATATCATCATCATCATCATCATCATCAGCTCGCATCTATCCACTGCACGTTGAAGGTCTCTTCAGCATGCTTTCAAATCTCGCGGTTCTGAGCTTTTCTCTGCCATTCGGCTGCAATATATTTAACGATGTCATAAGTTCATCGGGTATTCGGTTTTCTTCGTGGTTATTTGCGATCAAACGGTATCCACTCCAGGATTGCCCTAGTCTACTTGTCATCCCATCGCTTCGATACATGGCCTGCCCACCTCTATTTCAGTTCTTTTACTCTTCCAATGATATCACATACTTTCGTTTGTTCTCTGATTTATTTGAAGGGCTATGAGTCCCATCTTGTATCTTTCCATTTCCTTCTGTGCTACATAAAGTTTTTGACCTGATTACTATTTTAGCGTCTAGGTTTATGGAAACCTGGATGGATATATGGATGTCATAACGGGCAAGACGCACTGATCAAAGATATTTCTTTTCAAGCAAAGTGGGAGCTTGTTCTTAAAGACTATGTTGAGCCTGCCAAATACATACCTGCCAGCCACATTTAACATGCCAATCCGCTTGGTGGTATCTCTCTCCATGGAAACCCTTGGCGCAAGATACTTCACCTTATACAAGATACTTATAACTTCCAAATCACATCCTGAAATAGAAATACATCTATCCTCAGTAAATGTGGTTTCAAATGGTTTTCCAGCTTCTTGAGGCTCTTGTATGTGTCTTTGCAGTTTCATTGGGTTTCGTGAAAGGAGAACATATCATCCGTGAATCTAAGATGGCTCAAGTATGCCCACTTGATATCTATATGCTAGTATGCCCCATCTAGTTACCAATCCAGATTAGGAAATACTTCTGCAAGGCCGGCTGAGAAAAGAACAGAAGAGATGTGACACTTTGCCATACACTCTGCTCTATATTAATTCCAATTTCAAGATTATCAAAGTTAACTATCATTGTAGTTTTATTATATATCGATCCCAGAAGTTTTATATAGGCTTTACCCATACCTTGGCTAAGCAATGAATCCATTATGGTGTACTTTGAGATTGAGTCAAATGTATTGTATTGAATCTACTCCTGAATCCTGCTTGCTCTCTTGGTTGTGCGTCATTCTGTTTTCTTAATATTCTTTTAGAGATTATCTTGGTGAAAATTTTGAACATTACTGGTAGGAGTCTTATTGGGCGGTACTTTTTTAGATCTTCCTGTGCTTCTTTTTTATGTAAAATAATCACGTCTACATTTTTCCATAAGTTAGCTACTTTTTGATTTTTAAGGTATTTTGAATATAATTGTTTATGAAAAGTTATATAATTGTGTCCGACCACCAGCTTTTGGCATTTCAACAGCTTTACTGTCTTTTCCAGGAGTTGTTTCCTGGTTGTCACCTTCTCTGCTAGGATACCTGGCATTTGTTCATGCATTAAGACAAACATTTGCTTTAGCTTATTTTGTTTTTCTTTTTCAGTTTCTGTGTGGCTTTGTTGATTTTCTTGTTTTCTTCCAGATTTTTTTACACTAACTGCATTTTAAACCGGTACGTCTCCTGTCGAATATATTCTACTACATATGCACGAAAAGTAGAGCACCCGTGGAGAAGGATATTTAAAAGCAAATAAAAATTCATTTATGCTCCACGTGTGTGTTTCCATTGCCACGTGTGTGTTGCCATCCAGCACCAAAACTTCAGCAAGCGTCTCGCAAGATCGGTTTCTGGCCTTAAGCGGCGTTTTGGTGCGATTGAAGGAATAATAATGCACCCACGTGAAGCGCGGGTAAATTTTCTTTGTTTTTTAATATCCTTCTCTATAGGCCTACTTCGCTACTTTTCGTACATACCCTTGTTCTTACTCAAGGCAAGACACCACCGAAGGATGGTATTCATATACAAGAGCTGCAATAGGGTGGAGAACTTTTTGGCTGGAAAATAAACCTGAAAAACAGTCATTTATCTTCAATAAATTTGCTGAGGACAGAAAATTGTCTATTTTAGGCAGATATTTAGAGGTTGTGGATCACTACATATATCTTGGGCAGATGATTTCAGTGGAAGGGGATACCATTTTGGAGGTAGATGGCACGCATTTGGTACTCTCAGCATAGTGTTTAAAGAACACACTTCTATTTTGCTTGAAAAGTTAACTCTTTGATGAGTGCGTTCTGCCCGTTATAACATACGGAAGTGAAACCTGAACACTCATATTGCACATGGGTCAGAGAACAAACGAAAATATATGATATGATTGGAAGAGTCAAGGATTTGAAATAGAGATGGGCAGGCTATTTAGCGAGCGGTGGGTCGACAGGTGAACTAAAGCAATCCTGTAGTGGATACCACTTGATCACAAATGCTCATGAAGAAGATCGAAAGCACGATGACTGATGACATCGTCATAAAACAGTTATAAAGTTAAATTTATAAACACAAATAATTAAGTTATACAATACTGTAGTATACTATAGTGTTTAACAAGAAAATATGCTAATGAAAATAGGATCATTAATAAAATCTTAACATTTTAATTCTTATTATCAAAACACCTCGTAATTTTGAGTAATATTTTTATTATCGAGTCTTTTAGTAATGGACTTTTTCCTTGGCCACGCTGCACACTGTGAGGGTGACTGAGTATTAATGGCTTTACTTACTTAAAAAAAACATTGTTGGTTGTCATTGTTTCTGCTTCATTGTCAAAGCTTCTGTTATAGAGCGAGTAATATAAGGTTTGGAAAATACTTTTCAGTTCCTGTTTGGTAAATACTTTATGCTGTTCGTCTATATAATCATTCAGTTTTTGGTTATATAGTTTAATCATTCTTCAGTTATTTGCTGTATTGTGTTAATTATCACTGTCAGTTGTGAGTTAATATTAGGGGCGTCTACAAAATTGCAACCGGGCTACTCCATACATTTTTCCAGCAGTTTCACTGTTTTTGTTTATGTTTTCAATTCGCTCATCGCTCCGTTGATAAATGCAATTGCATTAATAAATTGTTAATGACTGCTAGCTTTCTGTGATCCCAACATGAACTGTCATATTGTGCGAATAATTTGGAAAGCCTGCGGCATATATAGCTTTAAAGCATCTAATGAGGAACGAATCCTATGATCAAGTAATTGAAGCACGTAGCTGGTCATATTAGGTGGCAAAAAATCACTTGAATATTTTCATCTTCTGTGAGTAGGGACACAGGATGCCCAGGAGCGTTCTCGATTATCAATGAAACTTTGAGTGGCGATCCTTCCTTCTTTAAATATCTTTTCATTTTCAGAACACAACTTCGATGAAACTATTCCTTGAATAAAACGCCTGTAACTTTCGCCTTTCGATTTGAGTGGCAAAAATAGAGCTTACAGTTGGTCTGCCCTTGTTTTATGTTTGTTTTAAAACTTGAAGTTTTGCTTCGCAGTTTTATGAATGTAAGTCCATTGGGGCATTTTTCAAATAAGGCTGGTTTCATCATAATTAGAAACTTATTTTGTTACAATAACTTCTTTGAATTATCTGAGGCAGCAGCTGCTGCATCAGTTGATGCAGATTCACTATAAAAAGTCTGAATTTCAGAGTCTGAATTTTAAAAGGTTCTGTGATACATTTATCCAAGTTAACATAAAAATGTATGTTACTACAATTAACTAAAATATATTGTTCTATTTGCATTGCTTTCAGGCTGGTTAATTTAACTATTCGACGTTAATTTTATTTCTCTGCTTTCAAGTCCTAATTGTTGCAGACACATGTGAAAAATAAGTAGTAATTCTACAAATCGTAATGTTACAAATCGTTGACTAGCAAACAAAAACATCTATTTTGAGTTGTAATATCAGTGTTCTTGGCCAATTTAGCATGCTATGCAAATGTTTTATGGTAGGCAGTAAAATGAAGCATTGAACAAGAACACATCCATCTCAAAGGAATATCGATTAACAGTCATCCTCGAAACAGTTCTAAGTGTACCTCCAAGAAAAGAAATCGGTACATGTCGGATATTTTAATGTCGATTTTGTAGAGCAAGAAGTCTACGATGTTCGTTACGTTCTCGGATACTTTTCATAGCACCAAAACATTGTATTCGTGAATAATTATGAGCCTTAAATTTTCAGCCATGTCCTCAGAATGGTAGAAGCAGTAATGTCCATCGTTTCGGTATTCCAGGAAAACTTAAATCTGCTTCCTTTATAGCAATAATTTGTCCTTTTCCACATTCGGACAATCGCGTGAAATGAATGGTGCACGTATTCGTGATAATTTAGCACTTTTAACGGAACTGCAAGTTTTACAATATTATTTTTATAATTAATAATAATATTGGATTCCAACCGACTTACGTTCCTCAACTTCATTTTACTGGTTGTGTGAGTTTAATACGACTTGGTGTGAGAGGGTAAACTGAACCTGGGAATCAACTATCAAGTCTCTGTATCTAATATTAATGATGTTGCATTCTCGTGTACAATCATTTTATTGGATAGTCACATGATTAAAGAAATATTTTAAATCATTTACTTTGCCATAACATAAAGTTAAACAAGCAAGAATTGTATCCGTTTTTGTGATTAAGATATGTTGGTACTGTGAATTTATTGTCAAAAATTCAAATATACCTACTGGCTGTTGTATTTTTTCCACTATATAATTGATGTATTGATAATAAAGGGTTTAGTTTCCTTGTTCTTACCAGTTTCTCATTCACGGCAGCGATTAGATCTTCCTTATCAGAATAGAAGTTCCATCTAAATGGTTCTTCAGTTTAAAATATAAAAATAATTCGCTGGGTCCAATCTGAAGATTAGAGAAATTGAGTCATGGAGGGCTCTTCTTATGCACTGGGGCATTATTTTTGCGAAACAAAACATCTAATTTTCAGCTATTTTGTACTATTTTACCAATTTATTAATTCCTTATCGTTTCACAAACATTCCGTTTAACGTCCGCATAATATAGGTGGGAAATAGTATATTCATGTGGTAAATATCCTACAAAAAAAAACGTTTTCAAATCCCCAAAACTTGATGTCGATGAAAATAGTAATTTAACTTCATGGAGCACTGAGCACCAATGCTGCCATTTCAATTTACAACTTTCTTTTGACTCTAGATCATAGTGATAGATTCCATTTTCATCCGTCGTCACACATATTTTGTAACTGAATGGATCTGTGTTAATTATCGCCAAATATCTCGTAACAATATCTCCCACAATATGGTAGCAGTGATCTGTTTTATGAGAGCAGATATGTTTTGGTTAGCCTTTACCATTTTAGGTAAAGGTTAACCAAAAAATACCACCGTTTTTATAAAAAATGGTAATTATAGTGTAACACTAATTCTCTTCATGAATGGCCGTATGTTGATTTTTATACATGGTATATGGGCATATGGGTATATAGCATACCCATGTTCAAAAACAAAATGCCATGGTTGTATACATATTTTGTGTAGTTGTTTTAAGGAGTCGTGGATCAAAAATATTGTCACTGTTAGTGAAAATATCGTTGCAATGCCAAGAATATCGACTCGGCATTAACATTTTGAGTAGCTCCTTTTAGCTAATATTCGCTAAATCCTTTCATCTTCATGCTTATAATATTGAACTGACGTAAAAGCTAGACCTTTCTGACTATTCTCACCACCGATTTTTTAGAAGATAATGAAAATGACTTTTAATTTGGTCGAAAAACCATCTTCATTAATGACGCACATTTTCAATTGGATGATTTAATAAACAAACAAATTTGTCGCATTTGGGACACGGCTTGCGTAATATATATATATATATATATATATATATATATATATATATATATATATATATATATATATATATATATATATATATATATATATATATATTACCACCCCCCATGGCTTTACAATTTCAAACACGGTCCTCATTCCCCGGAGGCTAAGGGGCAACTACCTACGGCAACGGGAAGACCTGCCCCAAGGCAGAGGGTGCTAAGAATCACCGGGTTAGATCAGGCTGCCATTGGGCTTTGGACATTGCAACTCTAAATATTCGGACAATGGAAACGGATGAACGACTGCAAGAACTGTTGATCGAGCTTGACAAAATACATTGGGATGTTGTGAAACACGAAGAAAAGGTGAAGAGCTAATCAAATTGAAAACAACTGGTCACGTACTCTACACTCGGGGTACGGAGAATGGAGCGATGTGGTGGAATTGGATTCCTCATTAACCAAAAGTTGAAGGATAGTGTCGTAAAATTTGAGCACTAGCAGAAAAAAAGTTTCAAACAGTTAAAAATATCCAATGAGACCATCGTTTTAATGAAGAAACGGAGGACAATGAAGAATTCAGATAGTCCCTTTGACAGGGTCGAGTACGTTGAGATTTGCAAAACTATAAGAAAACGTATTCGAGAGAAAACGCGTCGGTTCAACATGCAGCTAGTACAAAAAACATTAGAAGAAAGCAAAGGAATAAACAAAGCCAAACATTAGCTGATAAATAAAAGAACACAAATGTTTGCGTTAATGCGTGAGGATGGCACTGTGTGTAGGGAGCGTACGGAAATGTTAGAGGTTATCAGAAGATTTTATTCAAAGTTATATAAAAATCAGAACCAGTTAAAGACAGCAATGCCCACGGAAGAGCAAATGCCAGATATCCTGTTGGAAGAAGTGACAAATGCCATAGAAACGATGAAGAATGGAAAGACCCCAGGAAACGACAATGTAACAGTTGAAATGTTGAAGGCTGGCGGTCGAACTCTACATAAAATACTGGTAAAATTGTACTCAAAATGCCTCAAAGATCAAAAAATACCCAGTCTATGGAAAAATGCTGAAGTGATTCTTCTTCATAAAAAAGGAACACAGGAAGATTTAAAAAACTACCGCCCAATAAGTCTCCTATCAGTTATGAACAAAGTTTTCACCAAGATAATATCTAAAAGAGTATTAAGAACACTGAGTGACGCACAACCAAGAGAGCAAGCAGGATTCAGAAGTGGATTTAGTACAATGGACCATATCCAGGTTGTTCAACAGACCATAGAAACGCACAATGAATATACCATGCCACCGTACTTGGATTTTACTGACTATGAAAAGGCATTTGATTCAGTATCAACGCAGGTCATAATGGAAGCATTGCTTAACCAAGGGATAGACAGAGCCTATGTGAACCTACTGAGATCCATGTATGAGTAAGCTACAGCTACAGTTCACATGGATTACTTTGAAGTTAAAATCAACGTAGAACGTGGTGTACGGCAGGGTGACTCAATATCGCCAGTTCTTTTCTCAGCCTGTCTTGAAGAGGTATTTCGTAATCTGGATTGGGAACAGCAGAGAATAAAAATCAATGGTGCATATCTAAGCCATCTTATATTCGCGGATTATATCGTTCTCCTTTCACAAGACCCAAATGAGTTACAAGAACACATACGAGAGCTGGAAAGGGCGGGAGAACCATTTGGTTTGAAAATATATCTAAAAAAGAGTCAGGTTATGTTTAACAAATTTGCTGTCAACAGAAGAATTTCTATTTTAGGAAGTGATTTAGAGGTTGTGGACTACTACATATATCTTTGGCAAAGGATTTCAATGGAGGGTGATATCGCTCGGGAGGTGGAACGGCGGGTTAAGTGTGGCTGGCAGTCATTTGGCCAGCTCAATATAGTACTTAAGAGCAAACTCCCATTTTGTCTGAAGAGAAAGGTTTTTAATTAGTGCGTGCTGCCTGTTTTGACATATGGAAGTGAAACATGGACACTCACATCACAATCAGTTCAAAAGCTTCGAGTTGCACAGAGAGGAATGGAAAGGTGTATGCTTGGCATTACAAAGCGGGACAGAAAGACCTGCATATGGATCCGAGAACAAATGAAGGTATGTGACATCATTAGAAGGGCGAAAGAATTGAAATGGAAGTGGGCAGGTCATATAGCGAGACGATGCGACGACAGATCGCGACTGCGATGACTGATGCGATCTTACGTTGGTGGTTCGCCAAACGAAATTTTAAAAAAATCACTTTTATTTTATTTCATAATATTTTTACTTTGGTTACACTTTGTTACTTTTTCGTATACAATTAATATTTTTACGTATTTGTTGTGAGTTACTTTATAACTTTTACTTTATAACTTTTGTTAACTGTTCGTCAATAACTTTTTATGTTATTGACAATTGACTTGGCTTCGCCGGGTCTGTCCTTAAATATGGATGGGACTTGCGAAGTCTTCAAAAGTGCAGGTGTTTGTTGGTGGACCGTGGGTTAGGGGTTGTTGTGGTTCCTGCTAACGTAGCATGGAATGGATATGCCAGGGGTTCGTCGTCTAATGTTGGGCGTGGGAATCTGAGTCAGCAGTTGAGACTTGAATCAATACCTGTTTTAAAATCTGATATGTTTTTCCTAGATAAGGATTCTAACTGAAACTGGCCTACGTCTGGTTTGAAAATAAGGTTATTTGAAGGTGGATATATAACAACTCCCCCTTTTAGAAAAAAGTTGGTGTGTTGAAACAACTTTTGAGGTTTAATTTTTAATGGTGATTAGTTCCAAGGGTTGTTCTTTTTCGATGTCTTCTCCTATGTGAACGCTGGGTCTGCGTCTTGGAAGAATTTTCTTCCATCTTTGTAAAGGCTGTACTTGTTCGATCTCTTGGTGGTGATGGTGGGTAATCATTTTTGGTGATGCAAATTTCTATTTTTGATCATTTGCTGTTTTTGCATTTCCGACATATGTACACGAGTACCAAGGTAATTATTGTTGCAATTGTTAAGAATCTAAACCAGCCATGGTGTTTTTTTCACAAAAGGTTGGTTTATTAAATTGTCCAACTTTTCAGAGTATTCGTTTAATTTGTGGTTGGCTATATTCAGATCTTCCAAGTTGATCTAACTTAGTTTCAAGAGTTTCAATTCTGGTATCTTGATTTTCTCGGGGATGTGATTACAACAATTGTATGGTATCTGTATTGGATAGATATTATAGGTTATTTTGTCGTAATCGTCGATTTCTCTTTGGCCTTGTATTCTAGTGCTGCCGATAAACGCATTGCACTTTGGCTGTAATTTCAAGAGTGTGTTTTCATTTATTATCTTTATATTCATGTCGCTTGTTCCGCATTTAATTGTTACTGGTAATTGTTCTGCTATAATTATTAGCCAAAAATTGATACTCACTTGATGTACATTATAGTCTTTTGCCATTATTATCGAAGTTTGACATGCTCTTGGAAAATAATTTTGTTGCTTTAATATCTGAGCTTCACATATAGCATCATTATCTGTTGGGTATGGAAATACGTTTGAACATATTTTGTTTTGTCTATCGATTGATTTACATTTCTCTGGATTATCTATCGTAGTGTATAACAACGAATCATCGCTTCGCGCAATGTATTTATATGTTGAGGTCAATATATGATGTAGGAGTATTCGATGAGCAAGCAAAGGCATTGGATAAATGCGATAAAGAGTGTAAACTTCTTGATCTATTAAAGGAATGTCTAAAACAAAGACTAATTTTGTGTCTGACTGGTATGCTTTCAAATCGATTATATCGAGATACTGTGGTATTGATGTAGCTGATATCGGTAATGGAATATTATTCCTTTTAAGGGACTGCGATATATATTTCAGCGAGTTAATCAAATCAAATGGTGTTATAATTGAGCTATGCAAGATTTTCAATCTGGCAAATGTTATTGCGTTTGTTATATCAGTTATTGTATATTCGATAAAAATGTAACTTTCCATAAGGAATTCATAAATGTTAAATATATTGATTTGAGATTGGAAATAATTTAATTGGTCTGAAATATTCATTAATAAGGTCCTAATTTCTTTAATATCATTATTAAATGTCTCTTCATCGATTTGTACCCTTTGGATAAGTTCTTTCTTACTGACGTTGTTACTGATATCTGATTTTTCAATAGATTTTCAATCTAGAATTCATCTTGGGTAATTTTATTAATACATTCGTTAAAATATTCGCCATCTGAAGCGTCAAAATTTCCGGTAATTGATTTCCATATTATTCCGATTCCGTTTAGTATTCCGCGTCTTTCTCTGTATATCTATTTCCTTGTATCGCTCGTTATTTCTGTATATTTAGTATTACCTGATTTGGAAATTTGCGATAATAGAATGATATGTGTCTGTATTTCAGCTTTGAATGCTATCATGCGGGGTGTATCTTCTTGAATCATGTGTAATATATTTTCTAATATTACATCATTTCTTGAAATCGTATCTTAATTGTTTTTAATTCTTTGTAAACAAGTAGTGTCCATTTATCCATTGGATAATCGAATTTGTCCTTGTTCATGTAAATATATTCCAATTGTATTGTTGATGGGAGTTTACGTATATTGGGAGTTGATGACTGTTGATAAGTCCAAAAATTCTGAAAAGAAATTACTCATGATAGGGTTTTAGTCTATCGAAATTTATTTTTAATTTTTGATTAGTTTCTGGATTTAAAATAATAGCTGAATGTTCAAAGAGTTCTTGGATATCGAATAGTCCGTTAAATTTATTTTCAGATTTGCTTGTTATTTACGATTCCTTTACGTATACTTTGTCTCCGATTTTATATTCATGAAATTTTCTAGGAATGTTTTCGACAAAACGGGTTTTTGATTTTTCTTTTTTCAAAATGGTACGTTCGCGTGTGATTTAATAATAATATTTCATTTTCTTGTTCAAATCTCTCATGTATTTCGATATTAGATTTGGTTCGTTATATAGTGCTTCAGTTGGTCTTGAAGATGTATGCCCGAAAATTAACTCTAGTGGTGTAAATCCATTAGTTTTATTCTGTGGTTTGTTATAGCATATTACTGTATAGGTAGAATATTGAAAGGGTGTTCGTCCGGGTTTTCCATTTGATGTATTCTAATCATCTCACTGAGGGTGGCATGGAATCGTTCTAGAGATCCATTGGATTGAGGATGTCCTACGCTTGAAAATGTCAGTTTTATATCGTATAATTCACATAGGTATTTTACGAGGGTGTTATCGAATTTTCGACCTTGGCCACAGTGTATTCTTAGTGATGTTCCATAGTGTTGGAAGAATACTAACAGAGTGTTTACGATATTTCTTGCTTTTTTATGTGACAGGGAATATGCTTGTGTAAATTTTGTCAATTCATCCCTAATCGTCAAAGCGTAATTTTTTGTTGGGTACTCAAATATATCAATATCAATTCTCTCGAAGGGTGTTTTTTGGTGTTTCTGTGATTGCTAATGGTCTGTTTAAATTTTGAAGTAGTATGGTAGTCTTTTGGCAGGTTTCGCATTTCTTTACAAAATTTTCGCCATCTTTCATCATTCCTTGCCAGTTGTATTTTTCTTTTATCCTTCGTATTGTTTCATTAATTCCTCGGTGTAAGTTAGTTTTTCCGTTGTGATAATGATCTAGAATTTCGGGTTCTTCAGTTTCCTCGGGTGTTTTTACTATGTTTTGGCAAATATTTGAAAATGAAATTGACATTTGATGTCTTTATCAGCGAAAATAAATGAAAATATTTCGATAATTGGAAGTTCTAATTGATTCTCGATGTGATAGGTTAAAGATAAATCAATTTTTTCTTGATCTTTATATAGAATGTAAAACAAAAGTGCTACTATTGTAATTGCATCGAAATCTAAAGGAATAATAAAGTATTTCCTATTTTTAACTGTTTTACTATTGAATATATTTATTGTTTTCGGTTGTAGTTCAGTATTTTCGTCTAATATATCATCAAGTATTTGGTGGTGAAAGTCTTGGAGTTGGTTTTGCCATAAAAATGTAATTATGTTTTTGTGTGTCTTTTCTAATAGTTGATCGTTTGATATTTTGATTTTGGAATAATCTATTAGAGATCGGTTATCATAAAAGTTTACGAATCTGTCATATTCATTTGTGATTATTTCATCGATGTCTGTTTCTGATTCGTTATTTCTTATTTCTGTTTCACTATCGTTATCTTCACTTGATGTTAATATTGGAATATTTGTTTTTGAAACGAATTTTGCGCACCTTTCGAAATGATTAACTTTTATTCTGGAAAGTGCGTCAGCATTCTTGTTTGTCTTCCCTGATTTGTGTATGATCTTGTAGTCGTATTCTTGGAGTTTCAGACGTGATCGAGCTAATCGGCTGCCTGTGTCTTTTATTGAAAATAACCATGTTAGAGGACGATGGTATGTATAGGTAGGGGCGAAAATGTTTTACGGCCCATGCTATTGCTAATAATTCCCATTCTATCGTTGAGTATTTTGTTTCTGCGCTGCATAATGTTCTTGATGCGAAAGCAATAGGTAGATCTTTTTCAATTGATCCTTGTGAAAGGACTGCTCCTATACCGAATGCGCTAGCATCTGTTGTTGAGAAAAATGGTTCTTCGGGTATATTAATATTGGACTTGATATTAAATAATCTTTCAATTTTTCAAATGAGTCTTTACAGTCTTGACTAAGTAGAAATGGTACATCTTTTTGTAGCAATTTCGTTAATGGTTTAGACATTCTTGCAAAATCTGGGATAAAACGTCTATAATAACATGTTAATCCTAAAAATGATTTTATTTCCTTGGAATTTTTCGATTGAGGAAAATTTTTGATGCAGTTAATTTTTTCTGGGTTTGGTTTCACGCCATCAGGTGTTATAATATGTCCGAGATATGCTACTTCCTTTTTCAAGAATTCACACTTGTCTGGTTGAGTTTTTAGATTTGCTTTTTGAAGTCTGGTAAAAACGTCTTTTAATCTTGAGATATGTTCATGGATGGTTGCTGAATAAATTATAATGTCGTCGTATACACTAAACATCTTTCGTTTTGTATTCCCATGAGTATATTGTCCATAACGCGTTGAAAAGTTGATGGAGCATTTTTTAATCCAAACGACATTCGAATGGATTCATAATGATCGTTTTCGACTGAGAAGGCTGTCTTTTGAATATCTGTCGGGTTGATCTCTATTTGACGAAAGCCTGATGCTAGATCTAGTGTAGAAAAATATTCACATTGTCCTAATTGATCTAGAATGTCTGATATGTTTGGTAATGGATATTTATCGTCTGTGGTTAGCTCATTTAATTTTCTGTAGTCGATGACTACACGCCATTTTTGTTTATTGGATGCGTCTAACTTATTTGGTACGACCCATACTGGAGATGATCATGGAGAAATGGATGGTCTGATTATTTTCTGGTTTAACATTTCATTGATTTGTTTTTTCACTTCTTGTGTATTTGGGGATATCTGTATGACTTTGTGTATGTTGGTCTTGCGTTATTCGTATCGATAGTGTGTTTGATCTCGTTTATAAATGTTAGTGGATCATTTTCCAAATAAACTATATATTCGTAATCAAGACATAGATTTGTAATTAGTTCTTTCTTTTCTTCATTTAGATGTTGGGATCGGAATTGTCATTTTATCTCTTGTATTCTATCGGTTTGGAAAATTTTGATCATATTTATAAGCTTCTATGTTTATGTCTGAAAATGTTATTGATTTCGGTATGGCGTTACAATTTACGATGGAGGTAAGAAATTCGCCGTTTTCATTAACGCGAACTAAAGCATTAGGTATATAAACCTTTTCTTTTTCTTGTCTGGATATTATAGCATCAGTTGATTTGATTTTCTGTTTTTTCTTGTCTTTCTGAATTTTGTTGATCTTCTGAGTTTCTAGTGGAATTTATTGAATCGTTGATTTTGTATAACGGTAGCGTTTTGAAATTTGTCAATAGTTGTTTGTTTTTTTAAATCAACTGTGCATTCGTAGTATTCTCAGAAATCTAGACCTTAGATTCCGTCAAAGTCTATATCTAAGTTATAAATAAAAACTTTATGTGAATCGTTTTTTGTGAAAGGTATTAAGACATCAGTCTTAATACCACGAATCATCGTGATTAATAATTTTTGATCGGTTATGCCCTGTATCGAAAGATTTTCTGGGATTCTTCTACTGTAATTTTTTACGGTGTTCTCTTTAATATAGATATTCCTGCTCCTGTATGGATTAATAATTTAAAAGTGTTTGTTACGTCTTTGATATAATACAAGTTGTTTACGTCAACTGCTAGTAAAGGTTTTAGAGAAATATTTGTTCTTGGCGGATTGGTGATTCGGTTTGTTTTTCGAAATTTAAAGTTTGTTTTTGTGCTTGAATTTGGTTGATTTGTTTGTTGACTGGTTCTGGAGGATGGTTTTGATCTGGAGATAGTTGAAAATTTACGTGTTGGTCTGTGTCATAATGATGATCGCTTGGTTGTTGTTCTGCATTATCGAATTGATAATCTTCTTCGTAATATTCACTATCTTGGTCATAATATTGATCTTGGTCATAGTATTGATCAACTTGGCTGTTTTGTGGATCTTCAAAATATTCATATGTTTCCTATTCCGGGTAGTATTCAGATGTATTATTTCGGTTAATAAAATGTGCTCGTTGATGTTTGAAAGTATTGAAATTTGGGTTTCTTTGGATCACTGGAAGGTCTTTGTTGCGTAAATTACGAATTTGTTGGTCTCGGTTGTGTATTTCCAAACTGGGTATTATTTGGTCTCTGAATTTGAGGTTCATTTGGTCGATTTTGAAAATATTCTGACGGTCTTTGAGTATTTTGAAAATTTCCTTGATTTTGATTTACGTTTGCCAATCTTGCGCGACAATCTCTGGAGTAATATCCTAGATGTCTGCAGTATGAACATTGGGATGTTTGAAAATTTGAACGTTTAATTGGTTAAGTTCTCGTCTTATTCGTACTTGAGCTACCAGAATGTTTTTGGGGTTACTTGCATGGATGATATGTCCAATGTGGGTCTCTAGTCCAGTTAATAGAGCGTTTAAAGCCATTGTCTCAATCAATTGAATTTGAGCTTGTTTTTCGTTGTTGGATAGTGCTGATTTATGAATGTTCGCGTGCATCTTCGCGTTTAATGATTGGACTCTATTTAAAAATATCAATGGAGATTCATTTTGCTGTTGTCTTGTTATTTCTAAGTCTTGAATTAGTGACGCCAAGTCTTTTGTGTCGCCGAAATGAGAATTTAGAAGTTGTTTAATTTCTAACTATGTTGTTGGATTACGCGAGTTTATTAATTGTGCTGCTTTGCCTCGAAGTTTATTTTTTATGTGAATTATTAAGAGATGTTTTTGCTTTGTTGTTGACATGCCATAAGCACAATCACAGGCACTTAAAAATGTTTGGAGAAGTATCTGATCACCATCATAATCTGGTATAATCGAGAACATCTCTGATAGTTTGTATGGTTCTATCTCGGGTTCGTCAGTATATTTGTGTTCGCTCATTTTTTAAAATTATATTTTTCATTTATAAAATGTAATATATTTTGAAAAATAGATGTTGGTTTTTTCAAATTTAAAATGCTATTTTCGTTTCTTTGTTTAAAATATTTTTTTTTAAATAGATGGTAGTTTTTCAAAAATGGTTCAAAAATAATTAAAATAATTATTTGTTTGAAAAAAAACATGTTAGTTTTTCAAAAATTGTTCAAAATAATTATTTTGTTGGTGCATGCAAATTATTTTAAGTAATGACTAAGAACTGTTTTTGCTTTTTGCTTGATTATCGTACAATAAAATTTATAAAAAATATTAATACGACATGTTCGTTGTACTTACAGTACTGATGAAATCATGCCTTCGTCTTGTTCTCTTGTCACTGCTATTTTGCTTACGAGTAGGGACTCTGGATGATTCTGCTTGTTGTTGCTTTGGAGAAACGAAGTCTTATGTCGTGTTCTCTGCCAACATTGACTACCAGGGGCTTTACCAGGTATTCCTTCCGTAGTTTGATAACGAGCGAGGACGCCGGGTGTTTCTGTTGCGTTTGTTTCTTTATTTTTTTGTTGTTTTTGAAAAACGAAGCCTTATGTCGTGTTTTCTATCAACATTGACTACCAGGGGCTTTACTAGGTATTCCTTCCGTAGTTCGATGATGAGTGAGGACGCCGGGTGTTTCTGTTTTTTGTTTCTTTTTTTTCTTTTGTTTTTTTGTTGTTTTGGAGAAACGAAGCCTTGTGTCGTGTTCTCTATCAACATTGACTACCAGGGGCTTCACCAGGTGTTTCTTCCGTAATTTGATGATGAGTGAGGACTCCGGGTGTTTCTGTTTTTTGTTCGCTTTGTTTCTTCTGTTTGGTTTTGGATAAAGGATTAGAATCCACCATTGTAGTGAGTGTACACGTGTTCTACACCTTTCCATTTCTATATCCTACCGACGACTGCGCCACTTCTTACGTTGGGGGTTTGCCAAACAAAGTTTTTAAAAAAACACTTTTATTTTATTTTATAATATTTTTACTTTGGTTACACTTTGTTACTTTTTCGTATACAATTAATATTTTGACTTATTTGTTTTACTTTATAACTTTTGTTTACTGTTCGTCAATAATTTTTTATCACTAACTAACTTGGCTTCACCGGGTCTGTCCTTAAATATGGTTGGGACTTGCAAAGTCATCAAAAGTGCAGGTGTTTGCTGGTGGACCGTGCGATAGGCGTTGTTGTTGTGGTTCCTGCTAACGTAGCATGGAATGGATATGCCAGGTGTTCGTCGTCTAATGGTGGGCGTGGGAATCTGAGTCAGCAGTTGAGACTTGAATCGATACCTGTTTTGAAATCTGATATGTTTTTCCTAGACAAGGATTCTAACTGAAACTGATATACGGTAAATAAGGTTATTTGAAGGTGGATAATTCTGATATAACATACATATTAATATAATTATATAATCATTATATATCAAAAAAGCATATGATTCTATTGACCGCGAATCTTCATTCCGAATCTTAAAAGAACAAGAACTAGATCTGACAACGCTGGCAATTATTAAAGCAACGTTAACTAACACAAGGTCAAAAGTTAAATTCATGGGTGAGATCTCGGAGCCCTTCGAAATTAAAACTGGAGTGAGACAAGGGGATGGACTCTCGCCACTTTTATTTAACTGTGTTCTAGAAAAAGTAATACAGGAGTGGCGTGAAAAAAAGTCGGCCCTGAATATTGACCAGCCCATTAAAGTGGGGAGAACCAACATCAAAATTGATTGTCTGGCATTTGCTGATGATCTAGCAATTTTAGCTCAAGATGTATTACCGGCACAGAAACAGATTGAAATCCTAAAAGAAACAGCAGAAAATGTAGGACTCCAAATTTCCTTTGAAAAGACACAATACATGATCTGCAACAGACTAAGAACGCCATTTCTAAAAACAAAATATGGTAACATCAGACGAGTCTCTCAATTCAAATATTTGGGTGAAATAATCATGGAAAATAGGTTGGAAAAAGCGGCCAATAAGGGTAGATGTCAAAAAATGGAAACGGCATTGAGACTTACACAAAACATTTACAACAAAAAATGCCTATCTAAAAACACAAAACTGAGACATTACAACACAGTTATTAAGCCAGAATGTCTATATGCTGCGGAAACGCTCATTTTGAATAGAAAGAGGGACATCGAGGGCATTGAAAAGCAGGAAAGAAAAATCATAAGAAAAATCCTAGGGCCCAAACAAATAAATAGCACAACATACCGACTTCGAGAAAACCAAGAAATCAAACAATACACAGATATACATAGCGATATGAGAAAAAGAAGACTTAAGCTTTACGGACACATAAAACGGATGAATCCGAGTAGGTTACAAATAGTCGAATTTTATGAAAATAGGAGTAAAGCTAAAGTAGAAATAATTAAATGGATTGCTGCAATTAAAGAGGACCTAAGATCAGCAAATATTACACAAAGTGAAATTCAGGATAGAGGCTGTTTCAGACACAATGTTAACGTTTGGAAGGTTGGCTAGAGAGAAAAATGTAGGAAGACTGGAACAACTTGGTCTGACGAAAGGAAGGCTAACAACAACAAACGCCTCTAATTGTACTTCGCGTGGTCCACCAGGGCCCATACGTGAATAATAATAATAATAATTATATAATATATAATAAAATTATATAATAATAAATAATATGAACACTTGTAGTTTTTTTGTAGAAACGTTTGAAACATTAGAAGAAGTTCGTTAAAAACAATAAATATGTATGTACCTACATATATGTAATAATTGCCGGGACTTGATTATTCGGTAGGTATATCCGTAGATACGCAATAAACATGTAGGTTATAAGCAGTGGTAGCTCGTGGTTTTTTAAAGTGGGAGGGCGTAGAAGAAAATAGCGCTGCTAAAGATTTTTTTTGCTTTCCGCTTCCTCCTTTTTACTTTTTATGCTATTGAAACCCTATACAGGAAGTGAACCAGGAAAATGAGTTGAAGGAAAGAAATTGAACGTAAATAAAATATGGTGTTTTGCTCTGAAAAATTGTTTACTGTGATAAGTGCTGGAGAGGCGGCGCCCCAACGCTCTCCCTCACGAGCCGCCACTGGTTATAATATATTATATTTGTTATAATATATATATATATATATATATACATATATATATATATATATATATATATATATATATATATATATATATATATATATATATACATATATATATATATATATATACAGGGTGATTCACGGTGGATGGTACCTTAGACTTTTACGGAGTACTACTTGGGGTAATGATTTTAAATTTTGGATACTTATGTAAATGAATATAAACTCTCTATTTAATATATGTTCTGCACTGCAGTGTTGTCAGATCTACTCCGAGCTGATTCCAAGTTCGTTTTTTTAAATGGAATATCCTATATGTTATTGAATTTTTAGATTCTGCGAACTATTTTGAATCTTTTTTATCTAACATATACTATGCCTATCTTGAGCCGTTTCGGAAATATAAAATATTTTTTAAGAAAATTGGCAACAAACATCCCTGAATAACAAAATATTTTTTTTACTAACCAACCTAAATTTTTGAATACAGTTCCCTAATAAGTTGCTTTATGAGAATATGACATGAGAATTATTTTATCGCATGCAGAGCGTTTACAAAATAGTCACCTTTTCATAGAACTTAAAAATTCATGTTATGTAGGAATTTTAAATAGAACACCCTGTATTTTATAGTGAAGCTCAAAAGAGGAATAAAATTTGTATCTGAAAGTTTTAAGTGATGATATACATAGTTTTAATGGTTTTCAGCTTATAAGCAAAAAACCAAAATAATGCAGGTAAAACAAGGATAACGCTTTATTTTATTTAGCAAACAATAACACAAAATTAAAATTAGAAACATAATACTATTTAAAAAAATATTTTTATAGCAAATGTTCGAAACGCTGACCATTTACCTCCAAACACTTCAACATTCTAGTATGGACCCCTTCCGTGATGGCTCTTCTTATCTCAATAGGATCTAAGGTTGCGAATGCTTGATCAACCCGATGTTCTAACTCCTCTCTAGTGTTTACTGGGGTGTTAAATCGGGTGATCTCGGCGGCCAATTCTATGGATCCAAACGTCTAAACCATCGGTTTTGGAATAGTTCATAGAGTTGCCTGCCTACTCCTTCTGTACAGTATGTCGGAGCACTATCAAGCTGGCACCAGCTGCTAGGTTTTCCGTCAAATCCTCTACTACTGTTGTTACTATTTCTAGATACTTTCGTGGAATTAACTGTAATTATCGTAAATAAAATATCCAATTTGTTTGTCCATAATTAAACAAAAATTATTAAAAGTAAATTTCTCTTGGAATGCGGCATCCCTGGTAAAATGACGATTTTTATTAGCCAGACGTGACAATTTCGGCTGTTAACAACTCCTTCTCTCGAAAATTTGGATTCATCGGTCCAGATTATTTTTTGTTAAAAATGTGGATCTGCCTAGAAATGAACTAATACATTTTCACAAAATTCCACTCTTTGAGGGCAGTTGTCTGGCTTGAGAAACTGAGTTTGAGAAAATTTGTAAGGGCGCATGCCATGTTTTTTCAGTATTCTTTGTATTGAGGAGAATGTTATATACAGCTAGTCTTCAGCTCCTCTAATTGAATATTGTGGATACGCATGGAATTAAGTCAGAATGTTAATCTGGATTAGATCACCATTAATGATTAATCACCATTAGATTTTACTGGCTTGGTCAAATTCCGGGGTGCCTTCGAAAAACCAAAATTTGGTGTCTTTGATTGGTTCTGATGATGTTCATATAACTGTGAATACAATTTTCTAACAACCTTTAACATTTCCGTATGCGCTCTGCACAATATGACATCCTCATTCATTAAGGCATACATTTGCGTTTTTTTCTTTCTCAGCTTCTGTTTAGCCTTATTAATTTCCTTGTTTTCTTCCAGGGTTTTTTGCACTAGCTGCATGTTGAACTTGCGCGTCTTCTCTCTGATACGTTTTTTAATAGTTTTGCAGAGCTCAGCACACTCGGATCTGCCAAAAGGACTTCCTGCATTTGTCATTGTCCGTTCTTTTTCCATTAAATCAATGATCTCACTGGAGATTTTTCACATTCAACAACCCTTGTTTTCGCTGACTTCTCGTCGGGTGACGTATATATGCAGTATTAGATTTCCTTGGACTGCGTCCAATGAGTAGTTGAGTATCATCATACACCTAACTGTTGGGTTCCACAATCTCATGTGGAACACACAACAACCTGCGTCTCCGGAAATGACCATTTTTGTTGGTTGCTTGACCCATGAAGAGTCTGCCTGAACATCAAGAGATGAAACGTAAAAAAGGTACCATGTAAAAAAGGTTTAATATCGATATCTTCGTTTGCACTTTGCCAGATATTCGTGTTTAAATATTCCATTACTCATCTTATCGATGGCTGAAAAATATGCGTTTCATAAAGTGTGTCTTGAATGTTGTGTATAAATTATTACATCTCGATGATAACTGTAATTGTTTTCTATCTCTCGTATTAAACGTAGGTGGAAACAAGTTTCTCCAATGTTGAGTTGGTATTAAATAATTTGTAAACAATGCTTAGACTTAATAATGTTTTAACTAACCGTGATTTAAGGACAGTTAGAAGTGTAAGTGCGCTGCAGTTAGAAGGTATGAAGAGCTCTATCCAACCAGAATCATCCCAAATCGAAAAAAAAAATCAAAAAAATTTCAATCAGTTACAACAGTTATTACAACAATCCTGGTGGACGATCGAAACCTATAACGGTAGAACAAGAAGATGACATTTTGGTTAGTATCGCGAAAACTAAGCACAATGCACTTGGAGGTATCTACGGGAATTAGCCAATCTACCCTTTCAAGAGTTCTCCACAAAGAAATTGTTTCCCTACCATTTTTCGCATGATCAAAATTTATTGCCACCATTTGCTGGCTAGATCAGAATTTTGTCAAAATCTACTACAAAAAAAAACGAAGATCCCATGTTCCTGAAGAAGATATTGTATGTAATTTTTAATTGGCAAAATAATCATTATTACGCAGTGGAAAATCCACACCTACCAAGAGAGCGACATTTCCAGCACGAATTTTCAATAAACATTTGGTGCGGCATTATCGACAATTTTTTAATCGGGCCGTTTGAGTTTCTCCAAAGACTGAATGGAGATCAATATGTGCAGTTTTTAGAAAATGATTTATTAGATCGTTTGGGCGATATACATCTAAACTTAAGATATGTGGTTCATGCAAAATGGGGCGTCACCGCATTTTACTGTTGCAGTGCGAAATCACTTGCATCAACGTTTTCCACATCGATGGATTGTGCGCGGTGATGAGTTTCCTTGGCTACCTCGTAACCCAGACATTAATCCGTTAGACTTTTATTTGTGGGGTCATATGAAGTCTTTACCATGAGGTGAACTTTTACAAAAAATTCAACAAGTGGTCAATGTTATTAAAAATGAAGAAAATATCTTCTCAAATGTGAGGCGTGGACAGTGGTGGTTATTAATGTCACAGTGGTGGTGGACAGTTTCAACACCTATTGAAGTATATTTCAAAAAATTGTTATTTTAAAGAAAGTCCGTTGTATTTTTGACATGTTAATGTTTTTCTTCCTCGTATTCAAGGCACACTTTGTGAATTGCAGATTTTTCAGCCATCGACAAGATGTACAATGGAATATTCGAACACGAATATTTCGCAAACGGCATGAGATATCAACATTGACCAAGGGAACCTTTTTTACGTGGGAATTATGACTCTTCTCTATTTTGAACTCAAAATACTCCCAGCTTTATAGGGTAATAAAATATGAGCGAGTTAATTCCTTACAAAGTAGGTAACAAGCGCCCTCTAAAAATTAGGCTCAAACTAGTACTAAATTCGTATTTGTCACCATTGAAAACCCAACTACCCCGATGTTGAATCTGATATTTGCAACCGTTTTTAAATTATCTCAATTTTTCAATACCGTGTACTTTTTTAATAACACATTTGCCAACAGAATTATTGATTAAATCCTCTTATCTTAGATTATCTTAGATTATCAGTCCAGTGAAAGAAGGTATTTCAAAAATAGAGATTGCAACAGCGTATTAATGCTCACATTTGTCATCCATGTGACAAAAACGTTTAATTTTACTATTATTATTATTTGCAAAAACGTTTAATTATATATAAACGTAAAATTTTATTTTTTATAATATTTTTTCTATTAAATCTTGGTTAATATTGGTTTATTTCCCATTTTTGTGCATTTTTAATTTAGGAAATGAAATTATTCAAAAATTAAACAGTGAATTATCCAGTTCAAAGAGTCTACATCCTTAATGGTGTTTGATTATAAAATAAATAGCTTACCTTGCCTTATATTTGCTATTAATGAAAATTAGAAATAATTTCCATAAACATACTTTCAGTTTTTTTATATATCTACAGCCATAATATTAAGGCTACACAAGACACCAAGTTTTATGACTGTATGTATATGACGTATGTAGATATATAAAAAAATGAAAATAACAAGAATAAAACAATGATATAAATGTTAAAATTTAGAAAAAAAAATACTTTCAGCTTATATAGGGTGCGGCCGCCAATCCCGAATTTTTAAAAAAGTGGTGAAAGAAAGTATGGTATTTTTCATAATTTAATTTTTATCAACTTATTCTACATCAAATAGCATTTCAGAAACAAGTTCACTTTTAAACATAACATCAGTGAGATGCGCCTCCTGAAATTCTCCATCACATCACGCAACATTTGTTGAGGAATGCTCTTAATTTCTTGCCGGATTGTTGTTTTGAGTTGTTGAAGCGTACGAGGTCGGTGTTCGTACACTTCATTTTTGAGGTAACCCCACAAGAAATAATCACAAGCTGTAAGGTCCGGTGATCGAGGAGGCCAAGGAATGTCTCCATTCCGGGAGATTACCCGGTTCGGGAACATGTTGTTGAGTATGGCCCTAGAGCTTAGTGGCTTGTGGCCCCATCTTGTTGGAATAACGTTTCATCATTGATCTCATAATGCTGAAGTTGAGGAATGAAAAACATGCGCAACATTTCGGAATACCGCACATAATTAACAATTTCTGCTCATGTACGCTCATTGTCAAAAAAAGGGCTTATGATTCCTGATGAGGAAATCGCGCACTAAACCGTAACCTTGACCGAATGAAGAGGTTTTGGATGGAGTTGGTGAGGGTTATCGTAACTCCAATACATGAAATTTTGCCTGTTTACATAACCGGACAGCTGAAAATGTGCGTCATCATTCTTCCAAAAGTTGTGGACAATATCCGCATTTTCCTCAGTCATTTCCAAGAACATTTCAGACAAAAGTAGTCGGGCAACAACAGTGTTTTCATTGATGGCCTGAACCACTTGTATTTTATAGGGGTGATGGTGAAGATCAAACCTTAAAATCCGTTGGACTGTTTTGTCTGAAATTCTGAGGGCAACCCTTTGTCGACATGCCGATCTCCGAGGGCTTCTTCCCACAGCTGCTCTCACACGATCAATATTCGCGGGAGTATGCACTCTTCTCCTTTGTCTGGTTTCACTAGAGTTCTCAAAGTTTTTAACCCACAACTTAATAAAATTAATGGAGGGAACTGCGCGATTACGGTGAATACCGAAATAGGTACGAAAATGACGCTGAGCGGTTGTATACGAACCAGTTTGATAAAATTCCTTCACGGCGAACACTCGTTATTTCGACCAGTGTTTCATGGTAACTGAAATGCTTTGAGCTAGAAAACACAACGGTGACCTTGGCAACTGGCGCCCACTTCACTTTTATAAATAGATCCAAAAACAAAAAATTTTTTCGAGCGGAAAATGATCTCTTTGGAATAAGTACGAATAACTCTCGATACCGAAGAAATTAAATATTGGATAAATCGGACTGTCACACAAGTCCCGGAAGCCATTAAGTCGAATAAAGGATATAAATGGGACGTTTCCAATAAAACCATTTAATATTTTAGAGGGAACTAATACTTATACAGTTTATATTGTATATTATATTAATTGACGTGAAAATGGTGGTTTATGTTTCAATACTATGGTTATTCATATTTTGTTACAAATGCTGTCCAGCAGTACTAAAAAAAGTAAAGTTAAATTAGAAGCACAAATTGTTGTAAACGCATTGTTTTTTAAATGGATTAGCATAACCATTATTCAATAGGGAAAGTCACTATATAAAATGTGGTATCAGATGGTTACTTATACAGAGATTTTTTGGAATGGATGTCAGAATTTACCATTGTTGTATAATAAAATCAAAATTATATAGATTGTCGGCAACATGTATTTTGTAATGCCATGTTGTGGTCAATCAGTTGTGGTTATATTTGACTTGTGTCGAATATGAGATGGATCGGAATACTAATATATTTATAATTTCTGGATAAATGTTTTTTAATCTAAAAAAATTATACAGTTCAAATAATATAAATTAAAAAATATTAAGTGTTACCTAAATATTAAGTAAAGTTATTTTATTGTTTTATTTAGGTGATCACTAAGAGAAACTATAAATACGATTATAAAGAGAAAATTCTAGTACATTTCCATTAGATGGTAGGGCAATCGCAAATGTGATTGCATTTCTGAAAAGTAGTTTTTCTTTTTCTTTCAGCTCCTTTGTAGTAACGCTTCATGAATTTCAAGCTGATCTGGCATTTAGGTTTGTTTTGACAATCTTTGAAAACATATAACTTCGATATTTTTGCCATCATGGAAAAAAGCAAATTTCGTGGGATGATTATACACTCTTACGTCTTACGTGGAAAAACCCTCTTGCAAATCGCAGAAAAGTTTAGAAATTATTACGGGGAATCTTTACATTTTATGGTTCATAAGTGGTTTACTGAGTTTCGATGAGGTCCAGCCAGCACGGGTAATGCTCAGGATACTCTGTTGAGTCACTACTAAGGTAATGGTCAACAAAGTCGATGATATGGTGTTGGTCGGAAAGTACTGATTAGAGAGATTGTTAAAGTAATAAACAACTTAAACGAACGCGGAACATCATGTACATTTGGACATGAGAAAGATATCAGAGGAATGGGTGCCGCGTTTGCTTATTATGAATCAAAATCGGAATCTAGTGACCATTTTTTCGCGGTGTTTGGACATGTATAACCGCAATCTGAAGAAGTTTCTGTGGTGTATTATGGCTGTTGATGAAACTTGGATTCGTTGCGATATACTAGAAACGAAGAAACAGTCAAAACAATTTCAATAGGTTTTTGTTGTGATTTGTAACTGTTGATGAAACTAGGATTCATCGCAACACACCAGAAATGAAAAACCTGTCAAAACTGTGGGTTTTACGCGGTAAACATGCCACGAAAAAGGTGTGGAGGCTTCCAACGGCCGGAAGGTCATAGGAAAATATTATGCTGCATTATTTGCGTTATGAATAGGGTATATTGTAATATACCCTTCTTTCTCTTTCCAAACATGAAGAAATGGCTGGCTGAAAAGACATTCGCATCAAATAAAGAGATAATCACTGAAAAAAGGACTATTTTGCAGAATTCGACAAGTCGAACTTTTTCGAAGACACAAAAGATTTGGAAAATTGTTGGGCGAAGTGTATAAAGCTAAAAGGAGAGACTAAGTAGAAAAACAAATCGATTTTCGATCAAAAAATTAAGATTTTATTTAAAAAGTATCTGCCTTTTCATTCTACTCTCGTAGATATTTGTATGAAAAAGACCAGCACGAGATTACGCCAAATATATCATCCAAACAATTTAAAACCAAAGCCAAAAGAGGCAACAGAAGCATCCTTTATATGTTTTTTTAACAATTAAATTAAACCATCTATTTCTACATGAAGTAAGTTTATTTGTGAGAGTTCAGCTGAATTTGGAAATGTATCTATGAATAGATTATAATGTTACATAGACAGATATCGAGTTTCTTTAAGAATACGAGGCATATACATCACAAGTTTTATACCCCACCTTATTGTGAAATATTGAAGTATGATATGGATCGACTACAAGCTTTTTTGGTATGTGAAAGCTTAATACAAGAGATACATTAATTTATCTAGTACAAAAGCTGTGCATGAGTTGAGGATGAGAATATCAAGGAGGACTAGGAATTAATAGAGGTTATTAATTCCCAGGAGACAGAAATATTATTAACAGTGTAGATATTTTTCTGTAACGAAAAGTTCCGTATTTGAAAATGGACGAGTTATTGGTATATAAAAAAAGCAGGTTTAAGTTTTTGACGACCTGACATTGCTATTTCTACCGCTATTATGTCACTGATCATTGATAAGTTTGGGAATCAGTGTTAAGAACGATTGCGTGGTTTTGGTCATTTTTGAAGTATTCACGGACGTGACGAATTGTATCATAGATTTCTTGCAGTACGGTTCCGTTAAAAATACCAAAATGCCATGAGTTCAAGGACCACGTCATTTCAGGCGATTATACGAATATGAAAAGGGACAAGTTATTGGTATAAAATATGTAGGTTTCAGTTTTTGTGAAAAACCGAGACAATAAATATTACTACTTCTATCACTCCAAGTAAGTTTTGTCTCATCGTTTACAATAAACTTTAGGGACTGTTTTCTTGAAGAGAAGCTTTGAAGCCGGAATAGTCTTCAACAATGTAGCTTCTCACGTGAAAGCAAAGTAGGTTTGAAAAAGTGTATTGTACACAACTGTCATTCTATATACTAGCCTATCGACCTATCTCTAGCCTATCGACTGCAAACCCTAGCGCATAAAGAACAATACCAACAAGAAATAAACCTTTTTTAAAATGTTCTGGCAACCAATGAATATTAACAAAAAGCTATCCGACGGGCGCTTAATCGAACAAACAAACAACAAAAAAAGGAGATAATAACACAAACAAATAAAATCTTTCTATTATATATTAAAGCCACCTCGGACAAAATCGAAAAAACTTCTAAGGAGACACGAAATTGAAACCATTTTCAGCACCGACAGGAAAATCAAAGATAACCTTCCAACATCTAAAGACAAGGTTCCCTTAGAAGACCAAGGTGTGAACGAAATTCCGTATCAGGACTTTAACCTGTCATTCATAGGCCAAACAAATAGAAAAAAATAGACACAGCCACTACCAAAAGAAGAAATAATTAAAATGAAAATCTATTAAATAAATATAAACAAATTATATGAATATAAATAATTTATAAAAAGATAGCAAATTAAATTAATCTTAAGCACTTTTTGGTAAGATGCAAAAATTTAAAACTAGCTGCAAAATTTTTACAATATAGAAACAAAAATTTATATTTTCACAAAAATGAAAATAAAGCCAAATACACTAAAACTATAAACAATTTATATAATCAACTATTAATTATCTGTATCAATGATTGTTTTTCAAAAATAAACTCATTTAATAAAATACTAAAAGAAACCAACATAAAACTAAGTAATAAATATTCAAATAAATGGTTAAATATTTTTTATATAAAACAAAATAAAATATATGAAAAATTATTTAACGAAATAAAAACAGGTACAGAAATAAAATCAATAACCTAATAAAGAACAATATATAACTAAAGAACAATACCTAATCAAAATTTGATTGAACTAATATAGATATACCAGATCATATAAAATATATCCTATCATTGGGCCCAAAATTTTCTTATAAAGAAAAAATTAAACCATAACAAATCGAGCAAATAATAACAAATATAGAAAAACTAGACATAAATGAAAATAATAATAAAATAAACAATCAAAAATAAAATGGTAAATATGCTTAGCAATTGTAAAAATTAACTATTAAACTCAAGCAAAAAAAAATGCATTTTTAACTACTATTTAAAAGAAACTAAATCTTTCTTCCAAATTATTGATTGATTTGTCCGTTACTTTGTGATAGTTCATTTTTTAAAAAAGCAATAAAACAATTTTTTACTTTGTTATCTATCACTTTTATTTTTAAAATATAAATTGTGTGACTATAGTTTCGTAAAACGACTTTACATTCTTAAACACTGCTAGAAAGTAGTGTTTGAGAATGTAAATTGTTTAAAAATAAAAGTGATAGATAACAAAGAAAAAAATTGTTTTTATCCTTTTTTAAATCTTTCTTGTTACAACACCCCTCACTATACATACTTTTAGCCGATAAAAGCAATAAAACTGTTGTAATGGGAAAAGAAGAATATAAGCAAAAAATGATACCATTAGACACGAGACACGACAGACTTAACGATTCTGCAACCTATAAAAAAGAAACACATGACCTTATTAGTAAAATATAAATTAAAATTAATAATCTTTTAAATTAATGGGTTAAAAAAAAGTATATTAACAAAAAATTAAAAAATACACTAATATGCCATAACGGTCAACCACCATACACATACATATATGAATTACCAAAACTACACAAAGAAAATATTCCATTATGACTTATTGTAAATACAATTGAATCTCCCACATAAGAAATATCAAAATATTTATCACACATTCTGTCAAACATAGCAAGCAAAACAGAATATCATATTAAAGACTCATGGGAATTTTAACATTAAAAACAAAAAAAATACCAGAAAATCATATACTGACTACATATCATTTGATGCTGTCTCCTTATATACAAATATTCCAATTGAATTGGCCATTAACAAAAAAGGGAAATAATTTAAACATTTAAAGCCATCCCAGAAAACGAATTTATTGAAGCCACATAAATATGCCAAACGGTTTTCCAGCCTTTTGCAGCTCTTGAATGCGCCTTTGCAGCTTCTTTGGGGGCTTTTTAAAGTAGTCAGCTCAAAATTAAACAAAAAATGTTATATTTTATTTAAAAAAAAATAATTATTCAACAATATATAGCTGGTAAGTGTTTAAATAAAAATTTGTAATGTTTATAAAAATAATATATATATTGTAGAATTGTAATTGTTCTGACGATGGTTTTATAAAATAAAATCATAAAAATTCAATAATAAGAGTACCTCAAGTACCTCTAGATTATATTAAAGTAATCTAGGCACCATTTCTTGTAATTCTGAAACTGTTGCCAGCTCGATCCATTTCATATTATCATCAAGAAGTTATTTATCATAAGCTTGTAGCGTTCACAAATTCTTGATCGCTATAGGTAGCATTCGTAAATTGTTGATCACCACTGGTAGGTTTATTTCGGACAAATTCTTAACTGAAAGAGCTCTGGTATCGTTTGGACAAGGCAAGACAGTCTAACTCCAAATGTCCAGGTGAGCGGACGTTTTCGCGCCTTACCCTACCGACCGAGGTACGTAGGTTTGCTGGCCAAGTCACGCTTGGGTTGATTTTTATGATATTCTTATATAGGGTTTTACGACCCGGCAGTAGAGAATCCGATCAACAGACATCAGGCCATTGAACGACCACCTATTACAGAGCCCGACCATCGTGGAAACCTTACACCTTTTTGGGGACACATGGCACAGTAACCGGTTGGTCAGATCGAGATTATTTCGGGACCCCCGCATAGGGATACCGGACTGCCCGTCGTACTCAGTGTTTTTGGACACCCAGTACCGGATAGGCAAGGATAGACAACATCAGGAAATAAGGCCAGATAAACACATTTTTTATTATATTTTCATGTACCGTTAAGGATTGCAGTTACCATTTATTTTTCACAAATGCATTTTTACCATAATTTCTTATACTGATAATGGTCACGTTATCACCTTATATTTTGTATCTATTTGCCGTCTGACCATTCTTGGTTATCCTAGCGCTATATATTTATCTTTTTACTATTGTCAGAATAGAGGAAATAACCTCTAATTTGTAAGTATAGGGACATAGCGACCAGCTGGTGTAATTCACAGCTGTTTATTTGATTTTTGATTTCTTCACGGTAAGGTTTGGAGAACCACCTTCCCTAAACCTTCCCGTGTCTTTTGTTTGATAGTTTTAGTTGTTCCTTTTTTTTGTGTGTTTTGTGTCGTTCTTTTTTGACTGTGCTTTTATAATATATATATATATATATATATATATATATATATATATATATATATATATATATATATATATATATATATATGTATAAAATTCTAGTAAACCGTTTTATTTCAGATAGACCCCTTCCCGGTTCCAGGGTCTTTTCCGATATATTAAGTAACCGCATAGCGCTCAACTTTTGTCGTGACTTCATTCTGTCCTGGACCTTCTTCCCGGTGCTCTCGGCGAACAGCTGCCGTCGCTGTGATCTATATATTTTTTATTTTGTTTCAAAAGAAAAAAAAATAAGTCACATAAATTTGACGCCCAACAACGTGGGGCTTGATTTCAAGGACAGTTTGATGCTAGAGTTTTAAGCACAATCTCAGAAAATAAAGCATAAGTACGGAAGAATTGTAAATTGGTTAATGAATGGAAACATTAGAAGTCAATAAAATCGCTAGTTAAGACGGAAACGCATTTCCAAATCTTAAAAAAAAAAACATCGAGATAGCGAAGAACATTCCTTAGGTGTACCGGAGAATGATACAGTAGTTTGGAAATTTTAAATGTCAAGGTCAAATTAAAATAACTAAATATCCGAAATAAATATATTTGCGAGAAGGAAGGAATTTTCATATCAGTTCGTCAACATTTTTTTTGAGAAAACAAAATTCGCCTTCGATAGCGTTCTTTCTATTTTATTTTACAGTTTTATTTTATATTTTTATTTTTGAATAATGTACAATGACCTTGTATATTTGCAATTTATGAGTTAATATAGAGTTAATCTATTTTCTATTACGGTATTGTATCTGGGATACCGGGAGAGTTAGTTTAGTTTTTCTGAATTTAATACCGGGTCTTTTTGGAAAGATTTGGGAATGTAAAAATTTTTTGGTAAACGTGATCTTACTCTTTTTCTTTCTTACTGGTTTCTTAAGTTTTATTGAATTATAATGGCTGATTCCAAGATTCCAAGTTAATCATTTATTAGACTATGAACTGGATTACGAGTTGAGAATTCGCTCGGTTTGGTTAGGTTAGAAACCTATAATGATTTTCCAATCGAACAGTCGAAAATCCTAAAAAGTACCGCCTCAATAGTAAATTTAATAGAAGATTTTGAAGGAACCGTCACTGATAGTGTATGTTTGCGTGCGAGGTCTAGGCTTGCCTATCTGTCCGCTAGGATTCAGAGAATTATAGTACCGGAGGATGACAAGGAAAATGTAGCCGTGTTTAAAAACGAATCTTACGCGGGTTGTATTAAGTTAGAGTCAGATCTAGACGACAAGTTGTTAGAGGATCCTGACGCTACAAGTACCGTAGGCAACGTAAACCAGTTCCTGCCTCCTGTAATTCATGTCAGTCCAGTCGTTAACTGTTCTGCTGGCAAACTGTCGGTCTCGACTTGGGGTGTTACGTTTAATGGAGATTCGAAAAATGTTTTTAGTTTCTTGGAGCGAGTTTCCGACTTATCCCAGTCTCGTAATTTTTCAGAGATAGAACTTTTTAATTCAGCTGTCGAATTTTTTGTTGGCGACGCCTTTGTGTGGTTCCGAAGTGTTAGGGGTGTTGTGTCAGATTGGTTAGGTCTTGTTTCAAGGTTGAAGAGAGATTTTTTGTCTCCTCATGCAGACGATGATGTCTGGGAACAAATCCGGCAGAGGAAACAGAGACGCGCTGAAGCAGTTATTATTTATGTGGCTCAGATGGAGAATTTGTTCTCTCGGTTGTCCGTGACCCCTGCTGAAGTTACCAGAGTCAAGTACATCCGGAGGAACTTGTTGCCTGAATATGTGGTGCAGTTGGCATTACACGATACTGTTACTGTCTCCGAACTATCTGCTTTGTTTAGGAAGTTGGAGGATGTTCTACCCTCTACTTCTAGAAAACGCTCTCAGTTGTTTGCTTTCGATGACCCTCATAAGAGTGGCTGGTCACGTCGAGATAAGAGAGAGAGTGCTGGTGGTTCTAAGGAAGATCCACTTCTCTATTGGTAAGGATGTTCGTAGTTTTGGTAAAGATTCTGGCAGACCTCCTGCGGTTGTGTGCAACAGAGATAGGAAAAATAGCTCTAAACCCAAGGTTGTGTGTTTCAACTGTAAGGGAGCCAATCACACCTTTCGTTCGTGTACCGAGAAGAGAACAGTTTTCTGCTTCCGTTGTGGTGAACCTAAAGTTAAGCTTGGTTCTTGTCCTAAGTGCTCAAAAAACTAGTTAGACCATCAGGTGTCGCATGCGGTCGGTATCTTGATAGAAGGCAAACCGCAAGGTCGCACGTTAACAGCTCACACGTATCTAATTTTTATAAGACTTATACCCATGATTCAGAAGTTTTACCATTGTTTCTAAAAAGGGTTAATGACAATCGTCCATATATTTCCGTCAAACTTTATGATCAGAACATCATTGTTTTATTAGATTCTGGAGCTAACATCTCTATAGTTGGTGCTAGCGGAGTTAAGATCTTAAAGAGACTCAAGATTAAAATTCGTGAAAGCAATAACTCCAGTGTGTTTACTGCCGATGGAACTCGACAGAAGGTTGCTGGTGTTGCAGACCTACCGATTTTTATTAACGATTGTTATCGAATCATTAAAGTCCATATAGTACCCTCCATAACACATGCTTTTATTTTTGGTATCGATTTTGCTAGGAGTTTTAATCTAGTAATGAATTTTAAGAATAATCATTGGTCGATTCACAATGATGACTTCGTGCTAGGTGCAGTACGAAAAGATTCTGAAAACCCTCCAGTATCCAAACTTTTTTTCATTGACGATCTTTCCGTTATCCAAAGGGCGGAGGCTCTAGAACTTTTAGATTCTTTTAGAGAACTTCACAGGAAGGATAGGTTAGGCCGGACCGATACGATTAAACTCTCTATAGATACGGGCGATAACCAACCTTTCAAAGAGAAACCTTATTTACTATACCCCTATATGCAAGAAATTCTGAATAAAGAGTTAGATTCTATGATCCAGTTCGGCGTAGTCGAGGAATCTCATAGTCAATGGTGCTCTCCAACGCTTTTGGTAAGGAAGCCCACGGATGAATATAGATTTTGTTATGATGGAAGATTTTTGAACGCTCTGACAAAACACGATAT
The DNA here is from genome assembly GCA_031761425.1 of Cosmopolites sordidus. Taxonomy (NCBI): domain Eukaryota; kingdom Metazoa; phylum Arthropoda; class Insecta; order Coleoptera; family Curculionidae; genus Cosmopolites; species Cosmopolites sordidus. Next base: position 204,968 of record JARFXV010000931.1, on the reverse strand, counting down.
TTTTCCATTACCCCACGTAGACAGAATACTGAGTAACTTACGAAATGCCAAATACATTTCCTCCATTGACTTGAGAAAGGCATTTTGGCAAATACCACTTGAAGACGCTTCTAAAGAAAAAACCGCTTTTTCGGTTGTCGGTCGTGGACAATTTCAGTTTATAGTCATTCCCTTTGGCTTGTGCAATGCGGCACAAACACAACAGAGGTTGGTTGATTCGATATTTGGACCTAAATACGAACCACATATTTTCTCGTATCTGGATGACATATTGCTATGCTCTCCTACCTGGGAACATCATGTGGAACTTTGAAAGACCGCTAAGAACCTACTTAAGGAAGCTGGTCTTACTGTTCATTTAGAAAAATGCCAATTTTTAGGACATCTTTAAAGTATTTAGGGTATATAGTCGGTAACAATTCTCTAGCTACTGATCCGTCAAAGGTAGAGTCTATGTCGAACTATCCGCGTCCGCGCACTTCAACCGAGGTGAAACGTTTCATTGGTATGTGTTCATGGTACCATAGGTTCATTAAGGACTTTTCTTCTCTTGTTAGTTCCTTGAACGACCTTATTAAAGGCAAGAAGAAAAAACAAGCCATAGAGTGGAATGAGAGAGCGGAGTTTGCATTTTTAGCCATCAAACAGAAACTTATAAGTGCACCAATCTTAGCTCAGCCTGATTTTAGTCAGAAATTTTTCGTTCAGTTCGATGCGTCTGATGTCGGCATTGGAGGTATGTTCACCCAGTTTATAGACGGAGAGGAACGAGTAATCGCTTACGCGAGTCGCTTCATATCTAGAGCGGAGAAGAATTATTCAGTGACGGAGCGTGAATGTCTAGCCGTTATATTCTGTATTGAAAAGGTTAGACCTTGGATAGAAGGTTCTCGTTTTACGGTCATCACTGATCATTTTAGTCTCCTGTGGCTTTTTAATTTAAACACTCCGTCAGGTAAACTTAGTCGTTGGTTACTGAGGTTAAGACAGCATACTTTTGACCTACAGTATAGAAAGGGTTCGATGCACTTGGTTCCTGATGCTTTGAGTAGAATACCGCATCCTGAGGCAGAGAGAAGCCTTTCAGCAGATTCCGAGAATACGTGTTTGCAAGTTTCATCCATCTCGATCGAAGTAAATTCTCTTGACCCCTGGTATATTGCGCCCCGTGAAAAGATTGTAAACCACCCGGACAAATTTCCTCAATGGCGAGTTGAGAACCACTACATTCAAAAATTCATTCCTTGTAAGCAGAATCATATTTTTAATATTCTAGAGTGGAAAACCTTGGTTCCTAAACCTCAGAGAGCGAAAATTATCGAGTCGTGTCATATTCCTCCCACTAGTGGCCATTTTGGTTTTCGGAAAAACTTGTTTTGAGTACAGGAGATGTATTATTGGTCTAAGATGAGGTCAGATATTTTGAGATTTGTAAGAAGGTTTTTGGTGTGTGGCGTTCAGAAACACTCAAACTTAAGTAAGATTGGTATTATGGGTAAGGAGAAGGTAGTTGACCGGCCTGGTCAAATCTTGTCGGTGGATTTTATAGGTCCTTTTTCTCGTTCCAGAAAGGGTAACAAATGGTTATTGGTAGCCGCGGATTGGTTTTCTAAGTACACATTCATTTTTCCGTTGAGAAATGCCAAATGCCCTGCGGTCATGAACCATATAGAAAATCAAATATTCCTTTCGGTTGGAGTTCCCCAACTCCTGATTTGTGATAACGCTCCGAATTTCAAGAGCAAGGGTATGAAGGAATTATGTGACAGGTATAATGTTAAGCAATGGTCCACCCCGTTTTATTCTCCTCATTGTAACTTCGTGGAACGTAATAATAAAACCATTACGACAGCTATCAGGTGTTACATAGATAGACACGAGGACTGGGATTTGCATATTCTGGAAATCAGACAGGCCATCAATACCGCGATCCATGAAGTAACCGGTTTCCCCCCGTCATACCTAATGTTCGGAAGGCATGTTCCCTTATCTGGAGAATATTATAACTCCCCTTTCCCGGACCAATGTGTTGAAGTCGTACCAGGTGACAGGGGCACTTATGCCGACAACTTGAAAGAGTTTCGTGATTTGATTGTTGAGGTGCGTCGGAAACTTCACTCCGCATATGAGAGGAATTCAAAATCCTATAACCTCCGGAAACGGGATGTAAGTTTTAAAGTGGGTGATAGAGTTTGGCGTCCTAACAAGAAGTTGTCGAGTGCTCCCGATATGTTCGCATCGAAACTTAGCCCCAAACATATTCTTTCCTTTGTTTTTAAGAAGTTGTCTCCTTTAGTTTACGAACTAAAAAATATGGATGGGTCACGTGCAGGGAAATAGCACGTTAAAGATTTATTACCCTGTGTAGAGTCTTCCGATGTTCCCGGAGTTGACCATAGTTAGACTCCGCCTTTGGTTCTGCCGAGCTCAAGTAGCATTTGAGACTCGTAACCTTAGGATTAGATAGCGTTTCCGTTTGGTGTCGCAGACTTTAGTTAACTCAGTTGTATTCGCTTGGGAAGTGAATCTAGAGTTGTTCCTGCGAGCTCCTCGCAGCGAGGCTGCGTTACGTTTTGCGTTGGCGTGATCCGCCACAGCAAAGTTTTTTCGACCTTTGGTAGTGCTTTCCGCCTTTGGTTCCGCTAAGCCCGAGTGGCAATTGGACTCGTAACCTTAAGATTTATAGCGCTTCCATTCGGTGTCATTGGCCTTTGGTCCGGGTTTGATGGTGAATATGTTGGTACTATCTTTCGTTAGCTAGTTTGGCGCAAGCCGTGGGAAGGATTTAGGCAAATATAAATGAATTTATGCTTGGATTTTAGGCCTTTCTCATAACCAACAACTGTAGCCTTCAGCCAATAGATTTTTCCTTGTCTAGATTTTTAAATTGGTACAATTGAATGTTACGAGAGAATTGCGTTATTTTGTCTCAGCGACAAGCTTGTTTGGTTTTCTGGTTTAGAAGTCCGCGCCAATTATGACCTACCGAATTTGACCTACTTATTGTGACTCCCATAGAGACATGTGATACACGAAAGTTATCAAGACTAAACCTAGTGACAACCACGCTTCTGTGTTTCGCAAACGCTCGTTATTGCTTATTACGCTAGTCGTATTCTCTCAGTCCTATTTCTAGACTCGACTATGTCGGTTTTCTTTATTTTACCTCGCATCTTACTTCACTATCATGCAGGGTTTAGAGTTATTTTTTTTCAATGTAGATCACTGAGTATTTTTTCATTTCTAAGGGCCGTTTTGGGACGGGTGCCCTAGGATTTCGGGATACAGTCCTTGGACAATTCTCAGGGAAGGACACACTACGGGGGGTGAACATCTGGTTGCGACTTCACTTCGTAATTGGGTGTCACTACTGGGTGGTGTCTCAGCTCCCTCAGAGGGCGTTCCAGAAGACCTATGGCAGTGTTTGTTTTACAGTTCACCTTGTAGATTATCATTTAATTTCGTTTGAGTTTTTTTGTAAATTTTAGTTTGGTGAAAACTATATTTCACTTCCTTATTGTGGTGGATATAGGGGTTATTGTTACGTGTTTTCCATCTTTTGGAAGTTCACTTGCTCTCAGTTCGTTTTAAGGGAGGTCTGGAGACGTGGCTGCGAGTGTTGTGTTGTTCAGCTGAGGTTGGTAAACGAGGTGTCTTTTTCAGTTTTCGGTAAGGGCACGCAATGCCAACTGAGTTACCGTCGCACCCACCTAGCCGTAATGATCTAACCAGCTTGATCAGCATGACGTCTGTTCAGTCATAGCCTTGGGTTCCTGGACGACTTTCTGGGTAGATGAGTTATCTTCCGAAATTTATTTGGTGTTCTGTTTTGAATATCGTTTGGTATGTACTTTAGAGTGCACACGTTGTATCTATATTCTCTTTTCGTATTTGGTATACAAAAGGATATTTCCTTTTTTTGGTATTTTCTTTTGGGATAGATTGCGTATTTTCTTACCACTGTTCCAGTGTTCCAGTGTTCCATTCCGCTTCAGGGTAATCTCCGATATGGACCGATCAAAATTAAAGCCTCCTCTCGTAGTCTTTAATTTTCTTTTTGGAGGGAGGTAATGTAGCGTTCACAAATTCTTGATCGCTACAGGTAGCATTCGTAAATTGTTGATCACCACTGGTAGGTTTATTTCGGACAAATTCTTAACTGAAAGAGCTCCGGTATCGTTTGGACAAGGCAAAACAGTCTAACTTCAAATCTCCAGGTGAACGGACGTTTTCGCGCCTTATTTTTCTGATATTCTTATAGAGGGTTTTACGACCCGGCAGCAGAGAATCCGATCAACAGACATCAGGCCATTGAACGACCACCTATTACAGAGCCCGACCTTCGTGGAAACCTTACACCTTTTTGGGGCCACATGGCATAGTAACCGGTTGGTCAGATCGAGATTATTTCGGGAGCGCCGCATAGGGATACCGGATAATAGATCGGGTCGGGTGGAAGATCGAGAGGAGCAGTTGCATGGTATTATAATGACCAAAAAAAGATGGTAGGATTGTTCTGAGCACAAAACGCTCAAAACAGAATAAATTGAAGGGAACTAAGGGCCTTCACACGAGGCCTTTAAATTCCAAAGGCTTTGAACTCTGTAGAAAATTGGGTCATATTAAATGAGTTAGGGCTAACTGGTTTCGAACATATATACAAATATTTAGTGAAAAAGATCCATGAAAAAGGCAAAGCGGCAGTAAGATTACATGATACAATAGATGTCTGTATCTTGTAAAGGGGGGTACAATTACATCGCAACTATTCACATTATCCCTGGAGAGAATTTTCAAGCAGATGGACTGGTCAAGACAGGAAATAGTCATAACCGGAGAGAGCTTAACACACCCAAGCTTCACCAATGATGTAGTCTTGTTTGTGGGCATTACTTTAGGCATGAAAAAAAATTATAGGATTGGTTAAAAAATCAAAAACCATAATTAACCTATTAAGCCAAAAATTAACTTAAATAAGTCATGTGTCCAGAATACTCCATTATCATTATAATTAACAAAAAAAAAGAAAATTTGATGGAGACATCTTTGGCCCAAAGGATAAATCTAAGTAAGGGAAATAGGGATTCTGAAATTGAAAGAAGAATCAGGCTAACATGGGTGGCATTTACGAAATTATAAAATATACTTATAAACAAAACTCTTACATCTACTATTAGGAGCGTATGATTAGTGTATACTACCTCTATATGAAAAGAAATGAGTACATTAGGAATAAACCATAACAGACATAATAGATCGGGCAGCACTACTTGAATCAGGCTATGCAGGACACATCGTAGGATTAAGGATAATACGTGGAATGGAAGAGTAATGATATACAGACCGTGGATAAGGGGAAGATCGAGAGGAAGACCAGTTGCATGGTGGTATAATTAAAATTAAAAAAAGTAACGGAATTGTTTTGGATACGAAACTCCCAAAACAGAACAAATTGGAGGAAACTAAGGGAAGCCTATGCTCAATTATGGGCACAAAGCGGCTAGAAGGAGAAGAATGAGAGGAAGATATTTAACTGTGGGTACAACACATGATTCAAACAATTATTCCCCTACCAATCGTTCGACAAATATTCCTTTCTTTGAACTGATTTTTTTGAATTTTGATTCACTGGTCCACGATATACATTACATATAATATAAAATCGATTACATCGAATACGATACATTTTTATAAAATATCCATATTGTTATTCGGGGTGGAAAAATACTAATGAATGATGATGTATCATTTGACGAATCACAATGCCTCGTTTAGTTTCCTAGAACAACTAAAGCATTTAATGACTGGTTTGAGATCGGGTAGACCTGAAGGTAGACCTGATCGGGTAGACCTGAAGGAGATGATTTAATCGATTAAATCATCTCCTGATGATGCTAACATGGTTAGCAAAACGTGTGCCGAGCAGTTCAAAAAAAGTTATTTGGTGTTTAGTGGTAAATCTCTTCAAGTTTAATATATAAACTTACCAGATTTAGTAAGCAAGTCAAAAATACCAACAATCAAATGTCACGAAAAATATGTAATTTTATATTTAATTTTTTGGGTGATCTGCAGGGGTGTGCAGCTTTGCAGCTCTTATATACCAGCTGTATATACTAGTGTGCAGCACAAAAATATCAGATTTTTATTTGGAAAAATTTTTCTTGTATACTATTTATGTACTATTATATATACTATTGAGATTGTTTATTCTAATTATTTCAATGTTTGAAATTTTACATTGCTTTTATTCAAATTTAATGTTAATTTTTTCATACGTTCATGGTTTCATGTGTGCTTTTTGTGTTCACTATTTTTTTCTACTTTTTTTGGCAAGATCTAATAGTTGGCCTTTTGTATGTTGTGTATATGTTTTGTATGTTAACAAAACAAAATGTATGTGTAGTTCAGATTTGTTTGATTGACTCTTTGAGTCTTAGTGAGCTGTGTCAATTGTGATTTCCGTACTCGAATATATCTACACTTGATTGAAATGGTACACTTGGTTGAAGAAATCCATATCTTAAAAAATGTAATTTTATATTTGGCTATGCCACACCCCGTTGTTTCTTTTTATTGTATGCAATAGTTTTTATCTAATTTTTAATTAGGTAAAGAATTTAATTTAACTATACCTAAGTATCAAGTCGCAAGATATCTAATAGTTATCCTAGGTACATCTCGGTATCCTAGGTACACATCGATATCTCTAGGTACATCCGTTGGTCAACGTGAACTGTGATATACGTGAGAGGTGTACCTGAATATGAAGATGTTCCCAATATTGTATATCTTCGTGATTTTTTGAATCATTTTTAGATTATAAAATAGTTAGAAGGGACGAGAATAATCATATGCCCTAATCATCGATATATAGAGTCGAACAGAAAATATAATAGCATGAAAAATATACTTATAAAATATACAATATATTTATTACTTTTATAACTACTTTTTATATGCTCCACTTGGTATTATTAAAGTAATAGTAAGTTGAATTTCACTTGAGATCACATTCAGTCCTAACTTGGCATCACTCGAAATGGTGCATCTTGTAGTGCATTATGATAAGAAGCATTCGGACGATAAACACACTTCGACCTTGCAAGTAAATGTCGATTAACAGTCCTTTTTGAAACAGTCCTACTTGTACCTACAACATAAGCATTACGCATTTGCCGGATCTTTTCTAATCGATTTTGTACATCAGAAAGTTCATGATGCTGTTTATTACGTTCTTGGATATTTCTAGGATGACCACTAGAAAGTACTAGAAAGGGTAATACGCACTGATGCATGACTCTGATTGATGAAGTAGCAATATCCAATTGGCAATTTCATGAAAACTTAAACATGATTCATTTATGACAATAGCTCAAAATGACAATAATAATTAGTTTAACATATGAAAAATACCATATAACATACTAACACAAAAATGTATTAATTCTTATGGCCAAAATTGCTTAATCATGATGTCAATGATTATTTCAAAAATATCTTTATGTAAAGATAAATAACTAAATAATGTAATTGCTCATTATTCGGCACGTATTGTGTACGTCAAGTATTATAGTAATGTATGTCAAGTATTATGTATGTCAAGTATTATAGCAGTATGTTAAGTATTATAGCAAACAATTATAGAACCAAGTGGAATTGCTTTTAATACTTTTTGTCTATACCACAAATTAAAGAAAGATTAGAAAAGTTTCGGAATAGTGCGAGGAGGTGTAATATTTGTATCATTTATAAATCCAGGTATATCGTTTGAAGTATTATTTAATTCAATGTTTTAAGGCATTAATATCAAATGTGTTATACATATATCAACAATAAACTTGAGTTATCTACTTATGGAAATGAATATAGAAAGTATCTTTGTTCTGTGATGTAAAAAGTATGTAGGTGATGTTCTTTACGTCTTTTAAATAGTGTCGATAGCAAAGATATTTGGATAATTCATAACGGATTTTTCCTTTGCGTCATGGTTACCCATCCTTCGATTGTTTTCAGTATGCTGTTTAATATTTTTCAATTTTTTTTTCATAACTTGCATATACATTATATATTATTTACATTATTATTTTATTTTACAAACTTCCTCGGTAAAGACTGTAATTAGCGTATATTTTTCTCCTATTGCTATTTATATACGTTGAAATTGAAACAAATTTATGTTATAACTATTAATGCATACACATTTTGCGACATATATTTAAGTTCATATTGTTGAATTTTAGATATTCCCATTTTTTTTTGTTAATGCAAACTTTTTAGATTCAGATATTCAGTGCTATGGATTATATGTATGAAAATAAAATGGTGTAATGTTAAGAAAAACTTCTAAACATATAAACAACTTTAATTTTATTCATATATGACTTATTTATAACAATTTGGGATTTTAACTGTAATATTTGAACCAATAGCTAAATATTGATTTACTCTCATTTATAGTGCGTATGCGCATTCAGAGAGTAATGCCAGCAAACTGCATTTTTCCTTTTCATGGAAGCCAGCTAGTTTTCTGTGAAATACATTTGATGTGAGTTGTTAGTTAAAATGGTGCTTTCCATGGATTAACATCTCATTCCATTATAAACGTTAGTGTTTATAAAATGTAGTTGAAAATACGAATAAATATATACGAAAATATCGGTGAGTATATGAGTAAGTCTTAATTTTAATAATCACATTTTAAAATATCACATTAAGTAGAAATATAACATATTACAGTAAGGGTTTTTGATATGAAATTAGAAAAGTCAAGATACTATGTTATATAAGAAAACATTTCGTAGTGTTTCACTGGCAGCAAATCATTGATTTACTTAAAAGGTACCTGCCTAAATATTTCTGCACAATATTAATAAAAACCCTTGAGTAATTTTCTTTTATTTTCATTGGTTGATTGTTCTTTAAACTAGAAAAATATTGGGTTAATAAATTATGTAAGGTATAATTTATGGCGAGCTAATATATATTTCTTAACTAGATATATTTTTGTTTTATTTAAATATTTTTGGAAAATGTATTGTAATAAATAACATGAAGTATATCATATTGCTGATTTACATAATGTTTATATTTAGAGTAAAACTATTTAGTGAAATTTGTTACATATATATTATATTATATAATATATTTCAATAGATATTTAAAGCTTAATCGTGAATTAGAAAATATCTTCAAAATATTAGTTACCACAAAGTTAAATTATAAAATTAAATTTACCATAATTATTTGATTTAAAATTTTAAAGTTATTTTTTATTTTTCAAACAATAATTTAAATCTTTCATATTTTGTAGTTTTTTAGAATTTAATATTATTTGGATGTACGGATTAAGATTATGTTAATAGAGTAAATACTAAAATTTACTTTATTTTCTTAAAAAAATATAATGAGGGTATACTAATAAGAGAGAAAATAATCAATTTTCTTCCACCTTTGTTTATATTTTTGACCATTATATTTAATTGAAATTGCAATTACTACATATACATGTGTATGACAACACCATACATTTCTATTGGAAGAATTTTATATAAATTTTTTAAGTAGTTAATTTTAATCTTTGAATATATATTGCAGGAGATGGTTGTTTGTAAATTGCTTGACCGGCGTCACAAGGTTAATTAAACGTCTTCAACAATAAATTATGATATGTGAATTTATATATGTTTGACATTAACGCATAACTATTTGAGTGAACGCTTAACTTAAATGTTACCACTTAACTTAACTTAAATGTACCATGTAAATACTCTTATAACATGTTTTCCAAACATTATTTGTACTTGGTTTCTGGAATAACCTTCAGAACTTGTAGTGAATTATGTTTTATTATTTATTATATTTATTGATTCAAAATGGTGTCTAAGAAGTAGCCCTTTTGTGGTATTTATTAAAATTTTGACAAAAAGTCAAATGTATTAAAAAGAAAAATATATTTCATTAGATTATTTTTTAATGAAAGAAAAATTAAGAAATTTTATTTCCATTTGATAAAAAATGTATACATTAATAATGAGTAGTTTCACTACTGTTTTATAATACTCTATAACTCTGCCAGCCATGGCTCGAACTGGATGATCCATGTCTTCTTGTAGCAAGGTATCGCAGGCATGTTGTTCACTCTATTAGAAACCGCTGGCACCGGGGATAAACGTTCAAGTGTTCCTTCAAGGTTATGTTATATGTTTTATTGGCGACTCGATACTCGTCGGCCAGTTGAGTGTCGCTATGACAGTTAAAAACTGCACTGTCTGAAGAGCCGTATGTAGTCTGGCAGTATCTTGCTAAAAGATTAGATTTACGCAAACTTGTAGAAATGGCCTAACAACGGGTTGCAACCTGTTACTAGTGGTGACCTGCTATCCAAGTACGAGAGTCGCTATTTATGTATCTGGAATTGGCAATAATGGTGTTGCTAGGCCCCATCTGACATATACATCGTAAAGTTTAACATTGTTGATTATATACGTATTTAGATTTTCTTGCGATGGTTTACTACGACTTTCGACGTGTAGTATCTCAACAACAGTGCATCGATCAACTCACTTCGACTTTTGGCGATGAAGCACCATCTAAAATCACTGTATATCACTGGTTTAGTGAAATTAACCATGGTCGTCGTTCGCTCACGGACGAATTTAAAGAAGGTCGTCCAAAATCGGTTGTTGTGCCAGAAAACATCGGTATTGGGCGTGAACTGATAAAGGAAGATGATCATGTGATAAACCGTGAGATTTAGTATATACAAGATTTTTACATGAATATTTGGCCGGAAAAAATATTTGTGCGCGTTGGATTCCGCATAATTTGACAATCGCTCAAAAAAAAGATTCGTGTTGATTGGTGCAAAAAAATGCTCAAAAAATACAATCGTGGTGCGTCAAAAGTCGTGTATAACGTCTACACAGATGAAGAATCTTGGATCTTTGAGTATGAGCCAGAAAAAATAAACAGCAGCAAAACGAGCCAAATCCAAGAAAAGTTTTCGCGCAATAAGCACTTTGAAGCAAATGGCCCCCTGTTTTTTTTTTGGTATAAATGAGCTTGTTGCTACAGTGCCACTAGAGAATCGTAGAACAGTCAATTCTAAATGGTATACAGTCATTTGTTTGACAGAAGAAAAAAATAACCAGCGACGTAGGATTATTCTTCACCATGACAACGCTAGAGCTTGCGTTGTCGTTGTCTTACACATCGGACCGAACAACTCAATATTTGACCGTATTGATGAGTTATCCGCATCAAAACATGATGAGTCATCAAAATATCGTATTGATGAGTCATCCGCCTTACAGTCCTGATTTGGCACCAATTGATTTCGTTTTGTTCCCATTCGTGAAGAATAAACTACGTGGTCACCGATTTTCGATGTCAGAAGAAACGGTTCAAGCGTTCAAAATGCATGTTTTGGAGATACCTCAATCGGAATGGAAAAAGTGTTATGCAATTTGGTTCAAACGTATGCAAAAGTGTATCGATCATCGCGGAGAATATTTTGAAAAACAATAAAATCATTTTTAATGATAAATATTTGTTTTTATTTATTATTCCGGGCACATAAAAAGCAATTCTCGTATATAGCTACTCATTCCATGTTTCCAGGAGTGTAAGTCGAACGCCGTTCTAGCGCTGAAGTTAAATTTTACCTTTTGCTCAGAAAACGTTTAACCCTTCTATGCCCCTCATGACCACATACAAAAATCTAGAGTTTCCGTTAAAGTAAATATATTTATGTTCCATTCAATTCTAGTTTCCATTGTTCTAGTTTACATAATTCTAGCAACCATTCTTTGCGACGCGTCTTATGGTACGTTTTAAGAGCAATCCCCTAAAGGACTGCAGTAGTTGACGGATATTTTCATGTCATATTCGTGCATCAAGAAGTCTAATGTGTTATTTGTCACGTTTTTGGATACTTCAAGGTTAACCAGAGTCACGAGATTCTGGTATGAACTGCATAACTCTGATTCTTAAACCATATTATCCATAACAGCTGTATCTTGCTCTTTTACGAAAGCTTAAACGAGCTTCTTTTGTCCCAACAGTCCGTCCCTTTTCAAATTGCTTGAAATCGTGGTGTATGAACTCGTGTCACCTTAGCATTGTTTACAGAACCATAAGAATATTGATTAGCTTCATACATATCGTTTACCCTGACACATTATTTTTCATCGTCAACAGAAACATGAAGGTAAACGAGCAAAAGTAATAGAAGTTTTTTTGTGACATTTAATGTCTTGTAGGGTTCCCAAAATGCCAAAAAGCGTTTTTCTATTTTTTAAGAACATTTAAAATTGTTTGTATCAATTTCTTTTTTGACTGAAATGCACGAAAGAATTATTTTTAAATTTTGTTTTAACAAAATTCAACATATTGAGAATCACAATAAGTATTTATTTTCGATAATTAATTAGGTGTATTTCAATGAATTAAAATAATATCACTCCAAGATCGATAAGAAACAATCTTACGAGTTGGAAATATAAATATACGAGGGCTGAGTAAAAATGCCGTTTTGTAAAGGCGGACGAATGGGCTGTATATATACAAGCGCGAGTATATAAAATATATTTCGCTCATTAGTCGGTGAAGGTACTGCCGTGCGAATTCTTAAATACAGTGACCATAGGTAGATGATATAGATACTTAAGACACGTTCGCCAGATAAAACTCACTGTTTTGACTGCACCTTAGTTTCTGGCATGTAGTGATGAATCTAAATCTCTTTCAGATTGATTTTATACAAATCAAGTTTTTATTGTGAAGTGTTTATTCAATTTCATATTTATTCCGTAGTGAGCAAATGCGGCACACATTATGCTTGCTCATGCCAAAATCTAGCGGATAAGTTTTGTTATATATTCGGATGATTTATTTTAAAGTCACAAGCTAGATCTGTATCCGAGGAAGTCAAAAAAGCTTATCTTTTATATTTTAAGTGCCAAATTGGAGATCAAGATAAAAATTGGGCTCCTCATGCTTGCTGTGTGAGTTGTCACGTAAAATTAGTGCAGTTGATACATTGCAAGAAATTTTTTATGCCGTTTGCTATTTTTATGGTGTGGAGAGAACCTACTTACCATGTAATTGATTACTATTTTTGTACCCCTAAAACACAAGGGATTTCAAAAAAGCAAAGGGATAAAATTCAGTATCCAAATTTGCCTTCTGCACTTAGGCCAGTTCCTCATAGCCAGGAATTACCGGTACCGATTGCGCCAATAAACCTGGACAACCTGTTTTCCGGTGATTCAAATTCTTCATCAGGATCTGATCCACAACTTTCTGAAAACAACAGTTGTGACCTAACATTTTTAACAATTACCAGTGAACCTCACTTAATAAATAAAATTATTTGGTACGTGACCTGGGATTGTCAAAACAAAAATCGGAACTTCTTGGTTCCAGACTTCCAACAGTGGAACCCGTTAGATAAAAATACAAGTGTTTTACTTTATTAAAATGGAATATATTTTCAAATTTTTATAAAATGGAAACATCGCTATGTGTCTTTTGTGATGTTGATGGTTAAATAAATGAGCTTGATATGGAACATGTACATTCCGAGTGGCGCATTTTCATAGATTCGTCGAAATACAGTCTAAAGGCCGGCTTGCTTCAAAATGGAAACAAAAACCCATCTATTCCTTTAGCCCATTCAGTAACAATGAAAGAAATCTATGACAACTTAGTAACCATACTAAATCGCGTTAAGTATGAACAGTGTTAGTGCGATATTTGTGGGGATGTAAAAGTGATAGGTATATTGCTAGGACTTCAAGCGGGTTTTACAAAGTATTGCTGTTTTTTGTTCCTATGGGACAGTAGAGTAACAACAGAACATTACAGTGAGAAAAAATTGACCTCATAGAACTTCTTTAGAACAAGGAACTTCGAACATAAAATCTGCCCCCCTTATTAATCCAAAAAGGTGCTTCTTCCGCCTCTCCATATTACGCTTGGACTAATGAAAAATTTTGTCAAAGCCATGGACAGAGAAGGTAATGGTTTCAAGTACATGAAAGAAATATTTCCTACATTAAGTGATGCAAAACTACAAGAAGGTATATTTATTGGACTTTAAATAAGGATGCTTCTAGGTGATTTCCGTTTTCAAAAAAAAAAATGAAAAGGAATTGGTAGTTTGACCCCACCATCGACCCCTTTAGCAAAAAAACTGTACGTGTTACAGCAATTAGCTTATCATTTTCGGATTTAGGACTACAAAATACTTCAGATACATCTATTTTCATTAATGTTACCAAAAAAAAGTTTAAATTTGTTGACCTGTATTATTTATATTTTCACTCTATTCTCTTAGTTATGCAAAGTTTATAAGAAGACTGTTGCTAATCAAGTGTGAGTACAAGCAGAATGTTATGTCAAACCTAGAATGGTCAATTAATTTGATCGCTTATAGAGTTTTGTAATATGGCGAAAAATATAAGTGTGAAACGCAAGGCAAATTTTTAACCAACTTAAATATAAATACAAAGAATAAGAAACTCTAAAAAAAGAAATCTACATTAACAGCAATATAAGAAACTTTCTATAAACAACCAATCTATTAATTAAAAAAATCTCTCCTACTAAATTTAAAGAAGGAGGAGCAGCCATATTTTCTACTCTAAATATAAATCACCATAATGTCAACCTAGGAATTAGATTCATCATACCCTTATTTAAATATATACTACGAGATCTTACGAATTCTTATATCAATTCTTTCCACTCTACTTATATTTTTGCTTTTATATTATGTGGTGTCAATTATAATCAATATTATTACTTAATTTAATAGTCTGTGGAATGATTCAATAAAGTGCATATTATATTTATACGTTCAAATTCAACTTAACGAAATAATAAATACCATTCATACCCTTCAAAACTCATAATGAGCTGTTCTTTATTATTTATTACTTTTATCGATAGTAAAGAATTGAATTCCACAAATTTTTTCGTTTCAAAATTGATTGAAAGTCGAATCTTTTATTAAATAATTTTAAGTAAATACTCATTTTATTATAAAATTACCACTGAAATATTTATTCAACATTTTTGAATATTTTGTCACAGAATATTGTGTTATTTCGTTCTTCATTAAAATTCTACATGTTGAAAATTTTCTGAAGTACAATCAATTTTTTTTAATCATCACCATCATCAGAGGCGTTGGCAACATGGGCCACCGCCTACGGCCTCGCGGTCCGAGGGGCTTCGCGCCTCGAAGGTTTATGCAATTTTTTTTAACTCAGGAAAAATATATATCTAGGACCATTAAAAGCCGTGACCGCGATTTTACTCATTATAAAACGACAAATCCCACGGGCTAGCAAGCATTTGGCAATACTAACCTACCACATACGTTTTTAAAAAATCTAGGCTACCTAATAGTATCTAGTAATTTAGTCTACCTAAATAGCTACACTTACTCAGCAAGTACTTGCAGTGAAGTGATTTTTTGGTAAATTTGATGCTAAGTTGATGGCAACTCTTCGATGGGTAACTGTTCGATGGGTGCAAGTTGATGTGAATCTACGGCGGTATATTAGAAGCAAATTGACAGCATTACATGCAATTAATTTGAAGTAAAACATTCGATCAACTTAACGTCAATAACTGACCAGCGATTTTTGAAGTCGAGTTGAACTAAATTTACTAAACAACCTGATACCAACTTAAAGGCAACTTTTTCCTTTCCAACTTTTTCTGTCAAGTTCGCTTCAGATTCCGGATATAGATTGACGTTAACTTGCGGTCAGAGTGGCTATTGGGGTTAGAAATCAGTGTTACGGGTAATTAAATTGATAACTAATGACAAGCAACTTACATTAACCATTATCTAAGCCACGATATTCAAAATGAATTGATCACATTGATATCAAAAATAATTACCTATAAAGTAATTCGTCGGGCAAAAGAGGCAAAATATTATTCTATTTTGCTCGACTGCACTAGAGACTATAGTCGAGTTGAACAAATATCAGTTGTCTTAAAATTTTGTAATACATCAACCGGAACAATAGAAGAAAACTTTATCGGATTTTTTTATGTCGTTGAGACGACTAAAGAATATCTAACTAACGCAATACTGGGAAAGCTAGAAAAAAATGTACTAGATATTCAAAACTGCCGTGTCCAAGAATGGACAATGGTTGCATACAAATATGGTAGACATAAATAGTGGAGTTAAAACTCGAATATTAAATATTAATCCCATGGCATTTTTACACCTTCCGGGTGTCATAGTTGGAATCTGCTATTGGTAGACGCAGTTAATTATTTTACGGCAGCAAAAACATGTTTTGGTTTGATTCAGAAAATTTATTTGCGATTTTCAAGATCCAGCAAACGCTCGGAAATAATCAAAGGCAAATTAAAGCTTTTAAAAGCCTTTATCAAACACAAGGTAGGAAAGCAGAATCGAGACAGTGAAGGCCATATTATTGTAATGTGATGATGACATTGAATGAATTAAAAACTTAAAAAACCACACGGAAGGAGCAAACACACTCAGTGATTGTGATTCGGTTTTGAACAAAATACTCAGCTTAGAATTTATCATATTATTACATTTATGGTATGAGATATTATCACGTGTTAATATCATAAGCAAATTATAACAATCTTTACAATTCCATTTAAGCATTGCTCTTGAACATTTGCGTACATTTTGTGATTCGATCAAAGAATATCGACAAACTGGCTTCGAACAATGCTTGTTCGACCCTCATCAATTTACTGAGAAAATCAGTTATGATCCGCCAAAAGACTTTAAAAATAAAAAGGTAGCCAAAAAGAAAAATAAGTTTTATTATGAAAGTAGCGATAAACCTATGCAGTCTCCCAAAAGCCGGTAAGAAACTCATTTTTTTAACACCATGATTGACACCATGGTGACAGTGGCGGCTCGTGAGGGAGGGCGTTGGGGCACTGCTCCTCTAGCATTTATCACAGTAAAGATTTTTTCAGAGCAAAACACCATATTTTATTTTCGTTTAGTTTCTTTCCTTTAACCCATTTTCCTGGTTCACCTCCTGTATAGGGTTGCAATAGAACGAAAAATAAAAATAAAAAGGAGGAAGGGGAAAGCAAAACAAATCTTCAGCAGCCCTATTATCTTCTTCGCCCTCCCACTTTAAAAACCCACGAGCCGCCACTGTATGGTGAGTAACATGGATTCAAGAGTTATATTTTTAAATCAACATTTTAATAGTTTGGGTGTTCTCTATGGTGTGAGTAAGTAAAAAAGTATTCCAAAAGAGCATATATTAAAAAACTGTGAAGTTTTACACGCAGTCCTGCGAGTGAGTGAGAATAATGACTTTCAACCTTACAAATTATATGAAGAATTACAAACAATGATCCCAAATATATACAACTTTATTAAAGATGTGAAACAGTTGCTCCAATACATAACAGAAAATAACTTAAAATAAATTTACCCAAATATTTATATTGTCATTCGAATTTTGTAAACAGCATCAGCTTTTTAAAATTAAAACTAATTAAAAATTATTTAAAAAGTATAACAGATCAGCAAAGATTTTCAGCTTTGGTAATTTTTTCTATTGAAGCAGATACAGCATTTAAGCTGGATTACAATCCAGTTCAGTAAGGCTAAACGCAGGAAATTTATGTTTCTTTAGTTCTATTCTGTTAGTTTTTACTTAATAATTTTAGTTAAAGTAAAAATATTTGCATGTTTATGAATACAAATTTGATAGTTTCAAGACATTTTCCGTCCTCAAATCAAATTTAGGTCTAGCCCCGCCACTGGCCATCATAACGCAATTTTTTATCAAATATGTGTAATTGTTAAACCAATCTGAAACAAAATGAATACTTTTCAATGGAATAAAAGTTCAACTACTTTTATTCAAGAAACATTGTAGTAAATAATATATAATATTATATATTATTATATATAAATATAATATATATTAGATATAATATTATATAATTTCGCATAGTATTTCTTGACATTTCGCATCTTCTTTTGATCTCATGAGTGTTACCGCCGTCGTTGGATATTAAAACCACAAGATAGACGAATTGACTTACTAGTTTAGAATGCCCTATATGATTGATGTTGGGTCGTTGTTTTGACGGAAATATGGTTTTCATCCTTTACTTTTTTGATAATTAAGGTTAGTTCCTCGGCCGATCTCACAAGGGGCGTAATATCATTGGCATATCTTAAGTTAGACATTTTAATTGCAATACTAACATCGCCCGTCCAATCCTCGAGAGCTCTATGCACGATATATTCATCATAAACGTTGAATTGAATTGGCGATAGGATGCTTGTCTTGTTCCTTTATGGCCGCAAAAACTCATCGATTTCCTTAGTTTATATGAAACACTTTAGCCAGTCAGATGATTTGTTACTCCTATTTCCTGCAGAATTGAAATTTGTCCCATTTTATACTGTCAAATGCCTTCCAATAACACAGGTCAACAAATTTAAACCTTTTTGAGGTAACATTGATGAAAATAGATATATATATATATATATATATATATATATATATATATATATATATATATATATATATATATATATATATATATATATATATATAGTACCCAAATTTTCCAGAAAAAATCCCAATGGGAGTATAAAAAATGCATTTTTAAGGCCATGAGACACCGTAGTATTTCATAGGCTTTCAATAGTTACAAGACTTACAAAACACTTCCAAGTTGCCAGTTCCTTTTCATTTATTTTTTCTTGAAAACGGAAATTACCTAGAAGCTTCCTTATTTGAGGTCAAATAAATATACCTTCTTCTAGTTATGCATCACTTAATAGAGGAAATATTTCTTTTAGGTACTTGAAACCATTATCTTTCTTGTCCATGGCTTTGACAAAGTTTTTCGCTAGTCCAAGCTTAATATGGAGAGGCAGAAAAAGCATCTTTTTTGGATTAACAAGGGGGCATATTTTATGTTTGAAACACTAGGTTCAAAAGAATTTCTATGAGGTTAATCTTTCTTACTGTAACGTTCTTTTGTAGGCCTACTGTCTCATATACACAAAAAACAGCAGTACTTTGTACCAAAGTACTCTTTACCTTTGTACTCTAAAGTCAGTCAAATAATTTTAATCAACCCCTGATCTAAAGAGAAGCAGGTACTTGAAAATGGAACGGTCTAGGCCATTTCTGTGAAAAGGTGTTTTTAATAACTACCTAAATGAAGCACAAAAAAGCATTCTCATCAATGTTACAAAAATCATGTAGACCTGTATAATCAATGATACAGATGTATATAGGATGGTTGACTACTGTGGGTAACTGAAGGAACAATTTTCGCATTTCCCTCTAAACCTTTGTTTGTGTAGAGGTATAAATGCTGAGATCGACCAATTGTCTGGCCACAATTCCAAATACCACACTTTCTGCTTAATGATGTGAAACATACCTCTCCCATTGCTTTCATTACTTCTGCGGTGACTCCATCCAGACCTGGCGCCTTTTTTTAGACTGCGTATTACATTTTTTTTTGTTTTTAAAGTATTAGATAAACTTGTTTCCAAATTAGTTATGCTGGAATTATACCTATCTTGGAAGAGTTTTCTGCAATAGTGTTTGCATTCGGTTAAAATGCCATCAACATATGATATTTTTCACCCTGTGCATTCTGTATTATCCATGTACGTGGTGTATATTTTTTTGTTATTTTCTTCACAACTTTTTAGAGGTGTTTGTATTATCATTTGACCGGAGTTATTGACAAGTTTTTTGTTGTGATCATTTTTATCGTTTCTACAGGTTCTCTCGATTTCTCGATTTAGCGGGGAGTATTTAAAGTAATGTTCCTCTGACCGTGTACCATTTCTATTGAATGTGCGTCTTTTTTCGATTAAGTCAAGGGTTGGTGTTTCTGAAGTTGCAACAATTCCACGACAAACAATGATATTTCAAAACGGCGATATAAAATATTTCAGTGTGTCACCTTCTATATTTAAGTTCCATTAAAACCAAAACTGAGCTCGTATTAACAAGAACGTATTTTTGCAGGACTTGGCCATGTTAAAATGGCATAACTTTTTCAACGTGTTCGGGAAAATCGGATAAAAGAGTGCCAAGCTTGCATAGGCCCAAATGGTAGATATCTTGGACATTTCATTTAATAAAATAATTAATAATGGGTTTCTTATTGTGACATGAATCGTTTAAGACGTGTTAAGACCCAGTAATAATGATTCATGCCCTATGCCAAGACTCGGAAGAAGTCATATCATTAGACAGTGGAATGAGTTTCAGTTTTTTCCGATTTTTTTTTAAATTCACAAGAATGCTGGACTTCTTGTGCATAGACTTTTTGGGTGATACTTTCAATTTTTAATGAAATTTATAATAGAGTAGTTGATGGTCACTTCTTCATTCAGCTCCGGGAAAGATTTTAGTGTTCTGTATTGACGATCGTCATCGAGATTTTATTTTGATATAATCATTTTGATTTCTGTAGTTGCTATTGGGGCACTGTTGCATGTCCAATATGGGGTTGAAATAAGTGTTTGTGATTGCCAACTGTTGTTCTATGCAGAAATTTTAAAGTCGTCGGTTTCGATTATTTCGTTTTCACGTTCCCTATTTGCCAGTAATTTTCCTGATATAACCGTCAGACATTGTATAATCATAATTTCTCGCGTTGGAATTTTATGGATTGTTTCTCTAATATCTCCAAAAATTTACCTACTTCGTCATTAGTTGATTACCTTGTTGGAACGTGGACATGTATGAAATACACGCTGAATGACTTGTAATTCACTTTTGTTGCTGTAATTCACAGCATCATAACCAGTTACGCGTTTGCTGGCATATTTCATCAACATAAATGCGACACCATTTCGATTTAAATTGTCGAGGCCTGAAATGAATCTTGTGCTACCATTTTCTGTTGTGAAGTGATTGAACTCTCTCTATCCCATACCACTCAAGTTCCAGTTCCACTATGTAAATTTTACCTTCATCGGGCATTAGTCCTTTCCTCGGACTTCATGTAAAGGTCTTTCAAATTTAGCGTTTTTTTACTCCTTGAATAAAACACCGAGTTTGTGTTCATTTCAAAAAACTTTTTATTGATAATTGGACAATGGACAATATTTGCCAAATGACCACCTCTCACAGATCTTCACTCTTGTCAAAATTTCGGATGACATCTTGGTATAACCGTGGCTCTACCTCACCAATGACTCAAATAATTTTGTCTTTTGACGTAACCCTAAAGAAAATAGTTCAACGGTGTCAAATAACATGATCTTGGAGGCCTATTAACATCACCGTTTCATGCAATAATTCGACCAGGAATTTTTTTTCTCAATAAATCAATTAGCAAAGTAGTGTAGCGCCATCCTGTTGGAACCACATATATTCCAGATCAATATTATTCAGTTCAGTCCTCAAAAATCCAGTTATAATCTCGCTATATCGAACACATGAATCTTTCTCATGAATCAATCGTGGATTTTCCTCACCCCAAATTCGGCAATTTTATTATTAACATAGCCACAAATTTCAAAATGTGTTTCTTCTGAAAAGATGATTTGAATTATTTTGCTATGTTGCGGATTCACAGAGTCCAAATTTTGTTAGGAACGTCGACTAATGGAAATTTCTGGGTCTTCAGCGACACTTTCACGTACTAAATCAATAAGCTCTTGTGAATGACCACTACGATTATATGTTGCTCTTTTTTATCTCTATTCTCTATTCTCTATGCTCTATTTTTATAATTTTTTAACAATTCGTACAAACCCTAAATATCACGTAATTTTCTAAAAATATTTTTCACTGGACGTGCATTTTTATAAAATAATTTTAAGCCTACAATATCATACATTACACTTCTGAAATGAGAGTATCTAGGCAAATTTACAACGCCATCTGTGTTTTATTCAAGAATTTTAAAAACCGCTCAATTTAAAAGACCTGTTAGCCACATTTATTGCCTGGTTGTTTAATTTAGGCTTATCTGAATTTTTACCGCACTCTCTCAAGATCACCCGCCCGGAGATCTGGTTGGAGGATTTATTTTATCTACGGAATTTTTGACTCCGAGATAATCGATTAGTGTTCATGGAATAATACTTATGTGGGTTCCTTAGGTTTAAGTATTACATTTCTGTAATACTTGATGGAATAGTTATACCGCCGCTAACCGGTCGCCACAGCCTCGTCTTTTATGCAGCAGGGTACACCGGATGGTTTAAACCATCACTCTAGCAGGTGAGTTAGGCATTCAGATTGGCTTGGAGCTCTTGTCCTTATCAGTTAAAAGTCATTCAGTCATTCAGGAGGTAATTCTAAATCAAATTTCTAATAAATAAATTAATTTTTACTATAGTATCATATGTTTAAAATGTTTATAGGATGTTTAATTATTGTTGCTATTTTGTGATTTTTCATGAAACTGTTAGGGAATTCCAAACTACATTATAAGATTTTTTATTAATTCGGTTCAAAACGGCCTGAGCTTTCTAAAAAATAATTGTTAGAGCCTTATAAAACATAATCCGAAGTCAAACAATCTAGTATACTTTCACCGCTGCTTTTTTGGTAGATACGGTATTTTATGAAATAACAAAGGTTAGACATAGGAATTCGTTAAATTTTGACGGAGGTGCTATGACATAGTAAGGGAATTAACATAAAAATAAATATAATATAAATTTTAACAGTTAATACCATAGAGGTAACAGACATAAGCATTATCATAAGCTCTTACCTTCGTAACAGCATCTCAAACAATGAAGGAACAACAACAGATGTCCGACAAAGAATGGAAAAAGCTAGAACAATATTTCCATGCATGTGAAAGATTTAGAACATATCTTTCAAAATGAATCTTTAAAATTCAATAAAAAATACTTATTTCACTATTAAACACTAGTTGCTTTATGATTCTGAAACATGGATGTTTATGAATGCAATATACTGCATTTCGTGGTTCAAAGGAATTACAAATATAAAATTATGACAAATAACTGGACAAAAAGTCTATGCCATACTATAAGAAAGCCAGCTAATACCCCTCTTCATTCATCACCCCTATGGAACCCAACCAGAAAAAAGACCGGGAGTAGAACCCCTTGGAATCCCTCTGACTCCTCTCCAATACGGAAGAGAACAATAGCAGAAAATCCCTTAGAACTTTATTACACAGGACCGCGAATAATGGAAAAAATGTATAGAGACTTTATATAAAATATATCCATGTTGTATGTAAAGCATAATCACCCTAAGCCCCTTAAGTCATAGTAGGTTTTAATATTCATAATAATTCAAAACGGCACTATATATTTTTTTAAATAAGTGTTTTTATTTTTAATGTAATAGAGTTGGCATTTATTTGTACGGTGAAAGGTAATTTATTTGCAATTTCAATATTTTTAGTGAAATTATAAACCCTTCCCATTTCATTTGGAAAATATCAAAGTTCATAACAAACTTTTAAAGTTCATAAGCTTTGCAACGACATGCTACAATCTAGGATTTATTCGTTTTTTTTCCACCGTAATTAATGAGAATTTGAAGATTATCAGGTATTTTGAATACTATGATATTTTCAAGAGGGACCATTTTTTCCATTAATACTTCTCAATCATTTTAAATTCCCCTAACATGCTGGAAAGCGATTTTATGAACATTTTGGAATAATTACGAATTGGCTTTTTGCAAATAATGGATATTACAAACTAAATAAACTTTAACCAAGAATGTTCAATTTGGAGGGAACTAGAAGAGAAGGTTCACACATGCATGAAGAAAAGATTCACGCATGCATGAAGAGAAGATTCACACATGCATTCTAGCAAATATTGTATTGTATTTTGTTGTTGTGGTTGGTATTTGGGGTTGTTTTCATGATTTCATTAATTTTAAAATATATAAGAGAGTTCTATTTCGGTTCGTTTATATATTTTAAAATATTCTCATACATTTTAACAATACTTTTTGTAAGGCAATTTGGAGGTTGTTTGGATGGTAGAATGATCTGAAATATATTCAGGGAAACCAAAAAAGTGTAACATTCAAGATCCATATTTGCGTCTAACTGAAAATCTTATACACAAAAACTAATTCACTTTTTGCTTGTTTACTTTTATGTTTTGACATGCCCTTGCTCTAAATGTCGCAAAGTAAACGGTTTAATATTTTTTTTTATGTTGTGTGAGATGTTTCGTTTGTTAATAAATTAAGCACTATTTTTGTGGTTCAGTTAAGAGTGCTAAAAGTCCAGGAATCAGTACCCTATATTATTTCAGGCAATTATCCGAATTGGAAAAGGTATGAGCTATTGAAAGAATCGAGTTTAAGTTTTCCTGAAATAGTGGGGTGATTGCACGGCGTTTGAGAATCAAAGTTATGCATACCTACGTTAGTATTGTTGTTCTAGAAGTATATAAGGACTTGACGAATGACTTCTTAGACGCGTTGCAGTATGATATTGATATGAAAATCTAAAGTGTGTGGTATTATGTTGCAGGTATAGCTAGGAATGTTTCGAAGATGATTGTTAATTACCATTTACTTTCGTTGGGATCCGCGCTTATTATGATTGTTCGGTGTTTTCCTTTACAGCGCAACACAAGAAGCGTAGCTTATAATAGTGTTGACCTATTACTGAATGTGACTTGGTATGAAACTCTATTTGATTAGTTTAGATCAGTGATACATTCGGGTTTGCGTCATTCGAACCACCCCGAGTTATTTTCGAAAAGGGCGGAAAACACATTGCTGGTTGATGGGATAAGGTTTGCGTGACTGTTGTTACTTTAAAACCATTATCTTCTCTTCCTGGTGTTTCCGCTGCTTCACTGCCGATGGGCTGGCTCAAGCTCTTCGAACCACTCCTTCTTTCATCCTTCGTCTGCAAAACAAGTAAATAGAGAGAGATGATGTCTCTTCAGTTGTTATGATAGACATAGAAGGATTACAAGTTACAAATATTTAATTTCACATTAGAACGGCATACAGGTGTCATTCCAGTAATTTGATGGGTTAAATGTTTGAGAACTGCTGCTGGTACTGCTGGTAATCATCAGAGAATATTTAAATGCTATACTTTTTGTAAATGAGATATTGAAGCCCGTCGTTATCCTTTATAGACGCCCAAATTTCATCTGTCAGCAAAATAATGCTAGACCGCATACAATTCGTCAAATATAAGAATTTGTGATAGCGACACTTAACTGGACGGCGAGATCCTCAAATGTATCTCCGCTCTAAAATGTATTCTCTTGGGCGATTGCCCTGGCTGCTAGTAACTTTAAACCAACTTGAAACAAGTGTATAAGGCACGAGATATCTTGCCACAAGAAGACATGAATTAAGGTGGCCCAATTTATTATCAATTTTTTTTATATCAAATGAATCTGAAATTTCTTGATTTCATTATTTACATCATCGTAAAATACTACTATAGTATACACAACATGGTGCCATGGTGTATAGTATTGTTTCTAAAAGTTTCTAAATGTATTCAATAAAATAAAAGTTTCATGGGGCTGTTTTTTTGACTCTCCAGTGTATTTTTGATTATGGAATAGTGAAAAATATCGGTGTTATCGAGAATAATAGAGAATCCTCAAGTTGTCATGGTCCGATTTCAATAAAGAACAAAACATAAGAACTATTGAGAGTAGCATATTATTGAGTAGTGTTAGAAAAGTTTTTTCTGAACTTTGATATTCAATCTGTGAATTCCGAATTAAATGGGATTTGTCAAATTATGGTATATATATGGTATATATAAATTATGGTATATATATATATATATATATATATATATATATATATATATATATATATATATATATATATACATATATATATATATATATATATACAATTCACCTTGATGATCTTGAAGTGGGAATTAATGTAGAACGAGGTGTACGGCAGGGTGACGCAATATCGCCTATTCTTTTCTCGGAGAAGAAGTATTCCGTAAACTGGGTTTGGAATAGGATGGTGTAAAGATCAATGGTGCAAACTTAAACCATCTTAGATTTGTAGATGATATTGTTCGCATTTCACAAGACCCAGAGGAGCTGCAAAGACGCATACAAGAACTGCAAAGGGCTGGCGAACCATTTGGCTTGAAAATAAACCTGAAAAAGAGTCAGGTTATGTTCAATAACTTCGCTCAGGACAGAAGAATATATATATATATATATATATATATATATATATATATATATATATATATATATATATATACCAAACCTGGATACTCACATCGCAATCAATTCAAAAACTTCGGGTGGCACAGAGGGGAATGGAAAGATGTATGCTTGGCATTACAAGATGAGACAGAAAGTCCTGCGCATGGATCAGGGAACAAACAAAAATCTGTGACATCATTGGAAGAGTAAAGCAATTGAAATGGAGATGGGCAGGCCATATAGCGAGGCGATGGGACGACAGATAGACCAAGGCAATCCTGGAGTGGATACCGCTTGATCGCAAACGCCCGCGAAGAAAACCGAAAGTACGATGGATTGATGACATCGATAAGTATATTGGACCCGAGTGGCAGAGGAAAGCCCAGGACCGTGAAGGTTGGAAGCATGCTGAGGAGGCCTTCATCCTGCAGTGGATCGATACGGGCTGATGATGATGATGTATATGCTGTATACATCATTAATTTTAATTAAGCTTAATTTTTTTATTTCTGAAAAAGCCTTGTATTAAACAATTAATGTGAAGATTTTTTAGAAAGCGTAGTACACCAGTAATAAGATATGCCACATTTTAATGTATATAAATTATATAATTATTAAGTGTGTTATTTCCTTGGCAACTACCATTATGATTTTTGTAAATACAGTTATTAGAAATTAATAAATTATTTTCTATCTATCTATCAATATTTGTATTATGTTTAATGATAGTAAAACGTTGATTTAATAACATGACCAATATTAATTATTAATGTGCATTTCATAACATATATTTGAATAAATCAAGTACAGCATTGAAGTAGAAGGATTCTTAATCTTCTTGTACTAAAGAGGAGATCTAATATTTTTCCAAGACTTTGTTAGGTTTGTTATATTTTTGACAGTTGTTTCTATAAAAATTATTTCCTATCTGTCATTGAAGTTTATACATATCTATTAAGCATTAAGGTCTTGCAGGGGCTTGCCTTCAAGATGTTAAATATATAATCATTTACGAATTTTCTCCTTTCGAAATTATTTATTTTTTCTATAAATTAGTATAGAAATATTTTAACAATAATTTTACTGATTTTGAAGGTTAAGGAAGACACTTTAGTCAATAAAACATGATAAATAAAAAATCGTTAGAAGCAATTACTTTCGCTCAGTCTTTTCTCAATTCATGAAACCTCTACCAACATGAAGCTTTTTTGTTTTTATGATAGAGTTTCCTTTGGGGAATATGGGATCTATTTAAAGTTAAAATTCTGATAATTTCTATACTTTAATATAGTTTTTTTAAGGCGAAATCATAAATGACCATGACGTTTTTGCAATTTTTTGACGTTTTGACAATGCAGTTTTTCTGTGAATGGCTTTTTATTTTAAAATAATTTACCGTTATATATAGCTGAATAGTTGAATATATTGATAATATGTCTCATTTTTTCAATTCTAACTCATTGATATTTTCTATTCTAACTAATTATGTATAAGCGAAACACAATGGTATCAAAAAGCCTTCGTATTTGATAAATAAAACTTAGTTTTAAAAAGCTTAATGCAGGATATCAAACTTTCAACAACTAGAACTGACTTCGTTCTGCCTTTTCAACCGTTTGGTTTGTGCTTAATTTTTTTATTTCTGAAAAAGCCTTGTATTAAACAATTAATGTGAAGATTTTTTAGAAAGCGTAGTACACCAGTAATAAGATATGCCACATTTTAAACCAAACGATCATTCAGAATTTCGTAGAGTGAATACGAGTTGGTTTACTAATTATTATCTCTAACATAGTAACAATTGTCCGACAAATTTATAAAAGTAGAATTATTATTTATTTATACACATTATTGTACCCAAGATACATTACAACAACATTTTGTAGTGTCTACTTTATTTGATTTAAGATTTACTAATATTAATATGTAGTAGTGTTTGCATTTATCAAAAATGGATGAAATTGAAATCATCTATACTTATGATTATTAATTTATTATAATTATTTACATTAGAAATTTGTGTAAATGAAAGATTAGTTGAATTTGTCCCTTTGTTTCAAGTATTATATATATATATATATATATATATATATATTATATATATATATATTATATATATATATATATATATATATATATATATATATATATATATATATATATATATATATATATATATATATATATATATATATATATATATATATATATAATATATATATATATATAATATATATATATATATATATAATATATATATATATATATATATATATATATATATATATATATATATATATATATATATATATATATATATATATAGCATGATCAAATCAAATCTGGACTTGGTTCATGATCTTTTATTCAATAATCGAAAAGTAACAGTATTAGTGAAATTATTAATAGTAAAAATTATAGGGAAGGATTGGATAATACCGTGCCCTTAAGGAATTATAAGGAAACCGAGCGGCTCAAACTTGATTATTAATAAGACAGATTGCTTGGCAAGTTTATTTGGCAACCAATAACTGATCTGAGTATAGCGTCCCTCGGTTTAATAATACCGGGCGTTAATCAACATTTATCTCTGAATAAAAATTATTATAAATTCTATCAGTAGTTGCATGCAATTTTAAGCAATGTCTTTACCACTGCATTCTTTATGGACCCAGCTGAAACAACTGTAACAAACGAAACAATACTTCCTTGTCCCGATCGAATTCTCCACAAGAGAAAAGGTGCAAAGGTTATTAGCAGCATCAGTAGCATCATCCTTTTCTTGTAACTCTGCCTTTAATACTATGTGAAGAAGTTCATTCGTAACATGTGTGGTAGTAAATGCTGCGGTTGTTATGTCATTATTCATTGAAGTTTGATTTCGAGATGTTAAGTTTTCAAATATATGTATATATATATATATATATATATATATATATATATATATATATATATATATATATATATTATATATATATATATATATATATATATATATATATATATATATATATATATATATATATATATATATATATATATATATATATATATATATATGGGATAAATATCAGTTATTTCGAATTCTTTTACTACTATGTCCATCGAGGCTACTCTCAAATATACTTTATTGAAAATTGAAGGCAAACATTATGAGCGATTTTTTCATATGGATAGTTTTTCATATATAAATCCCACTCTGTGATAAGCTGCCTTTAGTGGACCATAAAAAGTGACATCCAGTGGCTGCATCCTATGGGAAGTATGCGGAGGTAATGATGACATTCATCAAATTTAGAAGAGGAACTCGCAGAGCTTACAACTAATGAAGAATTAAAAGTAAAATTTAGAAATGGATACCCAGAGTTCTGGCTTCAAAAATAAAAACTATCGCTATTATCGACAGCGTGAAATTATCCAACTGTCCCCTAGCAGAAATATGTGACTTTTCAGTAGACACTGTCGAAAAAATCTTGAACGATACGTTGGCTGTTAAAAATCCGCGCTTAGATTCCTAAAATGTTAATGACTGATCAAAAATTCTGAACTAAATTTGGTCATTACTAACATATATCTATAAAAGGTGGAATCCATAAAAGTTTGGAATGGAATTTGAATACAACCGGTTTAAATACTAACGCTGCTGACCGTTGCTGAATATAACCATAGGAAAACTGCGATTGAACAATGCAACAACTTTAAGTTCTCTTCAATTAAACACTATTGGAAGAGATTTACTACTAAACACCAAATCACATTTTTAACGTTTGGACGCGAATTTCGCTAGTTATGTTAGCGAACCAAAAAAACTAACCAAAAAACTAAAGAAAATCTTGATCTGATAATATCGCATGTTCGGTGACTTTCCGTAGACAAATAATTCAATTACTGCTCTGTAACAACCATAACAACGCCATCGCGGAAATGTAGTTACGAACAATACTCTTGTACCAAATTGAACTAATGACTCATCTTTATTTTAGTCAAAAAGTCGAATTCCAAATAATTTTAAATTCTTTACTTTTTAAGTATAATATTATAAAAATACCGTCAACTTATCCAACTTTGGATTGTACTTTAGAAGTCAGGATTGCATTTAAACTGTTTCATATATGTATTTGTTACCTTTGGAGAGGACCGGTAGCTGATTGAGATTCCTTTCTGTTGACTGTAAAAGATTTTTTTGATTCGGAAACATGTACAGGAACTCCATAGATTATATTCCTAAAGGTATATCACTGCATATCGAGGCAAAATTGATCACTAAACGAGCAGTTGTTTAGTTTTTATTTTATGCTCGTTAATGAGGCTTTTCGTGGGACGTATGGTAGAAGCTTCAGGTTCTTGAACAACATTATCATTATAAAGATTTTATAACATTTAATAAATAGTTAGAGTGTACTTTGGTTGATGAGCCTCTTTTGTTGGCTCTTTGCCTTAGTTTGCATACAGATTTTAGGTATCATAAATATAGAGAGACTTGTTATGATTATGATAATCGAAGCAGATTTATTATGTTGAATAATTAAGAAAATGTAAGTCTACCAACATAGTTTGATTCATGGTCCTTCATTGCCTATAGCTTTAGCTTTAGCTTTAATAGAAACTTTAGATTTATATACCGCCCTATTTACACTTGATAAAAATATCGAACAGCTTTGCTTATAATATCGGTTTCAAGAAAATACAGAACATATAATAAAAGAGAATGGTATATTATATGATTGAACCAACAAGTTGTTTTTTATAGTTCAAAAAGTATAATTTAATTACTCTAATTCGTGTTATATTTACTTTTAGTTTGATGAAGTCTGAGAGTTATTTAACTATCAAACTGTTTTTTGCAGTTTTTTTAAAATCAGTTTTAGGTCAATTTTAAAACTCTGTTATTACATTAGGGAGAGACCGATTGTATGTCAAAGTCCAGAATAAACTGTTCTAATTTTTGTACAATATTGCAGTTTTTATTCACACTATCTTGAATAATACTGAAAATTTCCATATATATATATATATATATATATATATATATATATATATATATATATATATATATATATATATATATATATATATATAAATATTCCAAAAATGGAATTGAATGACTACTATATATTTTTGGTTCGTAGAAAGCAATTGCTGCACCCATCGAGTTGATATCTTTCTCATGCTCAAATGTTTATGTAATATCTTCCAAACGTGTCCATCCGATATATGTTTATCATCTGAACAATCATCTAACTTTCACTTTGCAATCAGTCAACACGATATCATGGATTTTGTTGACAATTTCCTCAGTGGTAATCTCTAAGGGTCCTAAGCTCGGAGCCTCACTTGTGCTTGCTTGACCACATCGAAATGTATTACCCTTGCGCTCACACCGTTGTGTAACGGAAAAATGATTGATTTTTTACTGCTCCGCCTCATAAAGATTACCCATACTTTGTTCTTATTTTTTAGTAATTATTTAAATATATATTTCACAATTACGAAAAACTAATTTTCAAAATAAATTCTATTTGATTTGATTCGGAGCTTTTTGTCGGGAGATTGTTCTGCAGACGATCTCGCTCATACCGCTTACTGAAAGACAAACTACAGAAAAGTAATAAGATTACTTCGTGTAAGTGTAAGGGAAAGTACTTTCCTAAATTTAACCAACGAATTTTTATATAATTTTAAAGAAAAAAGTATATTCACAACAAGGGTCAAAAACCTAAGAGTTTTCGAGGAAAAAATGACCAACCGAAAAGCTATGATACGAATTAAAATATTAACCAAATATATGTAAAACATATTTGGAAAATATGAATTGATTGTTATTTAACATTGTTAAAATATTTTTTTTAATAACGAATCATGCCTTGCATTAGTCAAAACCAACGTGGCAACATCGCCATGACAAATAGTGGTATCTAAAAATAGCGACAGACATTATTTCAGTATAAGTCAGTCCTTAAATTCGATTTAAAACCAAATACATATTCTGTACGCGAATATCACGATATGCTTTGTATTTACGGAGAAGTTTTCCAAAATGCCTAGAGAATGATAGAGATTCCTGGAGATGATAGTTTACAAACAACGATACCGGGAAATACTAATTCCAGTTCGGCAAATATTTGTCTAAATTTCTCAAAGCCTTCTGGATACGGATAATGTGGTTCCAAAATTTTAATAATGTGGGCGGAAGCGAGAAATCGGCCCTGAAGCCGTACAACAAATTTGCAATGTCTTTTTCAAGACGATTCTACCAGACGTACTCGAAGTGTTGCACCACAAGTTAAAGTTTCCAATTGGATTGTACACAGAACATTAAAAGAGTAATTCCTCCACCTTTATCATGTACAAATCTTGGATAAGCTCTCTCATCCATTGATTTGCTGTTGGCAACCAAATTATAAATATGCCAGACCTTCCTCAATGTGTTCGGAAAAACTGGTTAAAACTGGTCAGGCTTACATATACTTACACGGTGGACATTTTGAACATTTAATTTAATAAAACTATTAATCATGTCTTTCTTAATGTGACGTAAATCGTTTAAAACATGCTAGTGAAAAATTAGTGCTAGCAATTTCAACTTCGACATTAAATGACAATAATGTGTGTTTCTGTTTTTTTTTATAACAAAATAAACCAAATGAATCCTGAAACGTATAGAATAATTGCTTTAAGAATATTACATTTTATTTTCAAATAATACCTTAAGAAGACAATTAAACTAAAAACTGAATTTGGTTTGATCGAACTAAGCAGCACGTTGCCAATTTTTAAGAACATTAAAAAAATATCTGACTTGTTTTCCGCGAAAATCCTTGCATTTAGGCTACATGTATTAAAAAAAAATGTTCAAAATGATCAAGAATCGTTTGTTAAATTTACGAAAGTATTTTCTTATACACCCTCTATATTAACTTTCTGTTTAATTAATTACAAAATAGCTTATTGCAGTTTGTAATTAGTTAAACAGAAAATTGTTGGAAACCACCTTAAACTATATTATTTCTTTTAAAATGCAATGCTCCCAAATAATCATTTGCAGAGCAACATCGTTTTGGAAAGAAATCTGATCTATTTGACCACAGATTTCTCATTTGTTTGTGGTTTAATCACTGGTTTTGTTTAATGACCGTATTGATGAGCATCAATTTTACGTCAAGTTAATTAGTGCTACCTAGTTAATGCTTCTAGTTAATTAGTGTTAACAAGTGCTAATTTAACTGTGGACTAGAACCCTGCTTAAATCGGGTACCTTCTCAATATTGTGTATATTCATCTTAATTTAATAAAAACAAATAATAACTTAAAAACTTAAAATTAATTTAATAATAATCAAATAATTTGAGAGTACAAATTGATCGATTAATTTCAACGGCTTCAGTTCTTTGGAATCCACTGTAGTAGATCAACGTTGCATTGAACTGATATTTCCAGTAATCGTGTAAAAGTGATGAAATTTATAAAATTGTCATATTTGTACTTTTACTACAATTATAAAAATATAAATTTTCACTATTTAATAATCTTGATTTTGAAACCTTTAGTGTTAAATAAAATCTGTTCCACTCACATCAAAACGCAGTCAAATTCAAACTTTTAATTATATCCTGATAATACTAAAATCATTATCAGGGTGATACTTCACTTTCGGTGTGAGTGGAAAACTCTTTATAGTGTTTATAAGTTTGCATTTGTTTAATATTATTATAAGAATATTAATGGACTTCATTACAAGAGCTACACAATGTTTATATTCTAACTCATTAACTAATACAATTTAATTAAGTTTTAAAAGTAAATGATGATTCAAATTATCATCTTAATAAGAACCTCGACTTTTTAATCAATGCCAATTACACTTTTGTCAATTTATAGCAGATAATCTCTAAATAAGTAAAAATAATTTATGTAATTAAAATTTAACTGAGATAGCTGATACTTGATGGAAATTCATTTTAAATAAATAAGCAAAGATTAATATCTAAAAATTTTCACTATATTTAAAATTGTATGTTTAACAATTGTTTGGACACACAGTGCCTTTTTCAAATACAAACTATACTAAACTAATAGTGAGAAAAAGTAATTACAATCTAAAGTGTCCTTCGACCTAATAATACCATAAAACATGATAGTGGGAAAATCCTTTTTTTTTGTCAACGTCTAGGAGGATAATAAAAGTTTAATAATGGTGAACCATGGTAACGTTATTCAACGTAATAATGGTAACGTTATCCAATGTTACTAACTTTAAATGAAATTGGAATATATGTATGTACACAGGCATACCTGGGATACCTTTCCACAATGAGACATTGTGATACACCAAAGTTACACAATGATATAATAACCATAGTGGACCCACTCGTTATTTTTGTTATCAAATAATTATATGTGGAATTTCTTGATATTTTATATCAATATATTAATATTTTATGTTATAACAGAGATACACAAAAATTTAAGGTTAATTCACTAAATTACATTTTTAAGTGCTGTATATTTTTTCTTTCCAGTATATGCTTTACTAGTTATTTAGTAATCACTTTTTTTTAACCAATGTATAAATAGCTTGAACTGGTGCTATTTAGTCGTGTAATTAAATTCTGTTTTTGTCATAATATAATTATTTAATTTACACATTAAAAAATGTATTGCATTTAAGTTTTATGAATGTTAACTATAAAATAATGAACTAGTTTAATGGATTTTATTATCTCATTTTAATGCATTAAATTATAGTACTAAAATTCTTGGATTTCAAAAAGCTTTCAGTTAAATGAAAGGCGTTTTCACTTAGGTGGTAATTTCTAAAAGAGGCTCGTTAGGGATTTTCTTAGTTGCAATTTTAAACGTAATGGGATGTCACGTTTGAAAAATATATTTGAAAGTACAGTATTTCAAATAATTCGTAATATTGAGATAGCAATTCTTCTATTGAAACCTTTGGTGTGAAACACTAAACTTGATGAGATTTATCACTAAACACCAAATAAGTTTTTTGAACTGCTCAACGCACGTTTCGCTAACCATGTTAGCATCATCAGGAGGTGATTTACTCTGAGATTTAAAAAATTAAAAATCTGATATTAAATCATCTCCTGATGATGCTAACATGGTTAGCGAAACGTCGTTGAGCAGTTCAAAAACAGTTATTTGGTGTTTAGTGGTAAATCTTTTCAAGTTTAATATTGAGATCATAAAATAAAAAATAATAAAAAGGAATAAAACAATTTTTTACTTTGTTATCTATCACTTTTATGTTTTACAACTTATAAAAGTGATAGATAACAAAGTAAAAAATTGTTTTATTCCTTTTTTAAAAAATGAACAATCACAAAGTAACAGACAAATCAATCAATAATTTAAAAAATAATAATTAATCGATAATAAAATTTTATCGTATTATTAAATGTATTTCTAATCACGATATTGCAAATATATGAAGAGCAGAAAAATATAGTTTTTAAGGTATGAACTAAAATCACACAATACGATAATTACTACTAACATGCCGATCAATAATTTAGTTTAATATTTCAACCTTTTTTATACTCAATATATCAATATTTTAAATTTTATACTTTTATATCAATATTTCAAACGGAAAGATTATTGCAACTTTTTAAATTAAATTAAGGAATTTTTTAAATGAAGATCATTTAATTTTTATGGCGTGAAGACATTTGTCTGAAAATTGTTTGACCCTGTGCTAGTACTGGTTTTAGTTCTTACTTATGCTGCTCAAAGAAAATAGCAAGTCATGGGTAATTAAAGTCCTCTATTTATAGTTATCGTTATAGTTTATAGATTAATTTAAAGCTGAAAATGCTCGTAATGAAGGATTTCTGTTTCGCATAAGCAGCTACAGTGGAAATCAGCTGAAAGTAAATGATTTCAAAATGCTATAATTTCATTGCCACTTTTAGGTTTAGTAGCAACCACAAGTTGTAAGGGGCCAAGAAAGGTTAAATGGTCTTAGTCGTTCTTTCTAAATTATAACTTTCCATGAGTTAAATTTACTTAAATGATTATCTTACAGTATTAGACGCATTAACCACTCTCATATTCTTTACATATACTTAATCTATTATACATTCCATTTTTGACTACATTTGTTCTATATCTTCCTATTGAGATAGGCAAAATAGCAGAATAGCAGAAGAAAATAGAGAAAGCAGAAAGAAGCAAGCAAGGCGCTTTTCTGCAGGAAGGTTATGCATCGCGCTATAGCTCAGTACTATATGCATAGTACTTTTGCCATATTCTATTAAAGCCTAGTAAAACTTTACAGCTCTATAAAACAAACAAGATAATGCCCACCTCCTTTATAGTAAGAGTAACTTTAGAATTTGTAGAAATGTTTGAGTCTACCTCTCATCTTGTTCAAGGTATTTCACCAATTAAGCACCTATCAAATATTTTCATCAGAAGGCTTTAAAATTTATCTCATCCCGCTTAATCATAAAATGTCCTAAAACATGACGCATAAGTAGCCTACTTGACGCATAACAGCCTCAGACCATATCTTATTCGATCAAATATAGCGAAATACTATAAAATTTATATTTTAGTTACTATTATTATTAGTATATTCCTAGATAACTTTATATTACTTAAAATTTTCCTTCATTATTGTGTTTCAATTTAGATTGAGTTTGATCTCCCCTACCAATCCATTTATTTTCATAATTCGTGTCCAAATATTGTCTCACCTGTCTGCTAAAATGTGGATGAATGCTGTATAGCTGTAATCACACTTGTCTAGCTACAGTTAAAGGTGACTCTTCAATCTACTATTCAAAATTATTTTGTAAAAATTGAGATAACTATCACCACTAACTCTATTTTCACAAAAGTATGGCCCTAGGAGGCAATCTCCGATAATACCAACCCACACATTAAGAGACCATCTATGCTGATGATCTAAAGGGATAATGAATCTTGGATTTTCACAGTTGTGATAGTGCTATGTCGGTTGACGTGTCCATTTTTGTGAAAAGTTGATTCAACCGTGAATAACAAATATATTTGAAGAAGTTAGGTTCTTCTCAATTTTTTTCTATTGTCCAGTTACAAAATTCAAGTCTTCGATCAAAATCATT
Organism: Cosmopolites sordidus; assembly: GCA_031761425.1. NCBI lineage: Eukaryota > Metazoa > Arthropoda > Insecta > Coleoptera > Curculionidae > Cosmopolites > Cosmopolites sordidus. Next base: position 167,660 of record JARFXV010000931.1, on the reverse strand, counting down.
TTGATTTAGTTCTTGAATCAATCCTATATGATACGGATGAAATTTATATTTCCTACTTATTTTGTTCGCTGTTATGAGGATTTTTAATTACAGTTTGAAGAACTAAATATTCGTTTTCTTCACTCATAGCTCTTTTCTAATTGCTAAAGCATTACGATGACGTTTGGCATTAAAGAATCTTTGCGCATAAATTCTACTTGCAAAAAAATAATTTTGATCATTTGCGTTCAAAACGTAGATTATGTTTATCAATTCCTCTCTAGAAAATTCGTTTTCGTTCTACTTTCTGTTCTAATAAACACCGTAGTACACAATTTGGCAGTTCACAAAATCCAAATAATTGACCGCTTGGTTCATTTGTTTCTACGTTGTGATTGTTTAGGGCATCTAAGCCATCTGAGCTTTAAGTTGTAATTGGATATTCACATTTCTTTTCGATAGTCAAAGTAATTGTTTAGAAATATTTTTTTTCGTATTTAATTATTAAAGAAGTACATTCTTTTTTCTGTATTATATAAAAACTTTTTAAAGTCTTTACTAGAACAATATTTGCTATTTGAATTGAATTTTATGACGTCATTACTATAAAGTTAAAGGTGTATTCCATTAAAAACGGAATATTAAAAACAAAAATATAAAAATCTCGCAAATTATGACAGATAGGTAGAGAACATGTTTAGGAAGAATAGAAGTATTTTGTATTAGCAATATTGTAAAATGAAAAAAATGTTAGACATTCCATTTAAAAAAGTGCGATGATGTTTTGATTTTTTTTTCATTTATCTCAGTTGTCCTGGTTATTTGTTTCCATTAAAGTTAAGCCATAGTTTCACTAATATTTCCATCCAAAATGATAATCCTACAACAAAAATAAATAAATGACACTGCAAAATAGAGCATTTTTTACAAAATGGCGGATATCGGTATAACCATTGGGTTTAGGCATAGGATATGTTTTACAAAATATGTATAGAATCAATAGCAACATACAAAAATGGAGTAACACATGTTATATATATAAATTCGATAAGAAATATAAAATCTATACACCGCCACAGTTTAGAGACACCCTGTATAAATAAAATTAATTTTAAATTTACTTACTTACTCTTTTACTTAAACTTTTTCTCGGTATCGGTATCCGTTCATTCTCGAAGGGGACAACACTTAAAAATGCCAAATGAGATTTTAGCGAAACGTCGTGACTCTTCATAGAATGAACGGATCGACACCCGGAATGATTTAGAAATATTATCAACCATCCGTGAAAATATTAGATGTAATATATAATAGTATATAATGTATGTAATATGTAATATGCATGCCACTGGCGTAGCCATGGGGGGGGGAGGTTTGGGGGTTCAACCCCCCCCCCCCCCGAAATAAGCCAAATATTACCTAATATTATACCGAAAAAATACGAGGAGTGAAGAGAGTTAAATTATTACATTTGAATTGAATATATATCCGAACTAGTGGACGTTGCGCAGAGTAACGCCATCTCTTGTCGAGTAGTCGAACTATTTTGTATCGTATGGAAACTTTGCGTTGTTTCTCGATTATTCGCCACGCCCCTCGGTCGGAATGAGCGGAGCTTTGTGGAAGTTTGTGGTAGTTTCTGGACGGCTACTACTGGGCTGCTATATAAGCGGCGCGTGACCGCGTTTACGGCACTATTGTTCCATGCGAACTCGAAGCGAATATAAGTGAAAAGTGGTGAACGAATAGTGAAGAGAATTAAGTGTACTGTGTAAGTGAGTAATTTTAGTGCAGTGTTATTCGGTGACCTTATTAAGGATAGATACGTGAATCATTACTACTGTCGAAAAATGGAGGGGAAAAAATAGAAGGGTGATAAACTTAAAGGTATGGACTACAGGAAAAAGTGGTGTAGTCAAGGGGTTTCTAATAAAGAAAGAAATTTGGATTTAGCTATCAAAGCTTCAGCTACCTTGCATGCTGATAAGAAGACTGTGATGACAAGCGGGCCCTCGACCTCAACCTCAATCACAATACCGAATGTCGAAATCGATGCCATGTCGCTGGTGCTCTGTTCGATACCTTCAACTGCCGAATCTATATCTAGTCTGTAACAGGCCAGCTTGTTTAAATTAATTTAACCATTTCATTTAAATAATTTTAATAATTTAAGTAATTTTTCCGATGAATATATAGATATTCAATTTCATGTAAGTATATTTTTGTTGTTTTATTTACTTCAAACTAACCCCCCAAAACTAAATCCTGGCTACGCCCGTGATGTATGTAATATGTATATATATATACATATATATATATATATATATATATATATATATATATATATATATATATATATATACATATATACCCCTTTGTGGAACAGACCTTGACGTGTTAAAGGGGTTTGAAGCTTTGAGTTATGCCGTCTGGAGCCTAAGTTCCTGAGAAGGTCACCCCAGACGGACAGATCGAGGTGGAGGCTTCAGACTAACATGATCCAAAATCTGCCAACCCGCATTGGACGAGCATGGCAGATTACGGACCATGCCTTCAACATGACAGTACAACTTAAAACACGGCCCTCATTCCCTGGAGGCCAAGGCCCACTTGACAGGCCAACTTAACAACATACATTGGTATATTATTGAGTTCTGTGAAACACGAAGAAAGGGTGAATAGTTAATTAAATTAGAACCAACTGGTCACGTACTCTACACCTGAGGTATGGAGAATGGACGATGTGGTGGAATTAGATTCCTCACCAATCGAACGCTGAAAGACAATGTAGTCAAAATTGAAAGTATATCCGACAGATTAGCCAATGCGTCATTCAGCTGAATATAAAGTTTAAGCTTCAAATCGTCCAAGCTTATGCACCAATTATAAGCCATATAGATGAGAAAATTGAGGAAGTTTATGATGATGGGGCCCAACTTTTAGACAAAGAGAAGTGTAAGTATACAATTCTGACGGACGACTTTAATGCCAGAATCGGAGAAGCAAAAACTGGTGAAAATGCAACTGGCCCATATGGAAATGAGCGGGACAATAGAGGTGACAGGCTGGTTGACTTTGCTGAAGGACAAGAAGATATTATGAATTCGTTTTGGTGGTATGTTTTGATGGAAAAGTCCATCTGGACTTACAAGTGAAATTGATTACATCATGTCAAACGATAAAGTAATATTTTGCAATTGTACTGTCCTTAACCATTTTAATGTGGGAAGTGACCACCAAATGGTACGAGCAAAGATAAACTGCCGAAAAGAGTGCGAAAGAATGATAAGATCAAAAAGGCAAAGTCGATTCTGGAAAGCTGCTGGAGAGGGGCAGATATTTTGAAATTGCTTTGTTGAACCGCTTTGCTGTGTTACAAGACCCAGAGGAGATGGAAATTACAGATCAATATGAAGAAATCGCCAACAATGTGCTTAAAGCGGCGGCTTCAATAGCATCAGAAGATAAATGTTTCAAAGGTAAAAGAGTAAAAAATTTCCAATGAGACTATTAATTTAATGAAAAAACGCCGGACAATGAAGAATGCAGACAGTCCTTTTGTTGTTTTATTTACTTCAAACTACCCCCCCCCAAAAAAAAACTAAATCCTGGCTACGCCCGTGTTTGGTATTATAAATTATTACCCAAGAGGGGGCGTTGGTTTTTTTTTCTTGTAAAGGGAGCGGTGGTCCAGAAAAGGTTGGGACCTCTGGTTTAAAGAAAGAATAAGTTTTATTTCTATCTAAATTGAAACTTGTTTGAATAATATTTTGGTGCTTTAGTTTTTAAAAGAACTACCGTAAATTGTAAACAGTTAATATTGGTTGAAAAGTATGTTTCTGAATTACAATTTAAAATAATTGTTTTTGATGCGTTTGTAATATATATAAGGTGCGTATCACGGAAAACAGGACTTTTAAAAAAAAACACAAATATTAATTTTTTGCACGGTCAAATAGGTTGACGAATGCATTTTTGGGTTCGGTCACAGATATGTTCTTCAGGATGGCGGTCGACGCCTTTTGAATGGCTTTAATGTCCGCATAACGCTCTCCTTTCATTGGCAAATGAAGTTTTTCGGAGAGGTAGAAGTCGCAGGGAACCAAATCAGGCGAGTATGGTGAATGATTGATGGTTAAAATACAATTTTTGGTAAAAAAATCGGTGATGAGCGTCGTACAATGGGACGATGTATTATCGTGTAACAAGCGCCAGCTGCCTTGTTAACGGTACTGTGGCCGCACCGGATGAAGACCCGACAACAGACAGTCCATAGCACCAAGGTACAACACAGCATTGATCGTTTGACTAGGTGGAACGAACTCCTTAGGCCCAATTCCATCCGAATCGTAGAAACACATCAACATTGTTTTGCTTTTTGACTTCTCGAGACTGCTTTGCTTCGTATTTAGCTCGCTTGGTTGCTTCGATTCATGACTTTGACGCTTGATTTCTGGACTATATTAAAAACACCATGTCTCATCGTGAGTAACAATGCTGTACTTGAAGTTTTCTTCCGTTTTTGCCTCTTTAATCAAGTCCTTTCTATGTTGGATTTGGAGCGTTTTTTGGTGGTCAGTCAATTTGTGTGGAACAAAGTGTGCACAAACCTTTTAAAGTCCCAAATGATCAGTCAAAATACGATAAATTGAATCTTTGGACAGGTTCAATTCTATTTCCATGTATCGCTACGAAGATTTTGGCTGATTTTTTATACATTTACGCACAATTTCAATGTTACTTTGAGTAACCACGGAATTTTTCGGTCCAGGATGTTCGTCGTCCTTGATGTTCTTATGACCTTCTTTGAATCGTTTAGACCACTCTGCTACGGGATAAATAATCCTAATCAAACACTTGTTTCATTAACTGAAACGTTTCGGTGAATGTTCGACCAAGTTTCGCTCTTTGTTCGATGTTAATTTTTCGACCGATGGTATAAACACACTGACATTTTAAGCGCGATAAGTTGGCTTCTAATAATCCCAATGTGATGAAATTTTGTCAGAACGTCAGCGAAGGATGCACCTTTCCAATGCTTACACCCAACGCCCCGTCAAGAGATGGTGCTACTGAAGAAATAGCTATTTTTACAAACTCCTGTTTTTCGTAAGATGCACCTTGTATATTGGTATATTGATATTATTATCAATTATTTTGAACAATTAATTGTCATGTTAAAATTTGCCTTATATTTTTGAAACAAAATTTTGTAAGTATATTGGTACACCAAGGCATTGTTACTACACAGCTGTACTTATATCTTAAGCATATTCAAATATGTGTGAATAATATTACAAATATTACTGCTTGACGAATCATCGTACGTTGCATCCCCATTAGATGATTGGCTTACGAATCTTTACTCCTTATTAAATGGATGATCGCGGGTCGATTTCTTATTGCCAATCCCGGGAATTCGGTGAATTACGCAAATCCACTCCAAATCGCCAATCTGCCACCGGGAATTCTTGCTCCTAAGAACAGGGCTTCCCGGTCTAAGATGATCTGTCAACCTTTCTAATTTTTCCATATAGGGCTTTCCGCATCAGAATCATGAACGGATTGGGTTTGTTTGCTTTGCCGGACAATTATAACAGAGGGAGTGTTTTCTGCAATAACATTTGGATTGAGTAGTTGTAAAGAATTTGTTCACTTAATGTTTCCAACATATTACATTTCACTTACTATACTTTCACTTGCATTTCGGGAGTATCGAAGGTACACAATTTTTATTTTGTTGATATTTCTCATTTCCCTTTAAATGAAAGCAATTCAAAAGTGAAGGAACGGGGATGTGGAGAACAGGGGGATAAGTTAGGGCTTGTTTTTGCAAAAAGATTTTTCAAAACTTAATTGCAGATTAAAGGATTACCAATAACGTGAAGGGTCATATTTCTTTGATCATATTTAAAAAAAAAATTAAATTTTTCTTTACTTTTGATAAATATTTATTTATCATATATTCAGTAGAATTATTTGAATTAAATTTTAAGATGTGCAAAAGTTAATGCTTATCCTAAATAAACTTTTGGTTTTAATAATGGCATCTACGAGTATTTCTATTCATACCGTTACATTGTTTGAAATAATTCACTTGATATGTCCAACATATTACATTTCATTTACCTTGTTTTTCGGGAGCATCCAATGTCACAATTTTTATTTTGTTAATAAATATATATTATTACGTGTTTCCCGTGGGGAGTGTAAAGTATTATTTTAGCTCATCCCTGAATCCTGAATCGTACGTATTACTTTGAACTTCTTTCTTCCGACGAAGTACATGTCATGAAGTCATTTAGTTCACCAAATCTTTCAGTGAATGTTGCTGATGAACTATTGTGCGTTCATATATATCCTAATGAGTCTCTGCTCGCAGCTCTCCAGAATTTTAATATGGCTTTTTGAATCATAATATATGAGATGGATAAAACTATTTCCACTGAAGATCTTAGTAAACCCAATGATACGCTTGCTAGGATCTTCACTGGCAGTAGTTTTATCCGCGTTAGTGGCAGATAAGCGCATATTGTTGAGTTTTTGAATGTGGTAGTTTTAGTTATGGCCTAGTTCACGTGAATCTCTTTTGTGAGTTTATTATCCATGTGAACCTTTAAGCAGATTAGGATTTAGGTTGCATTATATTTTTTCATCTTCAATCTTGAGGCTTCTAGGTGGACTTTAATCCAATGTCCTGTCCAAATGTTCTTGGATATATGGGTTGGGCTGAGCATACCATGAGAGTCATACGATACGACTCTGTGGGCCAGTGCTCAGTTACTTTGGATAGGACCGAAGTGATAAATAACAAAGTAACAAATTGTTTTATTCCTTTTTAATGTCAAAAATGTTAGAATTGTTAGTTTTTGCCTGCATCATAAGCATGAGTGATTTGTTTTTGTGTGAGCATATCCTGACTACTACAAACTTCCACATAGCTTACGCGGTTGTCGTTGTGAAAATATTTTCAAATCTTTTCTGACCATTTTTGTCATAGTATAGTTAACCTTCTCCTTGTTTAGATCCATCGAGAACTTCTTCCAGTCTATCTCTGAGACGATAACCGCAGGTGGGGTTATTAACTGTGGTTTCCTTCGTGGGTTTTGCGTCTTCTTTTTACCAATTTTTGGTTGCAGGAAGCGACTCAAAACACTTGCAAAGCGACTTGCAAAGCGAACAAAGAGTTGAGGCGGAATTGTTTCTTTTGGTCTCGTTATCTCCTTTATCTGCATCCAGTAACTCATTATTGTTAGATAGGGCTGGCTTCCTCTTGATAAAGCGCTTGGTGTTGGACCTGCGCAGGGTTGTTCTTCTGAACGATTTTGATCTTGGTATACGACATAGCAAATTCCTTGTCCATCATATAATATCCTATTTGCTTCCTTTATATTATTCCGATTCCGATATTATCTTTGCTTGTATTTTATTAGTTTCTAGATTTTCAAGTTCGTTTATGAAGAGCATGATATGCTTGTGAAGACTCTTTCTGCATTTACTTTAGAAACTTTATATTTTTCTTCAACTAATTTTTGAGTTTATCAGGACTAATAATAAACGAACATTGCAAAACATTGACACGGTATATGTAAATAAGAGGTGTATAAAATAATCCCAAATTTTAAAGCACATGCATGATATTAATTTGATATAGCTCGTTACCTACAGACACTGACATTACAGATGAACACTTTTATGTCATAGTTTGTCAACTATTGAAACATCATGCAAGTAGACTAAACGAAAATGTGTCAGAAAGAATTATCAATAAACTTCCGTAAATACCAATGTACAAAGTGTCCCAGAAGAAAAAGTACAAAGTGTCCCAGAACTATTGAATAAAATATATTATAGCTGAAAGTGTTTTTTTATATAAAAATAATATAATTTTTTTTCTCAGAATGCTCATTTTGGCCGAGACGAAGGTGGTTGTGCGTTCCACATGAGATTGGGGAACCCACATGTGTGTATATACACACACACACACACACATATATATATATATATATATATATATATATATATATATATATATATATATATATATATATATATATATATATATATATATATATATATATACCTACATATACACACATATTCAATTATTCCCTGTTGCAATAGGATATAAATGAGTGGTGGTATTGACGTGTAGGTTTTTCTCAGAAGGTTAGTCAGTAGGTTTGTCACAGAAGGACGCATATCAACTGTGAAATTTGATTAATAATGCGTATAATATTCGACTCCTCCCTTTTCAAACATTTAATGAAAATAATGCCTTGCAAATTCCAGAAAATAGTGACCGAATCCCCCAAAATAGTTTTAGCTGATGGAAGCGTCTTCTTCTTCTACGAGGCTTTAGCTTTCTTATATCCAAATGTCCCTATAGAGAGTTCCGTATGTATGCGTCCGAGTTCTTTATCATCTTAACAATCTCTCTAACGTCCAATCTGCGATTGGCCATCCCGATATCTAATTTGTTCCCCATTTCCTCAAAAGTAACCTGAACGGTGATTCCTGAGCGCGGAGCGTCACTCGTGCTGGTTCGGCCACATTTTTCAACATTTCTTTGGGTTGTGCGATAGCTCGGTGCCTTCCACGACTTCGTCTTCCTATCCTAGATCGCTATTCAGTTACCGTCTTTCTCCGCCATTTGCCGTCCTTTCTCGCCAGATCCTTCCATTGTGTATTGCTACTTTAGTGGTAATATTCGTTCTGCTACATGATCGCCACTGGTTTTACTCCAAATCCACTGTTAGTTTTTTGTCATGTAATCATATGCCTAATTATTTTTTAATAGTTTTTCTGTTAAATACTCATTTATATACTTTCCAGGAATTATTCTTATAGGTGTGTAAATATTCTCAAATATTGTTTCCAGTATTTAAGATCTATTATTGGTCCAACTTTTTACAAGATTAGTAAAAGTCTGTCTATTTTATAATCGTCTTATGAACACATATATAAAAATGAAACTGAATTGACTTCAGTTTTATTTTTGCAGCTAAATAAAATAGGCGGGTTTTGTATTTCTTTTACTGAATAAAATTATAGTTCCTGCTGGCACTGAGTATTTATTTAGAAAACATATGCCCGGTTAGGACGATCATAGCAATTGTAAAGGTGTTAGGAGAGCCTATGCAATACTAAAAATTTATTTTATTCAATTTTTATGTGGTCGTGCTGTCGATGACGATGGTAGTTTCCAATCGTCTGTTAGTGAGGACTATTTATATCTACATTGGCATATCCTAACATTCAAGATATTATAAAAAATGTTTTTCATTCAAAATAGATTCTTTTGATTGTCAAATAATTTGTGTCTTGAATGAAATGAAAATTCCTGTTCTACGCAATATTAACATGACTAAGTAGTATGTCTTAATTTTCTCGAGAATCCGACTGACTGGTGAATGCTCAGCGTAGAATACCTCTCAGAAGGCATCCGGCCTTACTGAGCCTCGAATCTGATGCACTCTTATCTAATGAAATGTAGTAAGCAAGCCTGGTCTTCCCTTGGGGGCTTAATCCATCCAAGTACTAACCTCAATAAGTGACATTGCATTTCGACTTTCGAATTGATGGATTATAGGATATGTCGGGATATCTTCCATTCACATTATTTACAATATGCCATATTTCATTTAAAAAAATATCGTTCATTGCAATACCCTTTTGTCTTTAGCGATGAGGTATATTTTAATATAATAAATAGCTGTTTTTTGTTTATCCAGATGAATTATCAATTGGATATACGAATGATACACGATTTGCTATAGGCGTTCATTTGTGACCTTTAAGATTTAGTGCTAAATCAGTGGAAAAAGCTAGATAAATAAGTAAACTTTTTCCAATGGTTGCGAATGAAAAAAATCAAAAATATTATCAAAATTATGTTCGAGGTTCACGGATTGATTGGAATAATTAAATAACAATTTATTATAATATCGAGTTGCATAAGCTATTAGTTCTCCTGTAAATTTCAAATCTTGTGTTGCTACTATATTTTGATATTAAAATATTTTAAATAATCAGATGTAGATATTGATCTATTATAGAGTCGGCCAAAAGAAAACTAATTTTTCGGAGCTAATAATTATTATGGTAATTTCGACTTAATCAAGGCACGCATGACAATTTTTATAATAAAAGGTAATGCAGAGATATTATGATTATGGTGGAAAAATTTATAAAGAAATTTTGTCAATTATAATCGTGGGCTGAAGGCCTATCGCATAGTACTAGGAGATTAATAATCAGTTATTTTAGCAATTTTAATTTAAGTAGCAATCTAAGTGGTAATCTTTCATTTCTTTGTCGATTCAGTCTCTCCAGCTTCTTCTTAGCCTTCCCTTCTTCTTTTCCTTATTGGGGTCAATGTAATTTTTCTGGTGTCTATCTTCCGGCATTCTTTGTACGTCGCTGTATCATCTTAATTATTTTGCTTTTACGTTCTCCACTATTCTATGTTTGACACCCACTATTTCTCGATTTTCTCATTTCGTACTCCATCCCTTCTATATTTTCCCGCTGACCGTCTCCAGATATCCCTTTAGGTTGTTAATAACATTTTCTCTGAATTTTGGTTTAGTTGCCATACTTCGCTGTTGTATATAAAAATACTTCTCAGAATGGAGTATATTAGATGTTTATTGTTTTTAGAAATTGATTGATTTCACAGTATTCCGTTCATTATAATTATAGCCTTCTTCCCTTGCGTGTTTCAATCGTTAATTGCCTTATCAAAGTTCCATCTTGTGTTATTTTCACTTCTAGATATTTGTATTCTTCCGATTGTTTAATTTTACTCCTATTTTGTAAAGTTAACATATATCTAGTGACGATCCTCCAATACACATACATTCCGTTTATATCAGGCCCCATTCTGTATATTCTTCCACTAGTTTTCTCGTCATGTAACTTAAATCTTTGTAATTTTGTGCTATTACAATCTAGTCATCTGCAAAGCATATCATAGTATATAATATGGTATAATTGTTTAGAGATTCTTTAACATGTTTTAAGAGCCTGTTTTAGATAAATCTTAGAGTGTTAGCGAAAGGCAACATCCTTTCATTCCTCTTGTAACTGTAAACCCCTCAGAAACTTTCCACCTGATCTTAATTTTTGTTGTGTTATTATTATACAAGGTCGCTATTATGTATGCAAAATGTCAAATATCTCGAGAACGCTTTGAGATTTCTTTATGAAATTTTGTGCGCAAATATCAAGAAATGTTTGACACTTTTTAGTTATATTTTCATTTTTTTTCTTGTCGAATATTTTAACTTGATTTTTTTTAATGACAACAGTACTTGAATTTGGCATTGTTGGAAAGAGCATTTTTTCTGAATTCAACGAGGTAAATATTGTATGGTTTTTTTATAGATTTTAAAAAATGGCTAGAAGTTGTTTCGGTCTCTTTTATCAATATCAGATTAAAAAAAAACAATATCAAAATTAAATATTTTTTATTAAAGAACTATTTATAAAAGGTGTTCAAAGTGTCCATCATTAACATCCTGGCAGTAATGGATACGTCGGACGAAGACTTGAATTACATCGGACGAAGAGTGGAATTCGTAATTTAAGAAGTCGATCGTGTTGGTGCGGGTGGTAAAAACAGCGGCCTGCCGCTGCTATGCCGAAACCGCATTGGCGCGGTAGTTGGTTCGATTCCTGTCTATTTACTTCCTAAATGTCTGTGAGTGTTTCTAGGCAAGAATGTAAGATCCGACAACCTCCTTTCAGTCACGCCAGTTAAAGGTTGGGTAAAGTCGGATACCTTCTGAGAAATATTCTACATTGGTCACTCGCCAGTCGGTAGGTTTCCTGATAGACTTATGGTTAAGCACATAATCAAGGGTTGATGGCATGTGGGGGGTGCTGACCTGGGTTGTCGGTGGCTGATGACCGTGGTTCGGAACCCACGTTAAGCTGTAGGTCCAGTCGCTACATAGCCTTAGTTTCTCATGCGCCACTAACCCTAAAACCTTTAGCTTTTAATTTGAGATCTTCGAGATTTTTTGGCTTAGTAAAAAAACCCGACCTTTAGAATAGCCTCATAAACAAAATCGGCCATTGGATAGCTCCTCGTCGACCGATCCAAACTTCCTCAGAAACGGCATCGTGACCGATTCTTGTCACTAAATTTCACCTAAAGATTTAACTTCTGAGGATACTGTGCATAAACCTGTTCCATCCAGTGCCGATTAGTATCAACCCAGTATCTACAGTTGTGTCTGTTAACATGACTATTTAAACAGAAACAGAATGTTGCTTCATCCGTGAAAATAATATTTAAAACAAAATTTGGATTGGTATTTATTTGTTCCATCATAACTTCGCAAAACTCATAGTAAAAACAAAATTTTATAGTAACTATATTTTGCAAGGATAAAAATCTTTTTTTAAATATTTTTTTGGACTGAGTTTTTACACATGTTATGATTTAAAGCTAATTGTTGTACGGAAACCTTACCGTTCTCTATTACACCAATTAAAACATTCAACGAATTTTCATCATTAGTTTTAGTTTTTTAATTCCTAATTTTGGACGACTTTTAATGCTGTCTGTATCATTGAATCTTTTTACCGCTTTTGAAACTGTTGACTTAGTGATGTTTTTATTCGAATGAACTTTATTAAATACTCAACAAACTTCAGCATAAGGGCGTTTTCTGTCACCTTATCCAACAATTGTTAGTATTTCAATTATCTCTCTTTTAGTTAAATACATTTTAATCCCATATAAAAATATATGAAAAAAAAAATGAACACGCCACAATCATTCAGACATTATTTTCCCATATATGGACTCAGTAACAATGGTTTGTGTCCTTTGCCAAGATTCGGGAGATGTTATGCCTTTAGAATTACTTCTAGATTTTTGTAAATCTTTTCTTGAATTTCATAAGGACTAGTAGCTTCTTGTCAATGGACTTTTTGGCTTCTGTCAAATATTAAAAAGGTTGTTCTGGCAAAAAAACCTGGAAGACGTTTTGGTACGATTTCGAACAATCAGTATGTCCGGGCTGCGGCTTTGTGGGCGATTTCCAAAAATAGGTAGTAAAAGTGCTTCAAAAGTATTAATAAATACCGTATTGTTATTCACTATACATTGATCACCATTTCTTTTAAACAGATCGGATACTTATGAAAGGAAATGTTTGAAAGTAAGAATTTTATAGTTTAAAATTTTGACGAAAAATTTGAAAGACGCGTTTGCGAAAGTAAATGACATTTAGTAAACAAACATGAATACAAAACATTTGAATGAATCCTACAATAATTTTTTTTCTATTAAGTTAGAAGTTTCTATTAAGTTATTAAGTAGAAGAACTAATGATTAACCAAAGAAATAACTGTATCATGGATCAAAAATGAGTTACAGAATAAATGCAGGAGATCAGCAATAAAAAAATTAATATCTCTAGATGTACGCCAAAATAGATGTAAGTCCTTAAACAATAGATAGAGGATCACTGGACCCCAAAATTATATTAGGAACGATAGTGAATTTAAAAAACGGAGTATATCAAATTGCACCACACATGATTTGTTAAATCGATGGTTTCGCAGAGATAAAATTATTGCCTGCCCAGCTAATGAAATAATTAATATTCCACAACGAAAAACAATTTCATTAAGAGAAGCTCTAAGCGTAGTTTCAAAATTTGAAGGTCAACGATTTAAAAAGTGCTCATGCAAGCCAAGCAAGGCACAGTGACATAGCGTTAATTTTTTGTGTTTTAAATCACATATGAAATGTACTAGCAAATGCCATAAAAGCGGACTGGGCTGTAATAAATAAACTAAACCTATAATTTGTATATTGTTTTAAAGTTTTTGGGGGTGAATGTTATGCTATACTCGCTAGAAGAATGAAGGTCTAGAAATGAAATTGGTCAAAAAATTGTCAGCAATTTTAAATGACAACCCGAAATAAAATTATTATTTTATTTTATAGTATTTACTCAGTTTTAAAATATTTTAATTTAATTATATTTCATGTTCTTTACACTCTTTCAAATAGTTTAAACCTCAGTTTTTACTGGGATAGACAATTTTACAATTCGCCTAGTATATCGTCAGTCTTATTATAATAGATCGGATTTCATTTAGTCGAATTACAAAACAATCGCGCGCAGATTCATTTTGACAATAAGTCTAACAAGTGACCGGCGTATTATTATAAGCCTAAAATTCTCAGTAGAATTTTAATTTTTCACATCATATTACAATAAGCCTGGTCGTATTGAAAAAACCTAGACATATTATAATAATATTAATTTTATAATAAGCCGACGACATGTACAAAAGATCAAGTCCAAGTTGAACAACATTTTTTGTATTAATTATAGAATGGATGTAATGATGCCGAATGTCTTCTGTTTCCGTATAAATTGGTTGTATCGTAAATTATATTTCTGTTCTGTTCTATCAAATCAGTATTTGCTTAAAACTTTAATTGTACATTTCAGCAGGAACCTGACCGAAAGGGTCTATTTTAAATAACTCCTTTTGTCTTTTGTGTATATTGGATATCCTGGTTGATGTGTGATATAAATGTATGTAATATAAATGCGTTTAATGCGGGTAATTATTAATCTCACTTTATGAATCTGAGTTAGTTTTGAAAAAGAATGCTGTAGTTTTTAAATAAGAGCGTTAATCGGTTAATACCTTAACATTTTATCTTACATACCCAATCACGGTTATCGCCTACCGATTAACTCTGGTTAGCATTTCCGCACGGTCTATTAACCATTGGTTTATATCTTCGATATCAGCTTATGCGCAGTATATTAATACAATCAAAAATATACATTGTTGAACAAAAAACTATTGATATCATCGAATATAACAAAATAGACTTTTACTATTATATAATTTATTTTATATTCTATTATGATCAAGACTTTTATTTTAAAAATTCACGCGCTTTGCGTTTGATACCAATATTTATTTCTTAACTTTGTATGACTATCACTGATATCTGACAAAAATTTCATATCCTTTTGCTTGTTATTTTTTAAAATGGATTTGCAATAAATTTTGTCTAAAAACCAAATTTCTTGTGCTGATGCATTAGAAATGTTTAAGAAGTAAAATGGTTACATTTACAACGACTTTAGTGATAGTAGAGAAGCAGTTGAAGATGAACTTCGTTCGGGTAGATCTACATCAATCTATGAAGAAAACATTGCGAAAATCAAGGATTTTGTTCTAATTAATCGCCGAGATTGAGTAGAGGCACTGTAGATGTTACTCTGGCAAAATAATTATGATTTTTACATCACGATAAGCCACCGTCATTTACCGCAATAATTATATGTGAATTTTTCGCTAAAAACTAACCAAATGTTATTCCACAAGCACTATATTTACCAGATATGGTATCGGGTGACTTTTTTCTCTTCCCACGAGTGTAAAACCACTTTGCAAATGCCAGTTTGACCTCACAGAAGCCATTTTAGAAAATTTACTGGCAGCTTTGAAGGAGATACCAGAAGTCGAGTATAAAAAACTGTTTTGAAGAGTGGAAAAAATTTTGGAATTAGTGTATTGCATTGAGAAAGGATTACTTGAAGGATACAAAGTAAATTTGAATACTTTGTGTTTTATTTAAAAACTCATCTTATCTCTTGGTTATAGTACGAGGATAGTTATTTTTGTATCCGGAATCCAACGGGTCATATGGCTATAGTGCCACTAGAGAATCGTAGAACGAAACGAACGAAATTGAACCATTTGTTTGCCAGAAGTCTTTGAAGAAATTAGAAAAAACAACCAGGGACGCAGGATCATTCATCACCATGACAATGCGAGCTCCCACACATCCGACAGAATAATTCAATATTTTACTGGTCAAAACATCAAATTGATAGGTTGACTTGACACTCAATGATTTTATTTTTGTTTCCGTCCGTGATGAATAAACTACGCGCTTGATGCGTTCAAAATGCATGTTTTGGAGATATTTCAATCGGAATAGAAAAGTGGTATAAAAATTGGTTCAAACGTATGCAAAAGAGCATCGATCATCGCGAAGAATAGTTTGAAAAACAATAAAACCATTTTCAATGATAAATATTTGTTTTTATTTATTATTCCGGATACATAAAAATAGCAACCCTCGAATTAGTGAAATGCGCGTCAAGAAGTTTAAAGTGTAAGTGAACTGGTGTTTAGTGGTAAATTTCTTCGAGTTTGGTGTTTCACAGTGAACATTCCAATAGAAAAATTGAGAACAAGAACAGTTAGTGAAACAATCCTTCTGAAACCAAATATCAAAGTTTTTATTAAAGTTGAAACGTTGTTACTTTTTGACAATTTTTATTTCGGATCCTTTGTTATTAAATAGAAATTGTGTAACAAGTTTTTCACAAATACCAAATCGCATTGAACTCCGACGGCGTTTCGTTAACTAAGTTAATGAGGAAAACTCTTGATAAATCGTTTATTTCAAACATTGTCTAATATCTTAAAACAAATGTGGATGTCCTTTGTCTTTAAATATTTTTTTAGACATCCCTTTACAAGTTGACAAAATTACTTAAAATTAAACTTTTCATAACTTTTAAAATATATTTTGTTGATATGAAGTTTTTCAACGTACTCATATTCAGAAACGTTAATGCCGATACTAATCAATCATTTATTGTAATTCCATTCCATTTTACAATTTGTGTCAAATTCAATGGTCTTCATTCATTTTGTAGTTTATAATGAGGATTTAGTACTAAACTTTCTTTTAAAAATCTTGACAACACCATGAACCAGTTTATATTACTTTGCTAATTTTGTCTAATTTGGACCAACTTAGTGAAACTTAATTATTTCTGTTAAAGCCTAGTGGTTGTCGACTTTTATTTTTAATTATAACGATTTTTCTTGTAATAGTATATGATTATATTGCGCCTAGACTAGTTTTTGATTTGATTTAGTTGTTAAAACTGAAGATTCGTCATTTTGACTAGGTTCGAACAGTGAAAATGAAGAAACCATGTCCTACTATAACTTCAAAGCCGAAAAAGACTTCAGCTTTTTATTGGATGATTAGAAATTCAGTTGCGTCGTGCTTTTGGAGCTATTGGCCGTTAAAAATCTTATTGAAAGCTTCCTGTTCAAAATAGATTACAACCTCATAATTCCGCAAAACATACAGCAAATTATTTTCGGAGAATGTCTCATTTCACTTACATGCTTTAACACCGATGAGTGCAGAATGTTGAGCTCAACAAATAATGTGCGAGAATTGACATCAACGCTTTCTTTCAGAACCTTAAAGTCAGGCCAAACGTGATTGATTTTCGAGGCTCGATAATCTCTTATTAAACTTTTTGAACTTTTGGTCTTTTTGTTTTTATTTCTTGATACTTGCTGATAGATATTAAATATATATATATATATATATATATATATATATATATATATATATATATATATATATATATATATATATATATATATATATATATCTCACGGATCAAAACACGGTCGTCATTCTGTTCCTTCTTATCAAGTCATTCGCCGTATAATTGATAAGTTTGAACGTAAGTTTAGTCTTCATGACCAAAAGCTACCGTCATGATTTCATAGTGGCCGCAATGAAGAAAATATCGCGGCTGTTCGTGAGTGTTGCCGAGAATAATAATGTGACAGTAAGCGCCGTTTTCAAGTGTTGGGGTTCTCCATGATGACTACCTGGCGTATTTTGCGTTTGGATCTCGGTTTATACCCATACAAGATTGTACTGGCACAAGAACTTAAGCCAACTGACCATCGATTATATCGGGAGTTCACAGATTGGGCGTTGGATGCAATGGAAAACGATTCGAATTTTCATCACATCTTCTCCGATGAGGCTCATTTTTGGTTAAAGGGCTACGTCAATAAGCAAAATTGTCGGGAGGTGTGAGTCAAACCCACTAGTGAGTGATTCATCAGGCCTTATTACATCCCGGAAAAATACTGTTTGGTGCGGATTATGGTACGGTGGCATTATCGGACTTTATTTTTTCAAGAACATCAAAGAACGGACCGTCACTGTGAATGGCGAACGCTATAGTGCAATGTTATCCGATTTTGTCTCTCCGAAAATTGATGAAATTGATGCGGATGAACTATATCTTCAACAAGACTGCGCAACTTGCTACACAGCATGCATTACGATGGACTTATTGAACAATCAATTCTTAGAATCGGTAATTTCACGGAATGGCCGTTGCAATTGGGCACCAAAATCTTGTGATTTAACACCTTTAGACTATTTTCTTTGGGGCTATGTTAAATCACAGGTTTACACCAACAAACTCAAGACTCTTGATGAACTTGAAGCCAAAATTCGAGCAACTATAGTCGCTATACCACCCGATATGCTCCACCAAGTCATCGAAAAATGGGCCAACCAGTGTAAAAGAGTGGACATGGTCACTTGAACGATATATTGTTTAAATCATAAATGGCATAAAATATAGCATCTAATAAAAACAATGATGAATTTGATTGTTGCAGTCGTTTATCACAGGATGGCCTAGCTGCATGTGATTACATCATCTCATGCGCTCTCTAAGCATTGAGCTTGACCGATGTTGGGAGAGGCTTGCTAGTGCTTTGGGTGGCAGATGAAGAAATGACAAGCATGCCGTTTGTACGCGGAAAGGTTTCCTTAAAAAAATCATCCGGTTCCGCGGATGTTTGTAAATATATATATATATATATATATATATATATATATATATATATATATATATATATATATATATATATAAAACTTCGTGACCCAGGGTATCTGAAGGCAAACCGAGGAGGTCACGCTGGAAGACCTCCTATATGCGAAATGGTAGAAATTTGGGAAGAAATTTAAAAATTGTCGAAAACGAGTCAACAACGAGCACTAGGTAGACCTATAAATAGCAGGTCTATAAAAAGTTGGTCATAGTAAACTGATGAAAGACTATACGACAAGAACACTTTTATCCCTATCATTATCAATGGGTACAAGCGTTACAACTCGAAGATTGTCGAAAAAGAGTTGAATTTTATCAGTGGCTTTTACATCAGTACAACAGCAATGAAAATTTTACCAAATTTATTTTGCTTACAGACGAGGTCACAAGAAATGGAGTAAATAATTTCTACAATAACCATGTTTGGGCAGTAGAGAATCCGCATGCTGTGAAAAGAACTGTTGGGCTGGCGTAGTAAATGGTATGCTTATTGGGTCTTCTTCCAGGTCGACTGATAGGTAAAAACTATTTAGACTTTCTTCAAAACAATTTACCACAATTATTACAAGATGTTCCTTTAAATGTTAGACGGAATATGTGGTTTCTACATGATGGAGCTCCGCCACATTTTAGACAAGAAGTTCACGAACATTTAAATACATATACGGGGAGTATACAGGCTATTGGCCTGTATACTCCCCGAATTTACCACCCAGCGATTTTATGTGGGGCTATTTAAAATGTTAGTTTATGACGATGGAGAAGTAAATACTGTAAAAGAACTGCAACAGCGCATCGAAAACGCTTGTGATGTTATCCGTGGACAACGGGATTTTATTTTTGACGCGTGTAGTGACGCATGGGTACGCCGAGCAAGATTTTGTGCTAACCGAACAAATGGTGACAATTTTGAACAATTTGTGTAACTTGTAACATTTTTGTTTTTGTTGTTCTGGCATTTTTTATATAAATGATTTTTACCAAATTGACTTCTCTTTGCGAGTTCTACAACACAGTAGTCGAAAATATCAAAAAGTTAGGCCTGTTTTCAAATTTTGTAACTTTTATCTAAATTATTTTTGGTAATATTACTTCTTTTTACGAGTTCCACAACCTCTTAAAATAAATGATTCAACTTTGAGAACACTCTGTATATATATAAATAAATATCTCATCTCATTTCATAATATATAATTCTCTTTATAGGTTCGAGTAAGGGTACGAGGACTAATTTCATACAACTTTCCGTTTCCCTAAAGTTTATCATTTCACTGTTTGTTATTGCGGTAAGGATTTTTCAATGAAAGTGTCAGAATGTTGAAACGTAACAGCGGCAGCACTTTGAATTGTAAATGTCTTGTTTTTTATTGTCTCCTCGAAAAATTTGAACGAACTCACAGATCAGTCAGTAGCTGATAAATAATTAGTAGTTTAATCAATGAATTGCACATCAATTAATAGCTTTACGACGTCGTACGACCGGAAAATTGAAGAATATCGCTGCAGTAAGTTTGAGTGTAAGCGAAGGTCCAAACTTATCTATTCCACGCCATTCTCAGGAACACAACCCTTCTCAGATAACTACGCGTAGAATTTTGTATCACGATCTTCATTGTAAGGCTTATAAAGTTCAATTAAAACAACTAAAGCCAGCAGATTATCATATGTGTTGAACATTTGTGAAATTAGTTTGCCTCAGATAGAATGCGACTCCCATTATTAAAAATGTATTTATTAAAAATATTCTTTTTCGATGAAGCACACTTTTGATTTAATGGGTTTTTGAACAAACTTAACTGCAGGATTTGGATTTTCATTCTCAGAAAGTAAATGTATGATGCGGTTTTTGGACAGACGTTGATGAAAATCATACTACTATTAATGGTGAACGCTAAAGAAATATGCTAACGGAATATCTTTTGCCTGAACTGATAAATCTGGATATAAACAATGTCTTCTTTCAACAAGACTGCTATAAGGTGCGATTTATCATTCAACTCTCAGAGAAGTTGTCTGGACGCTTTAGTTCACGAAATGGTAATGTCAACTGGCTACAAAAATCATGATATTTGATTATTTTTTGTGAGATTATGTTCAATCTCTAGTTTACAGAAATAAATCCCGAACAATTCTTAATATTAAACGAAACATTCCTGCCACTTGCCACCGTGGAAAATATACTGCGCGATATCTGTGAAAGAGTAATCGAAAATTGGGTCTCCAAAATGCATTCTACAAGATGAATCCGAATAAGCGATATAATTTTAAAAATATAGTGCCATTATTTCTTCTTCAAGATAAAATCAAAAATTACTGAATTATCACTTGTAGTTATCATTCTCATTTTAAAATTCTGATAATCTTATTTGACCACCCTTTATATCTAGGGCTGTTAGTTTCGTGCATGTGTGCTAGCTCTTCAGTCGTCTCATATATTGGCTCTTTCCTACATTAATTTTAATCCGGGTTTTTCAGCTGCAGTTTCTAGATGTTTTATTATTTTTCTCAATTCTAAATTTAATATCAGGGTTGAAAGTTCACTATAACAGTGTTTATTTATTGCTTGCTGTAGCGACATTTCAAGCCGTTCTACTAATTTGTTCAAATCATTAAATTTTTTAATACGTTGTCATTGTTAATTTTTGTTTTTGATGTTTCGTAAAACTAGATAATTTTCTCAATAAAGTCTAGATTTTTAATTTTTAAACTGCAAAATGGCCTGCTATTCGAAGAAATGACGAATATGCATTTAATGTACGGGAAGGCGAATGGGAACGAGTGTAAAGCTAGATTGTATGCAGATGCTTTTTCCGAAAGAGGACTTCCTTCTACAGAACAAACAATATTTACAAACCTGCATAGAAGATTATGCGAAAAAGGATCTTTCATGCCTTCCAAACGTGACTGTGGAAAAAGCCGGAGCACCAGGACTGTAGAAAATGAAGAACGAGTTTTAAAAAATGTAGCAGAAAACCCAGGAATAAGTGACAGACGAATTTCTGTGCAAGAAGGGAGAAATTATTAGAGAGCAAGCGCTCTATCCATATTTGAAGAAAGTTCAAAGCTTAAATCCTAATAATATGCCACAAAGTATCTAGTTTAGCCAATGGTTAAGAAAGCAATTGCGTTTAAATGAAAATTTTGTACAGAATATTCTCAGAATTTTTAATTCTCACAATATTCATGTGTTGAAGGAAGAAAATCCACACGATTTTTTTGAATAGGGGTATCAAGACAAGTTTTCTATCAATATCTGGGCAGGCATACTAGGGAATTTGTTGATTGGACAGTTTCTGCTTCCCAGCCGTTTAAATGGACAACAATATTTGAACATCTTGGAAAACCATTTGCTGGACCTAATGGAAGATGTACCATAGCAGTTCAGATATGGCATGTTTTTATGACATGTTAGCATGTTGACAGATATGGCATGTTGCATGATGTGACTCCACCTAATTTCTTTGTAAATGTAAGAGCGCATTTAGATCCGTTATATCCAGGACGATAAGGACGTGTTGGACCAGTGCATTGGCCACCACGTTCCCCAGATTTAAATCCTCTCGATTACTTTCTGTGGGGATACTTGAAGGCATTGGTCTATGCTATCCCGATTAGCACTGTAGAGGAATTGCAGAAAGATGTATTAACTGCTTGTGATTATATCAAAAATAAGCCTGGTATTTTCGGCAGGGTAACATCTTCTATAAAGAAAAGAATTAGACGGTGCATTAATATGAATGTAGGTCATTTTCAACATCTGTTTTGAATATATAATTGAATAAATCCTTAATAGTAATTAGTCTTCTTATTCTTGGCTACTAAATAAATATTTTTATACAAGGGTGCCTACTTAATTATTAAGATGTATTTCGATATCCATGTACTCGTACATCGATTTAGAAAAGGTCAGTTTTCTGGAAAACGGTCTATCCTAACGAGATAAAATAAAAGGACATTTTTTACTTAAAAATCTTTGTGATTCAATAATTTGATTTAAAAAATTAAAAAATACTGCAAACAAAAAAGTAATGGCAGCATTTACCAAGGAGACGTCCCTATGTGCCGTTCCTGACTTAAATATTCAATTATTAATACAAAAAACGTAAAACAAACAAAACTTCTTAAGAGTTCCCCTTTAAGAAGCAATTTTTGGGCTATGTTTATAGAAACTTGTTTCATCATCATCATCATCAGCCCGTATCGATCCACTGCGGGAAGAAGACCTCTTCAGTATGCTTCCAACTTTCACGGTCATGGGCTTTCCTCTGCCACTCGGGTCCAATATACTTAACGATGGCATCAATCCATCGTGCTTTCGGTCTTCTTCGCGGACGTTTGCGATCAAGCGGTATCCACTCCAGGATTGCCTTGGTCTATCTGTCGTCCCATCGCCTCGCTATATAATCTGCCCATCTCCATTTCAATTGCTTTGCTCTTCCAATGATGTCACAGACTTTTGTTTGTTCCCTGAGCCATGCGCAGGACTTTCTGTCTCGTCTTGTAATGCCGAGCATATATCTTTCCATTCCCCTCTGTGCTACCCGAAGCTTTTGAATTGATTGCGATGTGAGTGTCCAGGTTTCACTTCCGTATGTCATAACGGGTAGAACGCACTGATCGAAGACTTTTCTTTTCAGGCAAAGTGAGAGTCTGCTCTTAAACACTAGTTAAGTCTTAAACACTATGTTGAGCCTATCAAATGCCTGCCAGCCACATTTAACACGCCGTTCCACCTCCCGGGCAGTATTCCCCTCCATTGAAATCATCTGCCCAAGATATATAAAGCTGTCCACAATCTCCAAATCCCTTCCTAAAACTGAAATTCTTCTGTCCTGAGCGAAATTATTGAACATAACCTGACTCCTCTTCAGGTTTATTTTCTAGCCAAATGGTTTGCCAGCCCTTTGCTGTTCTTGTATGCGTCTTTGCAGCTCCTCTGGATCTTGTGAAATGAGAACAATATCATCTGCAAATCTAAGATGGTTTCAGTTTGTACCATTAATCTTTACACCATCCTGTTCCCAATCCAGTTTACGGAATACTTCTGCAAGGCCAGCCGAGAAAAGAATAGGCGATATAGCGTCACTCTGCCGTACACCTCGTTCTACATTAATTCCCACTTCAAGATCATCAAGGTGAATTGTGGCTGCAGCTCCATCATATATCGATTCTAATAGGTTTACATAGGCTCTCTCTACACCATTATCGCATGCTTTGAGATGGAATCAAATGCTTTTTCGTAGTCGATAAAAGCCATGTAGAGTGGTATGGTGTATTCGTTGTGCCTTTCTATGGCCTGCTGTTCAACCTGGATGTGATCCATTGTACTGAATCCACTTCTGAATCCTGCTTGTTCTCTTGGTTGTCCGTCATTCAGTTTTTTTATTATTTTTTTAGAATTTATCTTAGTGAAAACTTTGTACATTACTGATAGGAGGCTTATTGGACGGTAGTTCTTTAAATCTTCCTGTGCTCCTTTTTTATGTAAAAGGATCACTTCTGCATTTTTCCATAAGTCAGGTACTTTTTGTTCGTTGAGGCAGTTTGAGTATAATTTTGCCAGTGTTTTATGTAACGTCCGACCACCAGCTTTTAGCATTTCGACAGTTACACTGTCCTTTGTCCATTTGTTACTTCCTCCACTAGGATATCTGGCATTTGTTCTTCCGTGGGTATTGTTATCTTTGATTGGTTCTGATTTTCATATAACTGGGAATAAAATTTTCTGATAATCTCTAACATTTGGGTACGCGCCCTGCACACTGTGCCATCCTCACGCTTTAAGGCATATATTTGCGTTCTTTTGTTTCTCAGCTTCTGTTTAGCTTTGTTTTCTTCCAGGGTTGTTTGCACTAGCTGCTGTTGAATCGGCGCGTGTCCTCTCTGATACGTTTTGTTATAGTTTTGCAGAGCTCAGTGTATTCGACCCTGCCAAAAAGACTACCTGCATTATATATATATATATATATATATATATATATATATATATATATATATATATACGTAAGCATATAGACTACCCATAGTAGCATATAGTAGCATATAGACTACCATAGTTCAGCAGAAATATTTGATCAGTGGTAGATCTTGATTTATGGAAACTTCATTGGTACTCTCCAATTACTTTTTTTCATATTTTTTCAAGCTTGTAATTATTATTGAGGCTAAAGCTTCATATCCTTCTCCTAACAGCACCTAATACCCTCCTAATACCGCTATAACTTAAGCACTTAATATAATAAAATTAAAATTGGAACGCTGTATATATTGATATTTGGGGAATTTTATTGATGATTCTTTCCGACATATTTTTCGTTAGTCTACTTCCATGTTTTGTTTTAGATTAGATTTATTCGATTAGGCCATAGCAACGTACTGGGAATTATTTAGTGGCACTAACAATATGTTTGTATAAGACGAAAATGGCTTGACAACGATGACACGAACATGTATTGAATATAAATAGAATTTTTGTTATAGTGTAATATTAAATAATGGGAAAACCTGTTAAAATAAAAATAACTAGAATAACTAGCAATAAAGCAACCAGAAGTATACTTATATTTCATTGTACAGACTCTTTTGAATTGTTCTCCTTGAGGAAATCAATGAGAGAGTCAAGTAGGGTATTTTTGAAAATTTTCCTGGTAGAACCCGAGAGCCCGGCGAAGAGTAGAAAGGGAGATACAGGAGGAAAAAAGGTGGGAAAGTGACAAGGGAGCATCACAGAATGCACAATATAGGGGAGGACTTCGGTTCATGAGATGTGAATGAGTGACAGTGTTTAAACTTTAGCCTATTTAATTTGACCTGCTTGAATTTTGAAAAGAGAAGCTAAAGATGAGAAAAAAATATTTTTAATTGACTATAGTTTGTTATCACCCTCCAGAAGATTCCATTCAAGTTGAATTAGATCGCGAATTTTGGCTTTTATCCTGGGGAAAGTATCCTTGAAAAACGGAATTGTAATGATTTTCATTCCATCTATTGCTGATTCTTTAACCAAACG
This sequence comes from Cosmopolites sordidus, assembly GCA_031761425.1. Lineage (NCBI taxonomy): Eukaryota > Metazoa > Arthropoda > Insecta > Coleoptera > Curculionidae > Cosmopolites > Cosmopolites sordidus. The sequence continues at coordinate 141,938 of JARFXV010000931.1, read as the reverse complement.
ATCAGCAGTCTCATTGCCATGAATTCCCACATGACTCGGGATCCGGAAGAAAAGGACGGAGTATGATTTAGATGAGAGGGAATATAGAATATCACGAATCTTGGTGTGTAGTGGATAATAATAATAGACTAAATTGTTTTTATGGATGTAATTCCCCTTTAAGACAACATTCAAGGAATGGAGTTCTAACAGGAATGAGAGTGTCTAGTAGGGATAGGTAATGAATTCTGAAGCAAAGTTTTTTTTACAGTAATGGACCACCGAAGACTTATCCCGCGATATTTTGAAACCTGTAGTTGAGGATTATTGTGTAAGAGAATTTAGGTAATTTTGTACGAGTCGCTCTCTAACTCTAGGTAAAGAAACAGAGCAATAGACCAAGATGTCATTAGCGAACAACTTGATGGATATTCTAGGGTCGACATAATGAAAGATAGATTTAATAGCAATATTGAACAAAGTTGGGCTGAGCAATGAGCTCTGTGATACACCATTCTCCAGAAGGAATGTTGATGATAAGCATCCATTTACCGTAAGTCGAATGAGAGGAAGTTATTGATAAAGTACTTAATATTGTCTCTGAGACCCCGCCGGTGGAGGCGTGAAACTATCGAGAATCTTCATGTTAAATCCCTTAAATAAATTAAGATATTTAATAAATAAATCTTAAATAATTTAAGATGAAATATATACATGAAATTGTTCGTTTATAATATAGCTATCTGTAGTTGGGGGGCACTAAACTTTTTTGTAATTTTATATATGTTCTTATTTTATTCACTTTATATTTATACATATCCTGTAATTGTTTTCTATTGTTCCCATTTAGTATTCTTGATAGAGTAAATAACTTATTTGTACAAAATGTAATTTTAAATCAATAAAATTATTTCAATTACCATCTTCATTATACATTTTTGTAATTTCAATTATTTTTTAAGTTTCGGTGGGAGATAATATTCAGATGAAGCTATATTAAGAAAACGGTCGACTTTTCAGCGGATACTTTATCTTGCACCGTTACAAGAAGCGTTTGGAAACTTTTTTTGTCCATTTTTCAAATTTTAGTACCACGTTTAGTTAATTTGGATGGCATTATTAATATTCTTATTATGACGGTGTTTAACAAACTTGGTACCAATAACGTTATATGATCCAATGTTATCTTCCCCTGATTTTTCTAACGATATTGTGAAAATATTCAAGGCTAATTATTTTTCAACATAACCTAGTATTGCATTTTTTTACTACAACTGTAACTTCAATCGTTTGGCAGTTGCACTGATCAACATTTGTTATCATTTTCTGAATACTAGATGCTATAGCCACCCTTCTCTTATGTTGATTACAGGGTAGGCTTAATGATCGATAATTTTTTGTTATTAAAATCTTTGTTTTAGATATGTTAACTGTTATAATTTCGAATAATACAAAACTGAGAGAAGAAAGCTACTATTCGAAGAAAATGGAAATTAAAATTGAATTAACCCTTGGATTGGTGGATTAGTCTCTTGCTTGGTCACGAGCGGAGACTGCAATAGAACAATTAATTAATTCCAAATTTTAAATTTCAAAACCTTATCATTATTATCATTGTTGGGCTATTTCTAAAATAATGAAACGGAAATATTAATGGAATATTTAATATAAAAAATGAAACATATCCGGATTTAGAATTTACCACTGTGACAAGAAAATAAAAAGCGGATGTTTAAAGATATATATTACTTCCTCTAAAACGAAAATTTTCACTGGAGAAAAATAATGTACCATATTTTCTTTAGAAATATAGAACGGCGAACAATTATTAAGATATATATATATATATATATATATATATATATATATATATATATATATATATATATATATATATATATATATATATATATATAATTTTCACTGGAGAAAAATAATGTACCATATTTTCTTTAGAAATATAGAACGGCGAACAATTATTAAGATATATATATATATATATATATATATATATATATATATATATATATATATATATATATATATATGTTTTCCTTCAGAAAATGAATGATATAGCCTAACTATCCAGATTATGTTTTTTAATATTATTATATTAGATCTTTAAGTTAGTTCTAATAAGAACTACCATAAAATAATTTTTATATCCTAGAAAATACATATTTTACGACAGAAAATGTGTATTTTTACATATTTATATTATTTTATAGTTACACACAGCCCATAACATAAATATTGTACGAAAATTTAAAGATAGATAACAATGACGTCTTTAGAAAACGATTAGCGGGAGCTCTGACTTCGTGAACAAAACTATAGCAATATTAAAACGAGAGATGATCGAGCTTGTAATTCAAGTAAAGGACATTTTTATTTTATAATATATAAATTCATTTATATGTTTTTTTTAATTCAACACATTTTCTTGTTCTTGCAAATATACTATTGTATTTAAATAATCTCCGATAGTAGACCCACAAAATAAATAATAGAATATTTTTATATTTCGTAAAGTAAGATGTATGTACGAACATTCATACGTACACAAATAATAGTATCCGTAATATTTTAACTAATGGATATATAACTAAAACTAAAGCACACACCCATGGTTAAGAGCTTAAAATCACAAACATTCCACTCAACACAACACACTAAGGCATTTGACACACAGCTTGACAATAACAATGAAATGAATGACCTAAAACATTGTAATAAATTTCAGTTGTGGAGTACCGAGATCATGGAGAATGTTCAAACGAAAATTGGCGAGTTAAAAAAAGCGGAATATCAAAAACCGATGGGTCCCGCACCATTTGCCTCGTTTGAAGACCTCTCAGATGAGGTGAGAATTTGTGTACGTATTAATATGTCTACTAGTAAGTAATCACTGCTTATATGTGGCTTAAATATCTAATATATCTAAAGCAAAAAGTAATAGTTCGCTTTTTATGTGTATCCATGCAACATAGTTGTATATTTGAATAAATGTAAATAAAAGTATTCTCGAAACAAAAAACGGATAATGCGTAAGCATGAAAATAAATTAAACATATTTTGAAAATATCACGTGCACTTATCATATACTGATGATTTGGACGCTTTGCTAATATCAGCATCATCAAAGTTAATATTTTTATGAGAAATAAAAACATATTCACTGATCAAAAGCACAGCAAGCAATTTTGTTTATATAACGTTGGTAAAAGAAATTGCAAAAAAAAAATGGAATTAACACGTGAACATTTTTTCTGTTTTTTTTTGCAATTTTAAATGTGATCTAATAACTCTACAATAATAGAACCGTTACAATATCATGGTCATGGTTATATGTAACATTACAACAAGATTACAATGTAATCGTTACATTTGCCAATATAACCATTACAATTCAAGAATTTCTCATGCAGTGTTTACAAAATTTAAGCGTGATCACTCAAGTTTCAGTGATGAATTTGGTTAAGATCCTCCATTAACATATGCTATCCAATAAATAAATATTAATGTTATGCATGAAAAATGATAAAGATTGATTGACATGTGATAACAACGAACTTTAAGCACCTAAAGATATTTAAAGGCGTTCTTTAGACATTAAAAAATACATACACTATTGCATAAATTTGGGTTTCCACATAATTTTACCTAAAAAAAGCTCATGTTAATTGGTGCAAGCAAATGCTCCCACGATTCAACTGAGGATCTATATATTTGGTGCACAACATCGTCAAAGGTGCTGAAGTTTAGACGTAGTTGAATGACTTAACTCGAAGAGATTTACCACTAAACACCAAATCACTTTTTAAACTTCTCATCGCACGTTTCGCTAACCATGTTAGCATCATCAGAAGACGATTTAATCTGATTGAGAGTTTAGTGTTTCACACCCAAGGTTCCAAAAGAAGAATTGATTTAGTGGAATGAGTTGAAAACAAATATTAATCTACTATTTGGGTATGTTTGGTTAATAGTATGGTTATGTTAGTTAGGTTATGTTAAGAATAAGTTAGTCAAAACCGATGACAAATACGTGTTGACGAAGGGATTAAAAAAAAAATGGCATCCGCCTTTTTTCTTTTATTCATGTGGTTATGGTATTTTATTGAATCAAAGAGCATGAAATGCTGATTGACGGGTAATAATTTATTTACGGACATCACCAGTAGAGTTCGAATAAGTAAAATCGAAATCGTCGCATTACGGACGCTCAAACAATGGACCTTTGAAAGGAAAAAAAATCATCGAAGTGATATTGCAACCACCTTTTAATTTTCTATTTCTTCTCGAATACCAAAATAATCGGCTATCCTAATAACCACTTCTAACTGGCATAGATGTTTCGACAGTTGATTTAAGCGAATACGAAAGTGTATCGAGGTAAAATGAGAATATGTTGAAAAATAATAAAGGAATTTGAATCCATTAATTTGTAATGTTTGTGGAAACTTTTACAGTGGCTTACTGACTTCAAATACTTACTATGTATTATAGCATGAACGGGTAGCCTTGATAACATGACAAATCGGTATATCACCTGAAAGCACATTTCGTGCAACAATACATCTTTACTCAGTTCAATTCTCGTGTTTCCGACATATTCCAGATATTCCGTGGCTTTAAATAACTCTTAATAAATTTATACCAGGCCAAATACAATACTTTGTCTTAAACTTTTATTCAAGAACAGTTTAAAATGAAAGAGATTTTAGTATGTTCCTTCTGTTTTTATTTTCTCTAAGAGATAAAAATATAGTCGCAGGCATATCTTCCATTGTATTCATATCCATGCTTTACAGTCTGTTTTTGGTTTTTTTTATTTTAAGTTGTAATTTTAATAACAATACTCTGAATAAAGTAATTTGAAGGATTTAAGTTTGTTGACGTAAGTATTTGTCAGCATTGGTAATTGAAAAAATAATTTCTTACTCACTCTAAACAAATCTAGACGATAGGGTAGGAACCGGACCTTGCTGAAATATGTTTATAATTTTCATTAGAAAACAATGAAATATTTTTCCTATAAAGAATTTGACAATTAAAAAAATATATTTTTATAACAAACATTAATGATATAACAAGAATTACTGTCAAACCTGACTGACTTCCAATCTTATCACTAGAGACCGGACTTTAAAAAAAGGTTATAAAAGATAAGTTAATAAATCATGTCATGCAAGGGTGCGCGCCATAACTAAAAATATCCATAGTGTCAAAATGTTTATAAATTCATTTCAATTATTTTTGTGGGTACATTGGATTGTTTTTTTAAGTTCTATGGCAAAAATGACCTTGCTCGACCTTAAAAGGTCACTGCTAATCAGTGTGTTTAGTTATAGTCGAACACTTCTGACTCGTTCTACAGGAAAATTAATTAATACTAACACTAGCTTTAGGGTTGTGTTTACTTCATACTGTAATTTTTTTACTGTTGATACAATGCAACTTGTGTCGGAAAATGTCTCTGAACTGTCCCGAAACATTTTTGAACAGTTTCTATACAATGTTCCGCCACAAAATTACCCAGAGTGTACTAATCTTAAGGCATTTAAATATTTTTTTTAGACCATTTGCTCCGTTGCTCCATTTGCTATGCTGTTTTATCATTACGCTCAAAAACATTTAAATGCTTTGAATTGTCCAAAGTTTTTTTACCGTCCCCCAAAACGGCTGGGTATAAAAGCAGCGTAATTCTTTACTTTACGACAAATTTTAACGAATTATCGGGAACGGCACAGTAGTCTTCACCCTTTCTTTTCTACTAACTAGGCATAATTATTTATTCTGGATATATGGTACATCAAATGAAAATAATATGATTTCCTTTTTCTTATAATATTCAAGAAACTTATAAATATTTCCACTAAATGGACTGTAAATTATAAAAAAGTTTTTATGCTAGTTTATTTATGTTTCTTTCTATAAATATCCAAACATGTGCAGTATAGTTCAACACTGGGAGCATCGAAAACTCTGTCGTTTTAAGTATGGTCCCACCATACCATGTTTTTATTAATCAAGACTCCACTCCACAAGTTTTTAAAGGTACTCCATGCTAATCTACTTTTCCTATGTTTGGTTGTTTTTGTCAGGTTTAGTTAATTTGATTCGAAATTAAGGGTATTTACCATATTTTTAAGTTTTTAATGTGTTCTAATGTTATAACTATATCAACCACATGATTTATGTGAATGTGTTTATTTTTTCTCATTTCTCCATTTATATAAATTCCCTTTTGGCTCTAGTTTAAAATTCTGAAGATACCTTGAAGGGCATTCGTAAATAGTTTAATAGATAGAGTATATCTTTGTCTGACTCACTTCCGTATCAGTATAGATTTAGAGTTGGCGTGTAATTTTTAATTTTAATCTTGTGTCAGTTTTGCAATGTTCTCTTTACTGCCCAGAGTTATGTTACTGAATTCCTTTTCTTAGTCAATAAATACTACATATAGGGCTATCTTATATTGTATTTTCTATTCGTGTGCACACAACTTGCAGATGATTGCGGGTTGCAATTTAAGTTTGTCATTTACACCCACTATACTAGATAGTGTTCATGAAAATGACCATCACTTAAACAGCACTATTTTCCACAGTAATAAATACGTCCGTTTTGAAACCGAACGTCCCACATTGACCGATCTAGTGGGATGAAATTCATGACCATGGTTTATGAAATTTTGCGTTGAATAGTAATATATCCCATAAGAGGGGTTGAAAATCAAATTTCTCGAGTTAGGTCCACAAACTTATATTTATATTTACTACTAGTATATTATATAGTATATTTATATTTACAATAAATATACAAATTGTTCCTCCAGTTTTTTTTAGGTGTGATGGTCTCGTAATTGGCATCAATCTTGCCGAGCCTTATTAGCTTCCTGTTAATTGTCCAATCGGTAAAAAATGAGGATTTATTTTAAAGGGACTTATATATTCTTCCAGCCATTTCCCGTGTTTTTGAAGAAAAACTGTTTTTATTTCTTTGGGATTTTAGTCATCGTTAATAAATTTTGTAGGTGAACTGAACAATATTTTCCTTTAATTTATTCAATTTATCGCTATAGTAGCAGTAGAAGGTAGCAGTTAAATCGTATTTTTTGTTTAAATAGTGAAAAATATCCCAAATCTTTTAATATTTTCTAAATTTCTCCCATAGCTCCGGTCCGGAAATTGTAACTACCGCCTCCGCGAAAATCACAAAAAAGGGGATAAACCAAACTATTACATTACAAGTCTATTAACTGTTGTTAATTTATTAACTGTCAAGCATGGTACACCTGCTTAAAAAAAGTTGGAAGGTGGAAACTACTAATAAAAATAAATTGATAGTGAATTACACAAATTTCAAAATTTGTTTTTGTCCGGCCAAATCAGCCATCGAACCTACCGTGCGTCCGTTTCACGTGGACCACCTTGGATAATTATATTATTGCTGTTATGCAGTTTATGCTATTTACCGTTACTATTTTTTCATTAGGAAAGCGGTTAAAGGTTAATAACAATAATTCTACTCTAGAAGTGTCAATCGTTGTCAATCCATTAAACAGAAATTACAGGTGTGGCGTAATTTTTTCTTAAAACATACGTTTAATTTGGGAAGAAGGTAAAAAAATTATTTATTCAAAGTATGCTCCATCGTTAGTTGCACATTTTTTCTATCTCTTGGCAATTTGTAAATGCCGATCCAGAAAAACCGTACATCTTTAAAGTGGTCCATTTTTCAATTTCATGTCCATTCATCATCTCCGAAATTCTTAAAGTATTTCATTGATATCGATGAAAACAAGTGGTAGTCGGAAGGGACCAAGACTGGTGAGTATGGCGGGTGGGGTAAGAGTTCCCTGCCAAGTGCTGAAATGGTGACTTTGGCCGCTTTCGCTGTGATGGGGCGTTGTCATGCTGCAAAATCAATTTTTCGTGCCTTGTAGACTGTTCTAGTCGCTTTTCAATGCATGGGTCAAATGGATCATTTGTTGATGGTAGTGAACGGTATTAATTGTGTCATCTGGTTTTAAAAGCTCCTGGTACTTGTGTTGTCTTCTTCCCTTCTTCCTGAAGTGTAGTCGATGTTGATTGTTGTCCTGGGTCAACCCATTTTTCTGCGTTTTAAGTTCTCAAAATATATCCATTTTTCGCGAACTACAGTTAGAGGCGTTTGTTATTTATTAGCTTTCCTTTACGCCCATATTGATTTCATTCTTTTACTATGAGCTTTTTTTCTTTCGCCAGACCAAGTTGTTCCGGTCTTCCTACATGTTTCTTCTGGGCAACCTCCCAAACGTTAACCTTGTGTCTGAAACAGTTTCTATCCTGAATTTCACTTTGTATAATATTTGCTGATCTTAGGTCCTCTTTAATTGCAGCAATTCATTTAATTGTTTCTATTTTAGCTAGGAAAATAGTAATTTTCATAAAATTCAACTATTTGTCTAGTCAGCCTATTCAGATTCATTTGTTTTATGTGTCCAAAAAACGTAAGTCTTATTTTTCTCATATCGCTATATATCTGTATACTGTTTGATTTCTTGGTTTTCTCGAAGTCGGTATGTTGTGCTATTTATTTCTTTGGGGCCTAAGATTTTTCTTATGATTTTTCTTTCTTTCTTTTCAATCTCCTCAATGTCTTTCTTTCTATTCAAAGTGAGCGTTTCTGCGCCATATAGACATTCTGGCTTAATAACTATGTTGTAATGTTTCAGTTTTGTGTTTTTAGATATGCATTTTTTGATGTAAATATTTGTGTAAGTCTCAATGCAGTTTCCATTTTTTGTCATTTACCGTTATTGGTCACTTTTTCCAACCCGTTTTCCATGATTATTTAACCCAAATATTTAAATTGAGAGACTCGTCTGCTGTTACCATATTTTGTTTTTAGAAATGGTGTTCTTAGTCTGTTGCAGGTCAGGTATTGTGTCTTTTCAAAGAAAAGAGTCCTACCTTCTTTGCTGTTTCTTTTAGGATTTCAATCTGTTTTTATGCCGTTAATATATCTTGAGCTAAAATTTGCTAGATCCTCAGCAAACGCCAGATAATCTATTTTGATGTTGGTTCTTCCCAGTTTAATGGTCTCGTTAATATTTAAGGCCGCTTATTTTACACGCCACTCATGTATTACTTTCTCTACACATTTTTCTACAAATAAGAGTGGCGAGCGTCCATCTCCTTGTCTCACTCCAGTTTCAATTTAAAAAGGCTGTGAGATGTCACCCATGAATTTAACTTTTGACCTTGTGTTAGTTAGTGCTGCTTTGATAATTGCCAGCGTTTCAGATCTAGTTCTTGTTCTTTCAAGATTTGGAATAAAAATTCGCGGTCAATAGAATCATATTTTTTGAAATTCACAAATGTACAGACGATTTTTATTGTATAGTTTTTGATGTCTTAGGATCAACTTTAGATTAAGGATCTGTTCCGGGCAGAACCTGCCCGGTCGAAAACCCGCTTTTTTTTAATTTTAGGATCTAACTGTCCCTGTGCTCAGTCTAGTAGACATTGAGATAGAATTTTGTTATAAACTAGGAGACGAGATATCCCTCACACAAACTACATTTTATTTCGTATACACCAGATTTGTCACGAAATTTTGCTCTTTTTTTGTTATTATTTAGCATCGATGCAAGATTATTCTTATTAATAGAGATAATATTAATATTAATGTTAGTTAGGCTATCACATTTGTTCTACAAGGTTGATCTCAAACTGTGCGCTGCAAATGACCGACAACTAACATTTGAACTGGTTATTCATTTTAATAAATCTATGAAGATGGAATTCGGCCTTGAAAAATGTGCAAAACTCAATGTCAAAAAAAGAAAAATTGAACAAGGAGGTTGCACTGTACGACGGAACACTTATAAGTGAGCTCAGTAAAGAGGAGTCATATAAATACTGGGTATATAAATACTAAAATTGTTTGCTTCAAATAAGTCACTTTTCTTCGGGAGCATATACGTGATTTCTTTCGTGAAATTTGTAGGTATCTTTGTTGGGTCTTGTATAGAATCTTCAAGCAACGTTGCAAGTCGATTATGACAGTTTGTCATAGTTTTCCACCATTAGTTATGTATGCAATCGATACCAGGTGGAGTCCAGTTTTTAAGTTTTCTGGTCGCATTATTAATTTATTTTCTAGTTATTGCTATGTAGTCCATTTAAGGTTTTTGAATATAGTTGACTTTTTCCGTATCAATCCATGTAGCTTCAGTGTGTTGAACAGGATTGGACCAACGTTTAGTCGAGTATTCGGTCATTTTTTCTTTTGCCGGGATTTTTTCAACTTCGCATACTTCACAACTTCCTTGCCTAAGTTTCTGTTAAACGTTCTTTGAGACTGTGCAAATATTTTGTTTTATTGATATCTTTTATTTCTTTTGTGATATCGGTGTAGCCTGTTACCCAGAGCCTTCATTTTTTGTTTAAGCTTTTCGAGATGCGTAAGAAGTTGCTGTCTACAATCTGGATATGCTTTAATTTTTGCTCGCTTTCTTTACTTTTGTGCTTGGTTTTGTCTCATGAAGGTAAACATGCAATGTTCCTATTTCTTTGCGGAACCGTTCTATATTGTTTTGGAGCCGGGTTTCCCATGGGGGCTTTATAGATTTTATTTATTTGGGCTGTTTCACATATATTTCGCTAATGCTAGGCTGACGCAGTGTATTAAATGGCAGAGTTCGCTTAGATCTTGAGCATTATTCAATTCAACGGCCAACTCAACATTTAGCTTTTTAACTATGTCTTTGATGTTAGTAGTTAACTGAAGCTTAATATTATTATTAATATTAATATTATCATAATAATTTTTCAGTAACACCATTAATTCGGTAGATAAAAATATGTTCAGGGCTCTCTTTCAAGCACTCTTTGGACTGTACGCATTGTTGCCAAAATGTATTTAGTATTCAATCTTAGCTTTTCCAGGTTTTTTACAAAGTACTTCTGCAATAATCCATTCGTTGAGATAATAAATGGTAGTATTGTTACATCCTGTAGTTGGTGTGTGTGTTTTAAATCATAGGCTAAGTCTTGATATTTTTGGATTTTTTTCAGCAAAGCTTTTATATACATTCCTATCCAAAGGCACTGGAAAATCCCTAATATATGACCGTCTATCTTCTTTATCGATTAATAAAATATCAGGCTTATTATGTGTTGTTAAGCGATCCGTTATCATTTGTGTGTCCCACTATAATTTATACCTATTATTTTCGGTTGATAATTGTGGTGTGTATTCATGGTACGTTTCTTGGTTTTCTGTTAACTTTAGTTTTTTTACTTAGCTCTAGGTGTACTATTTTTGCTATGTTGTTGTGTTTTTCTAAATAGTCATGTGGTGCTAGTACAGAGCACCCAGAGCTTATATGCTGTATTGTTTCAGTTGTCTTATTGCACATTCTGCATTTGTCATTTACAGTTGTATCTTTTAAAATATGTTTCCTGTATGCTTTTGTGCTTACTACTTGTTCTTGAATAGCGCACAAAAATCCTTCCGTTTCTGCTGTTAGTGTCAAGCTATTGAGAAATCTTAACGATCACACTTTATCAACATTCTCAGATTCCAGATCATTAAAGTATAGCCCGTGTAGGGCTTTTCTCTTAAGTTCATTCAATATGTCATCAGTGCTGGACTCTTTTGTTATGATAGTGTCAGTGTGTTTTAGATTTAATATGGAATATCCTTTGTCAACTTCACGAATAATTTTATGGAGGGGCTTTTTTTTTTATTTGAAAGTATTGCCTTAAGTTACGCGTTTGTCTATGACATACTTCTTCTAAGTTAATTAGACCTCTGCCTCCACTAGTTCTGGGTAGGTATAATCTTATTTTTGACGATGAGGCGTGGTGCATTCTGCATTTTGTTAATATTCTCCCAGTTGATCTATCTAGTTCTTGCAAATCAGTAACACTCCATCTTAGTACTCCATAGGTATACGTAAGTACAGGTACCGCAAAGGAGTTAATTGCTCCTGTTTTATGATGTGAAGGTAAATATGTTTCTGCGACCTTTTTAACTCTTAAGAGATATTTTTCTCTAGTAATCTTTCTCAATGCCATATCTCTGATCTGTCCTGTTTGCATCATCTCAAGATATTAGTAGGTGGATTCTGTTAATGTTTGGATTTCTTCATCACTCATGAGTTTCATATTTGGAGTTTCTATAATTTATTTATCTATAATATATTTTAATTAAATTATTTTAATATTTTCCCTTTGTTATAGTGTATGATAGCACATTTACTAAGCCCAAAGTTCATTTTAATTTTCTTGCTGTATCGGCTTACGATTTCAAGCATGCTTTGCACTTGTGATTCACTAGACGCATAAAAGCTTTAGATCGTCCATATACATTAGGTGTGTTATTCGGCAGTTCTTTTGCTTTGCAATTTGGTAGCCGTATTTTGAATTTTTAAGCATATTACTCAAGGGATTTATCGTTAAACCAAACCAAATAGGCTGAGGCTGTAACTCTGGAATATTCCTGTCTTATATATATATATATATATATATATATATATATATATATATATATATATATATATATATATATATATATATATATATATATATATATATATAATGGCAGATACATGCCAACAAATACATACAACAAAGAACATAAGAACACAAAACACCCTTGGAGGAACTCGGACTGCGAAACTGCATTGCAGCGACGCAAATGAGCATTACAGGAATACAACACTAAAAAATCCCTAGAAAGTCAAGAGCTTTTTGACGTGACTAGAAATCAGACCGCAAAGGTTATCAGGCAAACTAAGAAGAAGTACATGAAGGAACAACTAGACTCTTTAGAGGGGAATTTTCGCAATTATAACACGAGAGACTTTTATAGGATTTTCGCAAGAGAAATCCGTGGATACATACCACAAAATCTTTGCTTCAGAAAGCGGAATGGGAGATCAGCGCTAACCAATCATGAGAAGTGTCAGGAGCTGGCAGATTATTTCACTGATATCCTCAATTGCCCCGAACGCGACACAAGACTCCCCAAGGAAAATTGTATCCATACTCATTCAGAATCACCACCACTAATACAGGAAAAAATCCACAGGCACAGACGCAAACTAAAGAATAACAGGACATCCGGTGAAGATGGTATCACCGCGGAATTATTGAAAAACCTCGGACTAAATTCACTGCAAGAACTTTCGTAAATTATCACAAATATCTGGCAAACAGAAAAATTACCAGATGAATGGAAATGTGCTCTTATTCTCCTGCCGCACAAGAAGGGAGACATAACAGATGTGAATAATTACAGAGGAATGTCCTTACTACAAGTCACTTAAAAAATCCTCTCAGCATGCCTTCTCCAGAGAACACAAGAACAATTAGAACACAAAATTGCCGAGTACCAGGCAGGCTTTCGCCCTAGACGCTCATGCACATATTTAACTTAAAAACAGTTCTGAAATACAAAGCTATCAGGAACGTCCCAATCATCTGCACGTTCGTGGACTTCAAGAAAGCATACGACTGCATCGACTGAAAATATCTGTTCAACATCCTAGAAGAACAAGGTCTCGACCCTAAAACACTATGATTTATGAAGCAGGCATTGACCGACACAACCTCAAAAGTGAAATTTATGGGAGAAATTTCCGAACCCTTCCTGATTAAAACCGGAGTACGCCAAGGAGATAGTTTATCCCCACTCCTTTTCAACCTGGTCCTGGACAAAGTCATAAGAGAATGGGAAAAAGGACTGAAAAATCAAGGACACTGGAAGTCAATACGACCAGGACGATCCAAAAACAACATAGAAATTTCATGCTTAGCCTTCGCAGATGACCTAGCCATACTCGCAGACAATTAAAAAAGGGCAACCAAACAGATAGAAGTCCTCAAGGAATGTGCAGAGAAAGTCGGCCTACAAATCTCCTTTCAAAAAACCGAATTCTTCTGCTCAAAATTAGATGTCCAAAATTTGAACACCGAATACGGCAAAATAAATAGGGCCACTCACTTCAAATACCTGGGCGAGATCCTCGAACCTACAGGAGGAGAGAAGATAGCACAGAAGGCTCGATTACAGAAGATGATGAGGGCATACGACAAGACACACAATATCTGCAATAAGAAATGCATATCCACATACGCAAAAATAAGACACTACAACACAGTAATCAAACCAGAGGTACTATATGCAAGCGAGACACTTACACTTCATACAAAAAGCGGCATAGAAAACATACTAAAAGAAGAACGCAAAATTATGAGGAAAATTATCGGCCCAAAACTGACAGAGGAAGGATACAGACTACATTCTAGAAAGACCACAGAGAGAATGTCCAACGTAGCGGCGGGCATAAGAAGAAAAAGGTTGAAATCCTATGGACATATCAGTGACTCCCATCGAAAAATACGACAGTACCATGTCAACAGTACCATGGATCGCAGTACCAAGTCACAGCTGATCTGTGAAAGGCACAAATGGACTTGACAGAGATTGAGGATAGAAGAACGTACAGAAACAAAATACATATATGGAACGTTGCATCAGAGAGCAAAGTTTCGAGGAGATCGGGGACAAGGTGGACGGAGGAGAGAAAGAAAATCCACGGAGAAAGGATGAGAGAAGTATGGAGGAAGAAAGAACACTCGAGAATGAATCAGAATGCTTTGCGTGACCCAACTGGGTCTATACGCACCAAATAATAAATAATAATATATATAATTAATATTAATATTATCTCTGTTAAGAAGAATAAGTTAAATTATTCGGAAATTTCCAAAATTAAAAAAGCCATATACGACGATAAAAACCTAACAAACATCCAGCCAGACTTCGGAAATACCCCAATTATTAAAAGTGTCATACATTTAACGAGACAGTCTAAAAATAACTCGACCTTATACATAACTCTCTTTGAGAATGGTCGCATGGCCGTCAGACAATATCTTGAATATATTGTGAAACAAAAACCAAGTGTTTTAGTTATTATCAATATAATGTAATTACATAAATAGTTGTAAACTGTAATTACCATCAACTAAGCGGTTTATTGAAATCAGTCGGTACAATCAGGTAGAAATTGTATTTCCTGAAATTAAAAAAAAAAGTGCTAAAAGACGAAAAAGAACGACAGAAGAAAAATAGGAAACTGAGATTGTTTTTATACATTGACATTACACCTTAATATCGATGCAAAGCATTTTTGGTAATATATGTACTACTAAAGACTAATATCGTATAAGCTGGCGGCATATTTCCTATTGTTCAAGATTAAAGCTCCCTCTCCCCAATCGATATCGTATCTGTGTCCTAGAAATGGCGTACTTTATAAGCAAATTAGAATAAAAAATAAAATAACTACTGTTCTTTCAGGCGTATATCTTTTTTATTTGTGTTCCTACAATTGAGGCAAACGAGTAAGGCGTCGAGGAGGAAAAATATATTTCTTGGCGCTCGTTGTAGAACGTTAGACAAACAGACAACTTATAATGTGGTTCATGGTTTGTGGTAGAACTAACATATTATCCTAAATAAGTTGCTTTGCTTTACATTCGAAGGTTTCATGTTATAACAAGACAATCCATTCTTTATCTTCACACATAACTTTCACACTTATTCTGTATTTATATATAAGTCTTTCGGAAATCTATATATTATTTATTTAAAAGTATAATTAGAAATACAGTAGTATGTATTTATTTGCATTAAGCAGAAACGCAGTAATGAAATTTGTCTATTGAAGATTTATAAACTCATAACAGATATACAAAATTATTAATTTACTCCACAGGTTATAGAATTTAAGGGCAACAAAGGCATTAATTGCATTACAATTATCAACCAGCAGTTTAGTGTAATAAAACAAAATATACTGGATGGACCATTAACTTGTGTACTTTTTCAAATTCGATTGAAATGAAAGTTCTGCTGACAACATGAAAATAGATGTTTATTAAAAGTAACGAATAAACCCGATTTTTTGTGATTTTTTATAATCTAACATCATAGGAATGTGCACTACTAATCTAGAAGTTAAGATGAGTTGCTGACCAATGGCCCAGTTACATAACAGTGGCCCACTTAAACAGTTACTTTCAAACGGTAATGTTTCAATAGATGGTTTCTTCTACTTCAGTAGAGGCTATTTTATTTATTGATATATTCGTTGAGGTGGTAACCTCATTAACCCTTCATCATCCAAAAACAAAATATTTTTAATGTTCCAATTTTGTTACCTGTGTTTTGATTAAATTTACAATGGCAATTGATTAATGTCAATCAATCCATGTTCTAGACAGAAAAGACGTGAAACAGTAATGCCATTAGTGTTTAAACCATTTGAACAGTAACAAATTATTTGACATAGAATGTACAATGGAGTCTCGCGAAGCAATTCATAGCAACTACATCTTGAAGAAGCGATCTTAAAGATAACGACTTCTTGCGCGTACCTCACACACGGTTTTTGAAAAAAAATGAGTTGACGAAATGAGCAACATTTCCAGTTGAAAAAAAGGAAAATGAGAACCACATGTCCACATGCAAGAAAAGACAATGAATACATATATTGAAGCGATGGACTGTGTATAACAAAACACTTATATAAATACTAGGATTTTAAATAATACACTTGCAGCTTTTTAATAACGCTATTAAAAACGCTATTTAAAAACGCTAATTATAGATTTTGAAACATTAAAAAACTTCAAGTGTATTATTTAAAATCCTAGTATTTTCAAAATGCTTCACAAGGAACCAACTGCGGAATCCATAAACATTATTTATATAAATATAAAATAGAGCTGTTGTTTCTATAATTCTATTTGATGTGAAATCTTATACGTACATTATTATAATATAATAGGGGCTTCTTGCGTGTGTAGGTTTTAATTTATTGGAGGTTAGTAAACTCGCTAATAGGACAAACTGTGAACGCTCTGCAATATATTTATTAAATAAAAAAGGTAAGGGCCAGCAGCGGTTCGTGGGGAATAAACAGGTGGGGTACGTATAACTAAATGTTGGAATAGGGATAGGGAAATGCATCGCAACCAAAAGTTTTACATTTTTTAGTATCGCACACACACTTTGCTGTGTAGAAATTCGAATGTAACTGTCAGATATCAAATTTTCAAATAGGTACCTAGATAATAAAATTTTGCTAAACTCACCATAGGACCATGACCATTCAATCTGTTTGTAGTTGAAGTCTATCCTCCTAAATTTCTGAGCAGCAAAGTGGTCGATGACTTGATCATTAAAATTTGAAATTGACTTCACAACTTTTTTTTTCATCAATAGATGGTATTTTTTCATAGATGCTAACGCGCACAGCCGTTCCTGGCCCGTAGTGTTTCTTAGAAACATTCCACAGTCGTCATAGGGATGGTACACAAAACAGTCAGCAGTTCCACAGATTCACTAAATGTTGATGTCAGATTGTTTTGGTTCAAGGCATGTTTGCAATTCTTCTTTGTAAATGTAATCAGTATTCACACATTTAGACGTAAAGTTCCATCTGGTAGAAGCCGCACGGATTAGACGCTTTTTCACGACGCTGTCCAGAACAGTTGTCCTTTTGGATGATCGAGAAAAGAACACCTTTTCTATTGTACAACACTTTTCAATTATTCGATTTAATTGGCGAGCATAACATTGAATATACTGTGCATTCTTATAAATATTTTTAATTTTGGCTTGTACTCCTCCGACTATACGCTCATCACGGAAGCACCATCATAACTTTGGGCTATGAGTTTCTTAGGTTGTTTGTCTATTCCTAACTCGCTTAGCACCGCCAGAATTTCGTCTGCAATTCCATTTGCTGTGTGATTTTTTGGTATTAAAATGCCCCAGAATCTCTCGTAAATTTCGCCATTTTTAACATATCTGATTATAAAAACCCTCTGCATTTGAGATGTATCGGCTGTTTCATCGACCTGTATGGCAACATACATCATCATCGATCTGTATGTGTGAATTTCCTTTTTTAATAAATCGCGACAAACATGCAACATTGAATCCAGTAATTCATTTTGAATTTGTTTGGAGATGCCTAGAAATAATTTATTTTTAGAGTCTTTTAAATGAGCTTCTAAAATACTGTCTGTTTCGACCATCAAATTTACTAGCCCTCTGAAAATGCCAGGATTTTCTGAAGTGTAGGTTTCGTCATGCCTACTAAGGCAAGCCAAATGCCCCACAGAATTTTATACCGTCAATTAACTTAGACAATATGTAACGATTGCTATCAACAGTTTTATTGTGCTTTTTAATAGAGTCCCGGTGTGCACTACTGAGTTGAGAACGAATGTCTGTCTTCCCCAACATACTAATTTCTAGCTCATTTTTCAAATGTCTTTGTGAAATAGAATGCGAGTTTACCTTTGCATCCAAATGTTTCAAATCATTAATACCGTGTTTAATCCAGCCAAGATCAAGATCGTCCGCAGCAGCGCTCAATATATGACGTTATAAATGCGTTTAATATCCGGGTTACTAATATTGGATAGATAATGATATGCTGTAGAGCATATTTCGTTAGTTATTTTATTATGTTCTGTTTCATTCCATTCATAGGTAAAGACATTTTCTTTTGTTTGCTTACATTTTGACTTACATTACCGATCACTAAGGTGCGGTTATATTTGTATAGATGTCTAGAGTAATAAGCACTTTGATCTTCTGGCAATCAAATGATATTATTATATCATCTCTTTTTTCCTTTAAAAACGAATAAAATGCTTTCGCCTTTAATTTATGGCTTATCTCTTTTCAGCCATCAACATTTCTTTACTTTTTGGTTCTTTCTCAGTGTTTATCCTTTCATCGAGGGAAATGCAATCTGTTCTTCGGCTTCCAAAATCTATATTTAACAATGTCCAGAATACATGTCTAGTTATGTAGACATTATAGAATATGATGGTTAAACTTTCAGCTTTCAGCAGTTTAACTTCAAATGATGTACAGGTTGTACATCATAGATTCTCCACATTTTGTTTATTAAGTTAAGAATTCAAATATAAACGGCTGCGAGTTTTACTTCTACAATAATGACTTTCTATTACTTTAAATCTTTTAATAAAATTTAAAATGGAGTTTCTTTTATTATCATTTATATATATATATATATATATATATATATATATATATATATATATATATATATATATATATATATATATATTATCATTTTTATACATTTTCAGTTTCCGATCACCACCTCGGCGTTCAGTGGGCATGTCACCATTTCGGGCATGTTGGGAAACAACAGCTGTAATATTATTTTTAGATAACTGCAGAATATCCAAAAATGCCTTTTGACAAATACGAATTTTGTTCTTCTTCACTTTTGTGAAAATAAAATATATCATTGTCGTTGATTTTGGTCCTTTCTTATTATTAATAATCCTTGTATTTATTGGACTTGTAGCGTCGGTATACTTCAGTAAAAATAAATCTTGTCTTGTCTTTAGCTTTGAGATTTTTCCACTAGTGTAAAATTTCTTATGAAAAATTAACTGGCCATCTCTTGTTATTTCCCTGCAAAGATACGCTGATCCTTTCGTGCTATGTTGGTATTCTTTGGTGGACCAGGGAAAGCATACTGGTACAAAGTTCTGTAGCATTAAATATCGCAAATATGTTTGATATTTACACTAAATCCTAGCTAATTACCCTATGTTGGACTGAAACCACACATAAGGAAAAGAAGAATTTAATATATGCACACTATTTACTAGATAGTGCTCCGAATCGAGGCCATATAATGATAAAAATATGTACGGCATAATAATGATACTGTAAAATTAGAAATGCAAAAACTAAGTCAAAAACTGAACATACCTTTGCTTTCTTAGTTTTGCTCTTCCTCATAAATCTTCATTTCTCTTTCTATTACGCGAATTCTCAACAGGTTCGGGATTGATTTTATCAATTTAGGATTGATTTTTTCGTGAACGACAAGGATTGATTTCCACTGCTTTAACCGCAACTTTAATACTCCAAATAACAACAATCCAAATAACAATTCCAAGAGATGAGGCTGTTGACAGTTAACAGCATCAACTTCTTTTCCATATGGAGAATGTATTGATTGAAATCAATCAGTGAGCAAGTGGGATTGTTCTCCATTATTCCTTCAAGACCATTAAAATGTTCTAATATAGTGCAGTTCTGGACTCAGAGCTGAATAATACCATGTTCCAACAAGAGAATGCACACCCCAATGATGTGACGGTTATATTGCGATTCCTGCAACTGAATTATTACTAAAGATCATTTCACCATATCAAAACTTCTGCCAAACATCTAACAATTCTGTAGTATAAGAAATGTTAATGAAATAATCTGATCTGATCCCCATTAATTTAATATGAAATAGACATGGCTTCCAAGAAATTCTAACTGCTAAAAATGTTTTTACTAAAAACATTTTTTTGATCGGTGGTGTTTACCATAACAAACTCACCACTCATTTAATTCAGTTTAAAGATATTGTCCATTAAGATATAGTGGACATTTCATCCGACATGTGGCGAACACTTTTTCAAAACTGAATTGCTAAACACTGGCGGCTCATGGGTTTTTAAAGTTGGAGCGCGTAGAAGAAATACTGTTGAAGATTTTTTTTGCTTTCCCCTTTGCCCTTTTTTACTTTTCGTACTATTGAAACTAATAAACCAAGAAAATGAGTTAAAGGAAAGAAACTGAATGGAAATAAAATATGGTATTTTGCTCTGAAAAATTGTTTACTGTGATAAATGATGGAGAGGCGGCGCCCCAACGCCCTTCCACATGAGCCGCTACTGTTGCCAAATCAATTTCATTATTATTGTTAAGTTTAATTACGTTATTTTAAAAAATAAATTAGCATCGTTTTACTTACTTTTAATAAGCATTTACGCTTCTATACTCTTACTATAGAAAATGCGAAATGCTAAAAAGGACATAAGCATGTTCCTCATAAGGACAT
The DNA here is from genome assembly GCA_031761425.1 of Cosmopolites sordidus. NCBI lineage: Eukaryota > Metazoa > Arthropoda > Insecta > Coleoptera > Curculionidae > Cosmopolites > Cosmopolites sordidus. The sequence goes on along the minus strand of JARFXV010000931.1, from coordinate 120,991 downwards.
ACATGAGGATATACATGAGGACATAAGTTGTCCCTCATACAGATTATTGATCAGATCTCATTCCATTCAACTGCTATTGGGTCGCTCTTTATAATATTAAAAGAGATCCAGGAAATTATTAAGTTTTATAGGCAAGGTTTTTATTTTTTTGAATAAATAATAAATTTTATATAATATAAAAAGACATCGACCTAATTTATATACTTATTAAAAATTTACGGAGTTCTAGTCCCAAAACAATAATAAAATTGTTTATGCATCACACTTTTCTTACATATTACTATTTTCCATCTTGCATTTCCGTTTCTCAGCTTTAGTAAAGAAAACATGCCGTTAATTATATGTGTATGACATTTGGTCGATATATCATAATTTATTGGACGACTATAAGACAAGGTTATACTAACACTTGAAAATATAATTGATTTTCTGTTGGGAATTTTGTTTCTCATGGAATCTTTTGTAGGTTAAAATGGTATTAATAATTGTGTTGATTTTTTATGAAATAACGATTATAATTGGTTGATCAATAAGAGTGTCAGAACTTTAAAATGAGATACAGTGATAATTACAATAATGCGGTAATTTTTATTTTATCTTGCAGAAGAAATAATGGTATTATGTTTCGAAAATAATATCTTTCAAGTGTTCCCCTCGGTTTCGCCTGGTGCAATGCTTTCTGGAGACGGAATTTTCGGTTACTCGTTCACTGATATCACGGGGGATATTTTAAATGAAGGGCTGAATGTTTAAGATTCAATATAATCTAACAAAAAATAATTCAATGGCGTTAAATCGCGTGGCCTTGGTGGCCAGTTGACAAATTGTTTACTGTGATAAATGCTGGAGGGGCGGTGCCCCAACGTCTTCCCTTCCGAGCCGCCACTGTTACAAATCCATTAAGCCAGAAAGTATGCCATGTGTGAAAGAGTAATCGAAAATTGTGCCTCCAGGATGCATTCCACTAGACAAAGCCAAACGATCTATGTTAATATTTGTTCTTAAAGATAAAGTAAAAACTACCGGATTATCACTTGTAGTTATCATTGTACCTCATTTTGAAGTTCTGAGGCTCTTATTGAACAATACTTATGATTAGTAAAATAGTATTTCTACACAAATATTCAAAGTGATTACTTTTATCTTTTTTATATTACATTTCTCATACCTTAAATATCTTATAAATACAAAAAATATATTTCTGTGATTCATGAAGATCATTTCTTTTTGATTGTCTTCATTTTCCATTATCCTCAATTTCAAGTATCATAACTGATGAATACCTATTTTTTTATACTATAAATTGAATTTTCCAATGTTTTTCTACTTATGGAACAACCTTTAAGTTTTCAGCAAAAAACGATACACTCGGTTTCAGTTTTCAATTTTTTTTTAATTTTCCAATAAACCCGTTCGCTATGTCGCTATGTTCTTTCGATTTAAAGCGCATGCCACCGACGAATGTTTTAAGATTTGGGAACAAATGGATGTTAGAAGGAACTAAATCTGGTGAACAGTGTCGTTGTTTCACCAATTCAGACTTCAATTCGTTTAATGTTACCGTCGCTAAATTACCTTTGTGTACTGCTGAAAAAATGATAGTTTTCTTCTGCAAACCGGGATCTTTTTAAATACTTTCAAATACTTTATCCACTTCAGCCAAAAGGATAAACCCCACAAAAGAGTTACCCGAATTGTTTTCTTCTAAACTAAAAAAGAATTGATTATCTATGTTAACATGATGTATTATCATAATGGAAAACATGATCTGCTGTGCTTATTCTTGCTAGAAAATATTCCTCTTATATTGTAATGATGATATAAAAGGCTTTTAGAAAAATGGGCTTTGACAGAGTACACAGCAGATTATTTTGTTGACGGCTTAAAACAACAAAGTTTCAAATGGGTCCTTTTGTATAACGATAACAAATATTGCTCGATATTCATTGTATATTCTACTAGCTTGAAAGAAAAAATAGACACTATTACTAGTTATTGATTGATTTGTCCGTTTCTTTGCGATAGTTCATTTTTTAAAAATGAATAAAACAATTTTTTACTTTGTTATCTATCACTTTTATTTAAAATTAAATTAAATTAAATTAAATTAAAATTAAAATATAAATAAAATCGATAGATAACAAAGTAAAAAATTGTTTTACTCCTTTTTTTTTTAATAATATTACTAGTTGTCAGTGGGAGATTTGTGTTGATTTAAACATTTTAGACTTCTTCCTAGAGTAGCAAAGCGGGTATCGAAATATCTTGTTTCGTATATCTTTGGTACATAGTAACTAATAATCCAGTGGATTAATATAATTTAATTGCTAAGAAATGTAATGGCTGAGGAAAAACAATGTGTAATCTACAAATCGTCAATTGAAAGAGAAAAAACATCTTTCCGCTCTTGCATAATGAGTAGGGCTTACGATGCAATTTATAAAAGCTTTGAATCGAGAAGGATTTTATTTGCGTAAGCAGAGTTACTAATCATGTAAATTTTCGAGTTTACCAAGGAAAAGTGAAGAATGTATATTTTCATAGTCCCCAAAAATGATAATTTATAAAAGATTTATATTTTGTCGAATCAATGAACGAGATCGAATCTAATGCTTGGAATTGGTCCGATTCAAAGGTTAAAAATTTTAGTTGCGAAACATAAAGCAGACAATTTCACGAGAGGCGCACTTTTCAATTTTATTAAAGTCTGCTCCATCTGAGTAATAAAATTCATTACTTACTACTATAACTGCAGTAACAACCCTAAATGCACACAAGTTAAAAAATGCGCTTCAAAATTAAGTACAACCCACTTTTTTACTGTTGTACAACGAGCTCTCCAAAGACATATAACATGCCGGTATGAATTTCCTGATCGAACTTATCTTTATTTAAGTAAATACTGGATGATAACACGAATTTCGCTTTTACTTGATGATAGATACTAGAATAAAACACTTTTTAAGATAAAATAATTTTGTACTCTTTATCTTCCAATAGTATTTATGGGGTTTTCATTTTAATTTCGAAAAAATAAATCTTATAGAGCTACTATAGCTGATTGATAGCTCTATAAGGGATCTTTTCTGTTTCTATCACAGTAAATCTTCATCTACTAAAAATTTATTTTAAAATATATGTGGATGGTGAAAGGAATATTTGATTCTCTTATATGGTTTTTCATACCTATATTCAAATAACATGCCCAATTTTCAATTTTTTTAGAATCTTATGTGAAATACTAAGCTCGAAAATATTTCACAAATCCCTTTAAATTTCTCGACGTGTGTTTCATTAAACATGTGAGTATTATTAGGATTGAATATCTCCTGGTGACTTGGTATTTAGTGGTAAACATCTTTGAGGTCAATGTCCAATTTTGTGGATAGGATCACTTTTTTATAAGGTGATGTCAAAGAGTCTAAACTATATCAGACGTAACATACAGTAGGTCTTAGACGAGATAAACGTATCACACAGTCGGTAGCTAGTCGCGGACACAGCTAGCGGCAAAATCAGCTTGGGGGTTATGTAGAAGAATTCTATTTAATTCATTGGAGAGGGATTCTTCAGTATAAATTCTTCAAACTAAGAGTATTTTAACCTGGACATCTTTTTTGTCGTTTATTCACTACGTGTATATATAATCACAAACCAATATTAAGCCGACGAATAACGTAATCCCTAATGTTGTTTTCTACACCATTTCACAAAATCTCTGTGAAAGTGTCACAAAATCTTTGTAAAAGTGTCACAAAATCTTTGTGAAAGTGTCACAAAATCTTTGTGTTTTCGGAGATTATATTTTTTCTTTCTTAAGGTGAAGGATTTTTACCGGGATTTATTTTTCTGAGAAGAATGAAATTGCTGCTATGAATATGTAACTGGCAGGATAGAAAAATTATATTATTTAAGTTTATGGAAGCCCGTTCTCATTGATAGGCAAAATGAGATAACTTTTAGGAGGAGATTACGTTGACACAATGGATACACCATGATGCTGAGCTTGGCTTGTATTTACTATAAAAAGACATTTAAATCAATAGTAAAGCAAGCCATAATGGATGTATTGGTTAAGCGAGGGATTGACACAGCATATGTGATCCTACTGGGACCCATGTGTAATGAAACTACAGCGACAGTTCACATGAATGTTCTTTTAAAGTTGAAATCAATGTAGAATGAGGTGTATGCCAGGGTGGCTCAATATCGCCTGTTCTTCTCTTAGCTAGATAGAATAATAACCAATGGTGCATATTTAAGCCATCTTAGATTCGCAGATGAGATCGTTCTCCTGTTAGAACACCAAGATGAGCTACAAAAGCACATATAAGAGCAGCAAAGTGCGGATGAACCATTTGGCTTGGGAATAAACCTAAAAAAGAGTCAAGTCAGATTGAATAAATTTGCTGATGATAGAAGAATTTCTATTTTAGGAAAGGATTTGGGTATAGTGAATCGCTTGGGTACCCATATCTTGGGCAGACGATTTAAATGGATGGTGATATCGGCGTGTTAATGTAGCTGGCAGGCATTTGACAAGCTCAATATGGTGTTCAAGAACAAAATCCCACTTTGTCTGAAGAGAAAAGTCTTTGATCAGGCCATTTCCTTGTTGATATTTCATAAAGATTTTCAATTCACAACAATAAAAGTTTCATACAACAGCACAGTTTGTAATAGCGTTGAACATGTCGAATTTTGTGTCTGGAAACTACGATTTGACCATTGATTTTCTGTTACCATTTGCGGAAAATTGTTACAGAAACACATCGAATGCACGCTGAATCTTACGGTGCGCATGTTCTTGGTAAATTACAGTGCTCTGAATGGTTTAAAAAAATCAAAAGTGGCGATTTTGACGTGAGAAACCAAAAACGTGGAGGACCACCGAAAAAGTTTGGACAGCGTTGCAAGCATTGTTGGATGAGGATGACGCTTAAACATAACAATAACTCGCGGATCAATTAAATGTCACACGAGAAGCCGTCTCTATATGTTTGAAATCCATGGAAAAGATCCAGAATATGGGAAAATGGATTCCACATAAACTGAAAAAAAGACAGCAGGCAAATCGAAAAACCACTGGCGAAATACTGCTCGCTAGATACAAAAGAATGTAATTTCGGCATCGAATTGTGACAGGCGATGAATATATTTTGAGAATCCTAAGCGTAAAAGATCATGTACTGCAAGGCCAAACCGCTATGGACGGAAGACTCTGTGTATGGTGGGTGTGATCTATTATCGTGGGTGTGATCTAGAAGGGTGTGATCTATTATCAGCTAATCGACAATAAATGATCGATCTGAATCAAAATCGATTTTTGCGTGAAAAACGACCAGAATATCAAAAAAGGTAACACAAAGTGATTTTGTAATGCTAATGATAATCCCAGCAAAACTGGTCAAGGAAACGATTAAGGCGTTTAGTTGGAAAATACTTTCGCATGCGGCTTACTAAATAGACTTGGCTAGGTCCGATTACTCTTATTGCATCGCTATCTTAATTGCAGATTACTCTTATCTGCACTTGCTGAGCAGCGCTTCACTTCTTACGAAAATGTACGATAAATGCCTATAAATAGATATACATTTACAACGGTGCTCGAAAGATTGCCTCCAGTCTCCACAATCTTTCTACATGATTTTTTTTTAACTTTATACACGTATTATATCAAGTACCCACAAAAGTTAAAAACCAACATATAGTAAGGTCCGGTTACCAACGAGGCCACGAAACATCGCCAAAGCCGAGAATTGATCAACTAGGGAATACAACTCAAACAACATTCATTGAAGTTCTAACTAACTTTAAAATAATAAAAGGATGCACTGAATGGAAAATCCTGAAGGCAATGGAAATTGATGGAAATATAATTAACATTATTAACATTTATCATAATGTAACAGCAAACTAAAATTTAATTTAAGCAGATATCAAAACCCGGAAATCAGAAAAACGAATGAAACTATCCCGGGATTGCTTCGATCCATCCATAATGAGACGATGTGACGACGCCTCGCAATATGGCCTGCCCACCTTCATTTCAATTTATTTATTTTTCGAATAATATTACCTACTTTTGTTTGTTCTCTGATGTGCAGGTCTTTCTGTGCCGCTTTGTAATGTCAAGCATGCACAATTGCAGTCCCCTCTATGCTACCTGATGTTTTTGAACTGATTGTGATGTGAGTGTCCATATTTCAATTATGCATGTCAAGACTGGCAGGACACCCTGATCAAAGACTTTTCCCTTCGGACAAAGTGGGATTTTGTTTTTAAACATTTAGCCTGTCAAATGCTTGACAGCCACATTAACACGCCGATATCGCGGATGCCAATGATGCGGTTTGGCGGTTACAATTAAGACAATCTGTGGGTAAATTCCGGTTTTATATTTACAGGCCTGATACTTCTTGGGTTGATGGAAGTTCAATAATCGGATTTAGAAAGATATGAGGTGTCGTCAGTTTTTTGCTTCTAAAAATTACTGTTGGTGTGCTAAATCTGAAAATTGAACTTTTTAAAGTTGGTGTTACTAGTTATAATAACAATCCAATGCATGGATCACAATATAATAGTATGTTGCAAGGAGCAATTTAAAATTTTGAAATAATAGAAATTATAATCTAAAAGTATGAAAGCAAAGTTCTGTTTGGGTCTCTGAAAAGTTTTTAATACAAATTACTAATATTAATGATTTAATTCATATGTTTCAATCAATTTTTCTTTTAAAAAGTTAAATTCTAACACAACTATATTTAACCCTCAAGAGAAGCACTTCTGTGCTTCCCGATTAAGGAGATTCGAGTCAATCAGGAAGGAGCACATGGGTATGCCATATGTCTGATTATTAATATTTTTTGATTAAATTATTCAATTTAATATATATTTTTTAAATTGTAACCTCAATCAGTAAAGAAAAAGACTATATCAATAGAATGTTCCGAGAAATAATAGTATTCCTAATACCATCGAAAAAATCAGCAAAAATGAAAAAAGAAGTTAAAATGAGGTGTTCTATTCAAACTATCATATCTAGACGAAATTAATAGATGAAAACTTTCTTCCAATGGCATTTAAAAGGAGACTTAAAGTACTTTCAGATACTTATTACATAATTTGATTTTATTTTAAAACATATATTTATTTAGTTAGGTAAAATTCACTGGTATGATGCTCTTCAAAAACCGATTCGGTCTCGCATTCACTCTCTTTGTCGTCGAAAATATCAGTTGCCTCATATAACGCTTCTACTTTAGACGCACAGCGAGTACGAGAACGCGTGTTCATTTTCAGCTAAATCGAAAATGACAGAAACCGATAAATAAATGTTAAAAAAATTAAAAATCAAAGTTTTCAATAAAAATACTATAGAAAATATAATATTTATGATTTACTTACCACAAACTATGTAAAGATCGAAAAAAAAACACTATTTGTGCAATAAGGGTATTTAACGGTTTATATTTATTGACAAAACACTGACGAAACAACAGCACTGGGTGGCGTATACCCATAGACAGACTACGGTCACTTATATTTTTATTAGTATTCACATCTTAAGATGGCTATGGTGGGGATCTGTAGTGGGGATAGTAAAAATTTTTCCCTCACTCAAAGTCATTCCTCAACGTGACCATTTATAAGAGACAAATACTTTTAATTTACCCGTGGATATCCCTTATACATTGCTTCCCTTGAGGGTTAGCACATTAACTTGTTCTAATTCTAACACAACTATAATTCACTATAAATGTTTAAATCCTTTATTTTTAATGATTAAACAAGATTTATGATATTTTTAAATGATAATGTTGTTACCTATAAAGGAATTATACATGAAATATAACGTAGAACTGCCATTATATCCACCAAGAGTTATTATTTGTAACTAATCAGAACGATAAATAATTAATCGATAAAACTTTGGATCGATACATATCGTTAATGAATAAAATTTTCATATATGTTCTAGAGTATCGTTTGTAAACCTGGGGCCGCGACTCCTTGGGGGTAGCGTTCAGGTATATGAGGGTCACAATGTATTCAAAAAATAAGACCCGTATATGAAACATCCTTTTATTAAAGTATTTGTAATTTAAAAACAACTGTTAGAAAATTATATATTCCTAGGTAATAACAACATAATAAAATTAAATTAAGCAATAGCCAAAGTTGTTTCAAATAATAATCTAATGCGACAGTTGATTTTGTTTTTCACTTAAAAGTGTTTGTATACGTGGATCATCATTGCAAACCCACATAAGCAAACTATTTCCCAATGATAATATACGATTTCAATATTTAGTTTTTAAAACCACCATAGACAAGAAGGTTTTAAGTAAGAACTACAGAAGAAGATCAATGTTTTCAAAGCTTCCTCTACTAGACAATAGTATCCACATCGTCGTGCAAGCCAAAACTTATCTACACCTTGAGTTACCAATTCTAGTTGTAGAGTTTTTAAAGCTAATATTTCAATAAATTGGTTGTGAATTTCAATAGATAATTCAGCAACTGCAACAACATTTTCATCAAACGGATTGAGAACCCATCTTTTCAACAAATCATCTTTGCTATCTATAATTCCAGTATCTAATATTCCAGTAGCTCTCCAACACGCGATTAATAATAGAATTTTCTAAATACCATTTACCATATTTTTGGTAATATAATTCGAAATTAAAGTGAAAACATCAAAATTGCATTTTTCAAGGCGGATAATGCAAATACCAAGCTTCTTGATTGAACATGATAATGACTTTGTCTGTCATTAGTAAAATGTTTTTGTTGCGTCCTTGTAAACTCAAATCATTCCAATGTGAAAATATATCGCTCAACTAAGCGAACTGTAATAAAGTTTCTATATCTTGTAAAAACTCTGAAAATGAGCTATTTTTATCTGTAAAAAAGATTTTCAATTCATCTCGCAATTCAAAAATCCTTGTTAGAACTTTTCCTCACGTACATCACCTTTCAGCTTCAGTATGGAAAAGCAATGAGTAGTATATGGTGCCCATTTCTTCGCACAATATGGAAATCAATCTAGTCTATAATGGTTGGTTTTTAATAAAATTAACAATTTTTATGGCTTCTGACAGAGCATTTTGTAAATTATTTAGCAACTCTTTTGTAGCAAGCAGTGTTCTGTGAAAAAAGCTGTGCGTCCATTCTATATGTCATAATGTCTTTTAATTTTATTATCACACTACTGTTCTTCCCCGTTATCGCTCTTACACCATCAGTATATCGCAATGCATTTATTAAAGTCCACGTTTTCGTTTTGTGTGTCCTCCGCGAGTTGCAAGACTTGGGATTGATTTGCAAAATAGCATATTGTCTTAAAATTGGGCCCTCGCATTAGTATCGGCCAAAACACAAGAATTGCGTCAAGTTACCAAGAGCTAAAATTAATAGCAAGAAATTCACTTAATTTAACCTTTTCAATTATTTGATCGTGAACATCATTGGCCACTTCATTAATACGTCTCGATATTGTGTCATTTGAAAGTGGTATAGTTTTCAATTTTTTGCTTCTTCCGGCCTTATCATCACATTAACCATATCAATGGCAGCGGGTAAAATGAGCTTTTCGGCAATCGTGTTGGGGTTAGACTCCCTGGCCACTAGTAATGCTACTAAATAGGATGCTTGAAGTGATGCGATCTCAATACGGTTTGATTTGTTTATAGCAAGTTTTTGATTTTTCAAGACGGGTGACTTACACTCGAAAAATTCTAATGATTTGCTTTGTAAAGACGGATGTTTTGTTTCTAGATGCCGAACTAATTTTGAAGGCTTCATGCTTTCCGCGGACAGAACTTGATAACAAACAATACATTGCGGCTTGTCATCTAAGGGAATTAATCCATATTTTAAATATGTTTCATTGTACAATCTGGTCTTTTTCTTTATTGTTCACCAGATGTAGACGGTGCATATAGTTTTGTCACAAATTTGTCTATTTTATTTAATAGTATTGATTTATTGTACAACAAGACTGTTATTAATTTATTTAACACTTAGTGAGAGAATAAATCTTAAAATTTAACACTGGGTGAGAGAAGAAATCATAGTACTTGTTTTTGTAAAAACATAATTAACAATGAAACTCTTCATGTCGTTCCTGTGTTTTTATTAGCAAAGCGCATAACTTGTTCGAACATGCCATATATATATATATATATATATATATATATATATATATATATATATATATATATATATATATATATATATATATAGCTCTGTCAGAAGCCATAAAAATTGTTAATTTTATTAAAAACTAACCATTATAGACTAGATTGATTTCCATATTGTGCGAAGAAATGGGCGCCATATACGACTCATTGCTTTTCCATACTGAAGCTGAAAGGTGATTTTCGCGAGGAAAAGTTCTAACGAGGTTTTTTGAATTGCGAGATGAATTGAAAATCTTTTTTACAGATGAAAATAGCTCATTTTCAGAGTTTTTACAAGATATAGAAACTTTATTACAGTTCGCTTAGTTGAGCAATATATTTCCACATTGGAATGACTTGAGTTTACAAGGACGCAACAAAAACATTTTACTAATGACAGACAGAGTCATTACCATGTTCAATCAAGAAGCTTGGTATTTGCACTATCCGCCACAAATTTGTCTATTTTATTTAATAGTATTGATTTATTGTACAACAAGACTGTTATTAATTTATTTAACACTTAGTGAGAGAATAAATCTTAATATTTAACACTGGGTAAGAGAAGAAATCATAGTACTTGTTTTTGTAAAAACATAATTAACAATGAAACTCTTCATGTCGTTCCTGTGTTTTTATTAACAAAGCGCATAACTTGTTCGAACATGCCTAAGCGCATTGGCATGCGCGGGCGGGTGGTGCATGCTATATATATATATATATATATATATATATATATATATATATATATATATATATATATATATATATATATATATATATATATATATATATATATATATATATATATATATATATATATATATATATATATATATATATATATATATATATATATATATATATATATAGAAAAAATTCTGGAAAAAAATAGCTGGAAATTATTTCTCGAAATACAGGACGTTATTTTCGATGACTTCAACCTATATTAGAGTCGGTAACTCTATTCCTTTTCGGAATCACGATGAGCCTTTGGACGCGAAGAACTCGACGCAGCTTTTCAGACCTGATTTTTTAATTATGCCATGGGCTGTAACAAGTGATATTACGACGGGGCGAGGTTAGTGCTGAATACTGGATGAGGGAGAATTTTAAAGTCCAATTCTTTAACTTTTAATGTGTCAGGTGTGAAGTTTGTGGTTTTTGCTTTGTTTTGTAGTGTGTGGTTTATATATTGTTTTACTACAGGAGGACTTTTTATTTTATTTTTGACAATAACTTTTATATTTAGTTTCATTAATTTCCGTCACATCTATTTGTCTACTTTTTATAGTACTCAATATTTTATAGACTATATTAATGATCAATTTTAATTTTTTTGATGCACTTTAATACATTTTAATGTTCCTGTTGGAAAAGTTGAAATTTCTTTTATTAGATACTTGAAAGTACTTACTATATTCCTGTTATTACTATGAATTTGAGTTACTTCCCTTCTTCGTTTTATATTTATTGTTTTCAGTATTATGACAAAAATATGCCTTCTTGATATGAAATTAAAATTTAATGTAATGTAATGTAATTTCAATTTACTTTGTGCATTTTATAACATTTTTAGAATAGTGATTCAGTTAAAAAAGTCATAATAATTAGACTATGGCATAATTTCAATTACATATGGCCCAGGACTACTATCATAAAACAGTAATTTTCATTTAAACATAAAAATAACATTAACTAAATTAATGATACAATAATAGACTTTATGATACTATTGTAATTTACTCTTTTATTATTCTAACTTCCTATTATTAGGTTTGTTTGCTAATTTATGTAATCTATTGAGTTGTCATTAAATGTTTTCTAATACCTACAAATTAATATAATAATATTAATACCTAGAAAATGCACGTGAAAATAATTAATTTACAAGGAAATTAGGTTTATCTCTTGTTTTGGTCTATATGAAGTATTACCAAATGACAGATTCTGCTTGTTTGTTCAAGATCTGTAACACCCCACGTATATGTAAAAAGAATTATATTTCACTCTAAAAAATGTTTCTCTTTTATTTGCGATGGTAAAAAAGTGAGCTGCTGAATTGTATATTAAACATTGTATATCCATTGAAGAGGATGAACAAATGATTGAACAGGATGAACACTTCTCAATTATGTTTAGGCTTATTTCTACACCAGAAACGAAGCAGCAGTACGAACAATGGATGGACGCAGGTGAAAGGGCGCCAAAGAAAGTGAAAATGGTTTAGTTTGTAAAAAAAATAATGTCTAACTTTTCCTAGGATTATCATGGTGTGATGCACATAGACCTGCCAAAAGGCAAGGCCATTATTAGGGATTATTACCCTTGACTAGTGGACCAATTGAAGGGTACTCTTCAGGTAATTGTAAAAAAGAAAGTGCTCTTTCACTACGATAATGCGCATGTATCTACGTCTCGGGTTGTTGGTGTAAAATTACATGACCTACGTTCCATATGCTTCGTATTCACCGAATTTGACTCATAATAATTAGTTCATCTTCCCATATCTGAAGAACTGACTCGTTGGACGAAGATTCATGTCAGATTATCAGTACAAAGTTGTGAAAACTACTTATTGTGCCGACTGTACTAAAGTTTGAACCTCGAGAAATGGAACGTTGTGAATGAGGAATGTATTAAATTCTAAGATAACTATGTTGAAAAGTTAAAAAAAAAGCTGTGTATTTTGTCCGACCCAAAATTCTTGTAATAACCCACATAGGATAAATATTCATGTAAATAAAGGAACAAGAGAGTAGGTATAATTCTAATTAGTTTCGAGGACAAAAATATTCTTTATAAAAACTATCATATGTAGTTTAGTAGCGTGGGTAAAAACTATTATTGATGATTAACCAATATCAATTTTATTCAGAATAAAATTCATTGTGCTATGAAAAGAATTACGTTAACAGTTATTATTTATCTTTTTAATAATGTTGTTTTCGAAATCTTTGGTGTTAAATTGGAACTTTATAACGAGTTTTGTATTTACATCAAATCATATTGAACTTTTCTAACCAAGTTAGTATCATCAGGAAGTGATTAAAATTAAAGTTTAATTTATTTCGTTTACCTGAAACTAGTGCGGTAAAAAGTATCACAATTGCTGAATCATATAAAATTTCCCACCTGAGATTAAAGTAAATAAAGAACTGTCTGGGATCGGCCTTTTGTCCTTATTTAGTAATCCATTTTTTTAATTCATTTTTACATTTGGCTGTTTTGATAATTTCGAACGCATCTAATAAACCTAAGATTTTTTATATTGATTTATATTTATCTGTCTCGCAATAAATAACGATAGTGATATTGAAGAAGCGAAAAAAATATTTAGACCAAATGATATTTATCAAAATTAATTTATTTTTTGTTGAAGATATGCATATATATATATATATATATATATATATATATATATATATATATATATATATATATAGGTTATATATATATATATATATATATATATATATATATATATATATATATATATATATATATATATATATATATATATATGTATATTTTTATATATATATATATATATATATATATATATATATATATATATATATATATATATATATATATATATATATGTATATTATATATATATATATATATATATATATATATATATATATATATATATATATATATATATATATATATATATATATATATATATATATATATATATATATATATATATATATATATATATATATATATATATATATATATATATATATATATATCATCATCATCATCATCATCAGCCCGTATCGATCCACTGCAGGATGAAGGCCTCTTCAGCATGCTTCCAACCTTCACGGTCCTGGGCTTTCCTCTGCCACTCGGGTCCAATATACTTAACGATGTCATCAGTCCATCGTGCTTTCGGTCTTCTTCGCGGACGTTTGCGATCAAGCGGTATCCACTCCAGGATTGCCTTGGTCCATCTGTCGTCCCATCGCCTCGCTATATGGCCTGCCCATCTCCATTTCAACTGTTTTACTCTTCCAATGATGTCACAGACTTTTGTTTGTTCCCTGATCCATGCGCAGGACTTTCTGTCTCTGCCAAGCATACATCTTTCCATTCCCCTCTGTGCCACCCGAAGTTTTTGAATTGATTGCGATGTGAGTGTCCAGGTTTCACTTCCGTATGTCATAACGGGTAGAACGCACTGATCGAATACTTTTCTTTTCAGGCAAAGTGGGAGTCTGCTCTTAAACACTATGTTGAGCCTACCAAACGCCCGCCAGCCACACTTAACACGCCGTTCCACCTCCCGGGCGGTATTCCCCTCCATGGAAATCCTCTGCCCAAGATATACGAAGCTGTCCACAATCTCTAAATCCCTTCCTAAAACTGAAATTCTTCTGTCCTGAGCGAAGTTATTGAACATAACCTGACTCTTTTTCAGGTTTATTTTCAAGCCAAATGGTTCGCCAGCCCTTTGCAGTTCTTGTATGCGTCTTTGCAGCTCCTCTGGGTCTTGTGAAATGAGAATAATATCATCTGCAACTCTAAGATGGTTTAAGTTTGCACCATTGATCTTTACCCCATCCTGTTCCCAATCCAGTTTACGGAATACTTCTTCAAGGCCAGCCGAGAAAAGAATAGGCGATATTGCGTCACCCTGCCGTACACCTCGTTCTATATTAATTCCCACTTCAAGATCATCAAGGTGAATTGTGGCTGTAGCTCCATCATATATCGATTCTAATAGGTTTACATAGGCTCTCTCTACACCTTGGCTAAGCAGTGCATCCATTATCGCATGCTTTGAGATGGAATCAAATGCTTTTTCGTAGTCGATAAAAGCCAAGCACAGTGGCATGGTGTATTCGTTGTGCCTTTCTATGACCTGCTGTACAACCTGGATGTGATCCATTGTACTGAATCCACTTCTGAATCCTGCTTGTTCTCTTGGTTGTGCGTCATTCAGTTTTTTTAATATTCTTTTAGAAATTATCTTAGTGAAAACTTTGTACATCACTGATAGGAGGCTTATTGGACGGTAGTTCTTTAAATCTTCCTGTGCTCCTTTTTTATGTAAAATGATCACTTCTGCATTTTTCCATAAGTCAGGTACTTTTTGTTCTTTGAGGCATTTTGAGTATAATTTTGCCAGTGTTTTATGTAACGTCCGACCACCAGCTTTTAGCATTTCGACAGTTACACTATCCTTTCCTGGAGCCTTGCCGTTCTTCATCAATTCTATAGCATTTGTTACTTCATCCACTAGGATATCTGGTATTATATATTGTTCTTCCGTGGGTATTGCTGTCCCTGACTGGCTCTGATCTTCATATAACTGGGAATAAAACCTTCTGACAATCTCTAACATTTGGGTACGCGTCCTGCACACTGTGCCATCCTCACGCTTTAAAGCATATATTTGCGTTCTTTTGTTTCTCAGCTTCTGTTTAGCTTTGTTAATTCCTTTGTTTTCTTCCAGGGTTTTTTGCACTAGCTGCATATTGAATCGACGCGTATCCTCTCTGATACGTTTTCTTATAGTTTTGCAGAGCTCAGTGTACTCGACCCTGCCAAAAGGACTACCTGCATTTCTCATTGCTCGCCGTTTCTTCATTAAATCAATGGTCTCACTGGAGATTTTTGTTTGTTTGAGACATTTTTCCTCTGGTGCTATTGAAGCAGCCGTTTGAAGTACAATGTTGGCGATTTCTTCATATTGAACTGATATTTCCACCTCCTCTGGATCTTGTAACGCAGCAAACCGGTTTGACAAAGCAATCTCAAAATCGCTTCCTCTCTCCAGCAGTTTTCCAGACTCCACCTTGCCCTTCTTTGATCTTACCATTTTTTCGCGCTCTTTTTGACAGTCAATCCGAACCCTTGCTCGTACAATTCGGTGGTCACTTCCAACATTAAAATTGTTAAGGACAGTACAATTGGTAAATATTGTTTTATCGTTGGTCATGATGTAGTCAATTTCGCTTGTGAGCCCAGATGGACTTTTCCATGTCCATTTTCTATATTTTTCATATTTTTCTTATAGAATGAATTCATAATATATAGTTCTTGTCCTTCAGCAAAATCAACTAATCTGTCACCTCTATTGTCTCGCTCACCAGTTCCATATGGGCCAGTTGCATTTTCGTCTGTTCTTGTTGTACCAATTCTGGCATTAAAATCACCCATCAGGATTTTGTACCTACATTTCTCCTTGTATAAAAGCTGGGCCACATCATCATAAAATTCCTCAATTTCCTCATCTTTATGGCTTATAGTTGGTGCATAAGCTTGGACGATTTGAAGCCTAAACTTTTTATTCAGCTGAATGACGCATTGGGCTAATCGGTCGGATGCACTTTCAAATTTTACCACACTGTCCTTCAGCTTTCGATTGATGAGGAATCCTATTCCGCCACATCGGCCATTTTCCGTACCTCGAGTGTAGAGTACGTGTCCAGTTGGTTCCAGTTTGATTAACTCTTCACCCTTCCTTCGTGTTTCACAGAGTCCAATAATATCCCAATGTATGTTGTCAAGTTCGATTAACAGTTCTTGCAATCGGGCCTCTGTTTTCATAGTCCGTATATTTAACGTTGCAATGTCAAAAGTCCAATGGCAGCCTGATCTAACCCGGTGATTCTTAGCACCCTCTGCCTTGGGGCAGGTCTTCCCGCTGCCGTAGGTAGTTGCCCCTTGGCCTCCGGGGAATGAGGGCCGTGTTTGAGGTTGTACTGTCATATTTCAACATACTGAAATACCATGTTGAAGGTATGGACCGTAATCTGCCACGCTGGTCCAATGCGGGTTGGCAGATTTTGGATCATGTTAGTCTGAGGCCTCCGCTTTGACCCGTCCGCCAGGGGTGACCCTCCCAGGAGCATAGACTCCAGACGGCATAGCTCAAAGCTTCATTGCCCTACTCAAACCCCTTTACCACGTCAAGGTCTGATCCACAAAGGGGATCATATATATATATATATATATATATATATATATATATATATATATATATATATATATATATATATATATATATATATATATATATATATATATATATATATATGAACATTTTGTTAGGTGCTTGACTGGGGATGAGCCCCACCCATCCCTTCGAGTGGAGGGCATATGTTTCGCCTCTCGATGTTCAGGCTCTTCAGGGTACCGACATATGCTCTCCTGTCAAGAATAGGGAGACCCTATCCTTGACAAGATTATACAGATAATATAATATATTTAGTCGCAAACAGTATACTATGTATATCTTTCAGGTTCCCTTAAGCGTACATGGGTGGCATCAAGTTGCGGATAAGTTTATGTGGTAATTTGACAACTGTTTGGGAGCAATGGACGGAAAGCGTACTCATATCAAAAAAACCACCAAAAATTGGATAATTTTATTATAACTATAAAGGCACATATAGCGTCGGGCTGTTTGTAATAGTCAATGCAAATTATGAGTTTTTATATGTTCACACGGGTACCAATGGGCGGGTCTCCCGTGCCATACGTTTTTATTGTCGATGAAACATTTCTTCTAATGGAGAATTTACTGAAGCCAAATCCTCAGAGTGGAATAACTCATAATGAAAAAATGTTTAATTATCGCCTGTGTACAGTTCGTCGAGTAGAACGTGTAAAAACATGTTGGTATTCTGGCATTACAATTTAGAATTTTTTTGCAACCCATTGCTACGAGTTCAATTTTTCTTTTGGAACCTTCGGTGTGAAACACTAAACTCAAAGAGATTTACCACTAAACACCGAATCATTTTTTCCTCGACGCGAGTTCTAGACGCATGTTTCGCTGACGATGTTAGCATCATCAGAAGAGGGTTTAATCTAATTCCAAAACTAAACTATATTCGATTTATATGATAACCCTAATTGCTAACCTACTACCTAGGAAGCGTACTACCTATCTAATGAAGCGTGTAAAAAAAGATACAAAAAAAGAGAAAAAGGGGAAAAAGAGCACAAAAGAAAGAAAAAAGAGTGATTCGGCTTTTAGTGGTAAATCTCTTTGAGTTTATATATATATATATATATATATATATATATATATATATATATATATATATATATATATATATATATATATATATATATATATATATATATATTTTTTTTTATTTAATGGGACTTTCGGTCAGTTAATAAGTTTTAATTTTTTTATTGTTTTATTGACGTTTCGGTTCAATAACGAACCATCCTCAGAATATTTCTACAATAAAAAGTATGTTTATAAAAAAACACAAATTTACATTTAAAAACTTAACAATACCTAATTAAACAAATAATTTTTCAAAATTTTTATCTAATATGTAACATTTTCTTTATCAATTTTTAAATGACATATATTTGATTCTAAGATTTTTAACAAATCTTCCACCTTTAAATTTTTGTTCTTCAAAACATGCTATAGATAATGAACACAACTTTAATTTTAACTATATAAAAATTTTAAATTTTGAAAAACAATATAAAAAAATAAATATAAATGAAATGATTTATTTAAAAAACAACAAATAATACCATAAATTTCAGAAATGATACAGATAATTTAAGTTGTGTATATAATAACAATATTAAATAATAAATTTTCGTAACTTTTTATTTTTGCATCTAATACCATTTTACATAACAAATTCAAATATAATATATTAGTTATAATAAAACACAAAAATTTAAAGGTGAAAAATTTGTTAAATACGTCAGAGTGAAGTATATGTCATTTAAAAATTTAAATAAAAAATTTGAAAAATTAGTTGTTTAATTATATATTTGTAAGTTTTTAAATATAAATTTGTGTTTTTTATAAAAATAATGTATATTGTAGAAATATTCTGAGGATGGTTCGTTATTGAACCGAAACGTCAATAAAACAATAAAAAAATCAAACTTATTAACTGACCGAAAGTCCTATTAAATAAAAAAATAATAATAATATTAAATTTATAAAATTTAAATTAATTAATTAATTTAATAATTAAATAAATTAATTTTAATTTTTAAATTAATTAATTAATTTAATAATTAAATAAATTATTTTTAATTTTTAAATTAATTAATTAATTTAATAATTAAATAAATTAATTTTAATTAAATTATTAAAGCAACATTAACTAACACAAAGTCAAAAGTTAAATTCATCAGAGCCCTTCGAAATTAAAACTGGAGTGAGACAAGGGGATGGACTCTCGCCACTCTTATTTAACTGTGTTCTAGAAAAAGCAATACAGGAGTGGCGTGAAAAAAAGTTGGCCCTGAATATTGACCAGCCCATTAAACTGGGGAGAACCAACATCAAAATTGATTGTCTGGCGTTTGCTGATGATCTAGCAATTTTGGCTAAAGATGTATTAACGGCACAGAAACAGATTGAAATTCTAAAAGAAACAGCAGAAAAGGTAGGACTCCAAATTTCCTTTGAAAAGACACAATACATGACCTGCAACAGACTAAGAACACCATTTCTAAAAACAAAATATGGTAACATCAGACGAGTCTCTCAATTCAAATATTTGGGTGAAATAATCATGGAAAATGGGTTGGAAAAAGCGGCCAATAAGGGTAGATGTCAAAAAATGGAAACGGCATTGAGACTTACACAAAATATTTACAACAAAAAATGCCTATCTAAAAACACAAAACTGAGACATTACAACACAGTTATTAAGCCAGAATGTCTATATGGGGCAGAAACGCTCATTTTGAATAGAAAGAGAGACATCGAGGACATTGAAAAGAAGGAAAGAAAAATCATAAGAAAAATCCTAGGCTCCAAACAAATAAATACAACAACATACCGACTTCGAGAAAACCAAGAAATCAAACAATATACAGATATACATAGCGATATGAGAAAAAGAAGACTTAAGTTTTACGGACACATAAAACGGATGAATCCAAATAGGCTAACTAGACAAATAGTCGAATTTTATGAAAATAGGAGTAGAGCTAAAGTAGAAATAATTAAATGGATTGCTGCAATTAAAGAGGACCTAAGATCAGCAAATATTACACAAAGTGAAATTCAGGATAGAGGCTATTTCAGACACAAGGTTGACGTTTGGAAGGTTGGCCAGAGAGAAAAATATAGGAAAACTGGAACAACTTGGTGATGAAAGGAAAAAAGCTCATAGCGAAAGAATGAAATTAGTATGGGCGCAAAGGAAGGCTAACAACAACAAACGCCTTTAATTGTACTTCGCGTGGTCCACCCGGGCCCATACGTAAATAATAATAATATTAAATTTCACATAACAAATTCAAAACAGTTGGGTTATAATAAAACACAAAAATTTAAAGGTAGAAGATTTGTTAAATACGTCAGAATGAAATATATGTCATTTAAAAAGTTAGATAAAAAATTGGAAAAATTAATTGCTTAATTAGATATTGGTAAGTTTTTAAATGTAAATTTGTGTTTTTTATAAAAATAATGTTTATTGTAGAAATATTCCGAGGATGATTCGTTATTGAACCGAAACGTCAATAAAACAATAAAAAAATTGAAACTTATTAACTGACGGAAAGTCCCATTAATTAAAAAAGTAATAATAATATTAAACGGTCACGAACATATATGTAATATATATATATTATATATATATATATATATATATATATATATATATATATATATATATATATATATATATATATATATATATATATATATATATATATATATATATATATATATATATATATATATATATATATATATATATATATATATATATATATATATATATATATACACAAAATGCTGAGTTTGAAAATAACGAAGGGTGTTACAAGGCCATAGTGATCTAAAAAGTTAATCTAGAATATATTTTATATCTTCAATTCTGTAATATAGAGTTCAGAGTAAGAACGCATGTAATTAATCATAGTATTGTATTACCAGTGATTTAACGGATACTATTTTGTTCATAGTAATTAACGGATAATGCGTTAATTGGAACCTAAAATAAAACACAGATATTAGTAATTCAGTAGTAGCTTGGGCGCAAATATGCCAGAATTTTTTGACAGTTTATTCCAGTTCGTGTTAACAAGATATTAAGACATAATAGCTTATTCTTACATATAAAACATCATTTTTGGTCTTTAGGCTTAGTAATTTTCATTTTTACATTATATTACGACTAGAACTTATAAGAGCAATAAGCAATTTTAGACTCATTATTACGCGTATTTACATTCGAGAGAATTTTAGTAGAAAATGACACAATATGTCACAACTCATTGGTTTGCTTGAAGTTTTTCACGTGAAATTTATTATGTTTTTTTATTTCCTAATTTATTTAGCTATTACTTATTTCGTTATCCATCCAAAAATTTAGAAGCATCATGATAATTTATGTTAAATATTATAAAATTATATTGGCAATATAAGTAATATTAGTAATATTATTGTAAGGCAATATACCTTCGTAAATTAAAGCCGAGATTGATGTCGAATTTAAACATGATCATGCTAGAGTGATTGACGAAGAACGTTCGGGATAGCCAAAAATTGTAACGACTACCGATGACAGTAAAAACGTTCACAAAATAACGCTAGATGACCGTTGAATTAAGGTTAGAGAGATATCAGAGAAAAAGAGCTAGAGTGAAAAAGCTAATTGCGCGTTGAGTGCCGCGATTGCACACTCAGAACCAAAAACGCATTTGAATAAACATTTCCGAAGCCCTGTTGAAGCAGTTTTAGCGAATTCAGTTTTAACGTTGATTAATAACTGTAAATGAAATTTGGATACACTACTACGCTCCTGAAACCAAAATACAGTCGAAACAGCGGACTGCGAAGAGTGACTCGACTTCTAAAAATGTTCCATCGCCGAAGACGATCGGTCGTGAAAATCAAATGAAAATTGCTGAAAGTGATGTTTTTTGAGATACTCATGGAGTTGTGTTAATCGCCTATCTTGAAAAGGGAAAAACAATAACGGGGGCATACTAAGCATTATTATTTGTCAAGTTGACGGAAATTGTAAATTGCGGAAAATGTACAAAACGGCATTTACAAAAATACAGTTCTGTTCCACCAAGGCAAAGCGTTCTGGATTCAGAACGACGCAAAAGATAAGAAGAGACGACAGGCTCTAACTCATTCGCTCGAGACCTACCGGAAGTATCGGTGGACTAAATCGCTGCACGAGCTATAGCACTCTCTAAAGCCCCGAGTAGTAAACAACAGAACGCGGACATTAAGAAACAATTGACAATCCGCCGCTATACAACAGCAGCCCATCCTGATTACTTCATACCATTCACCGCGGAAGAGGCAGATAAACTATTGAAAGACACAAAATCTGGCAAGGCTTCTGGTTTTGATGGAATTCATACCGAATTCCTCAAAAACTCTGGAAAACACACAAGGATGGAACTACTAACAGGACATATTCCGGTGGAGCTCAGAAAATCCAAAATAATCACAATTCCGAAACCAAACAAATCCAAGAACTTGCCTGAGAGCTACCGTCTGATAGCCCTATTAAGTTCGTGCTACAAACTTCTAGAGAGAATATTACTAAACCGACTAGGACATTGATACTGGAATATACTCCAGTTGAATAGGCTGGATGTAGGCCCTATCGTAGCTGTGTGTACCAGATACTCAGCTTAACAACACATAGAGAACAGAGAAGGTCTTCTATACAAATTCTTCAAGGTTGTACCATGCAGCCAGGTAATGACTTTATTAAAGAACATACTCTGAAGAAATAACAGGAAAGAGCAAGAGCAAAATAAGATATCTTAATAACGGGCTTCCTCAAGGCTCAGTACTCGTACCGTTCCTATATAATATGTATACCTAAGACATGCCACACAAAACGTCAACAAAGTTTGGATGTCCTGGCTCTTGCTGCCC
The DNA here is from genome assembly GCA_031761425.1 of Cosmopolites sordidus. Taxonomy (NCBI): domain Eukaryota; kingdom Metazoa; phylum Arthropoda; class Insecta; order Coleoptera; family Curculionidae; genus Cosmopolites; species Cosmopolites sordidus. The sequence continues at coordinate 97,924 of JARFXV010000931.1, read as the reverse complement.
GCATTAAAGCTATATAGAAAGGTAGTAACATATTATCAGAAGACCTCTCTGTACTGGGATATATTTTGCTGGCTGGGTACTAATCACAAACATGAATAAAAGGGAAGTGTCGTGCTTTCACCTCAATAACAAACAAGCACGCCTGAAGCCGCAAGTACACTTCAATAACAACTCGATACGTGACAATCCGTATCCAAAATATCCAGGAGTAACAATGGATCGAACACTTTCATAACATCAAATCAAAATATCTGGAGAATACCGCAGCTAAAATAAAAACCAGAAATAATAGAATTCACAAACTTTTCGGTACCACGTGGGGCGCAAATGCATCTATCCTTAAAATATCAGCTCTTAACCTGGTGTATTCGGTTACTGACTATTGCCCTCCAGTCTGTCTAAACAGCTGCTACGTATTGACACCAAACTCCACGAGACCGTGGGAATAATCAATAGCAGTTTAAAAAGCACATCTCTACCTTGGCTTCCCACTCTGAGGAATATTATTCTTCCCACTACAGAAAATAGTACTCAGGAAATAAAATAAAATACTATCAAATCGTCACCTGCCAGTTCACAACGACTTACCTCTTGTCGGCCTGCGGAGACTGAAGTCTAAATTCGCCGCATTGTTGTTCACAGAACAGCTCCTGCCAAACCCTTTATAAGTGCCCTCTTACAGCATATGGTGGAGAAATGATCGATTTTTTTGAAGCCACAGACTCCGTGTTGGATTGAATCAATGTCCTCGATTTTAAAATTTGATGTACTTATTGTGATGTGTCTTCGGGCCTGTAAATGTATTTTGGTCTTTTACAATTTAATATGACTATGTGTTATATTTTAATTTATTTACCTGATGCTGAACTTAAATCTATGTCCACGACCACTTCAGTGATCGCCATGGCAAAAAAATCACGAATTGGGATTCGAATTGATTGACCACCCACCGTATTCACCAGATCTGGATACCAGTTTTTGTTCTCTTTCCTAGGTTCAAAGTTTCGATCGGAGGATAGAGATTTTCATAAAATGAGGAGGTCATAACTTTCGTTAACGATTCTTTAGCAGAACAAGATGTCAACTAATATTTGGATGGATTTTGGACTTTGGAATAACTGTTTTTTTTAAATTTTTAAATTAATTATGGTATGAATAATTAAAATTGTATTATGTAATTAAATTGCAATACCAATAATGAAAATATTCGAAAATAAATGCTTTGTTTATGTAAATTCATTTTTCTACATAAAAATAATAGCATATTGAGTATTCACTCTTGTACTGAACAGTGATTCTACAATTAAAATAATGGTTATGTAAAACACAATTTAAATAGTGCACAGTATACACAAATTAAACTTTTCAGGTGGTCAATTTAATTTCACTTACTGTTGCTGCAGCATGTCAGTGACGCAAACTCACAAGATTTTACCCATCCAAAAAGAGTCCAACATGCACATGATACATTCGAGTATATACAATGCGACGCGAACCCATAAGTTTTGCCACTACCAAAAATGTATATATATATATATATATATATATATATATATATATATATATATATATATATATATATATATATATTATTTGGAGATTGTGGACCACTTTATATATCTTGGGCAGAGAATTTTTATGGAGGGGTATACCGTCCGGGAGGTGGAATGGCGTATTAAGTGTGGCTGGCAGGCATTTGGCAGGCTCAACATAGTGTTTAAGGGCAAACTCCTACTTTGCCTGAAAAGAAAAGTCTTCGATCAGTGCTTCCTGCCCATTATGATATAGGGAAGTGAAACCTAGACACTTACATCACAATCAATACAAAAACTTCGGGTAACACAGAGGAGACTGGAAAGATGTATTCTTGGCATTACAAAACGAGACAGAAAGCCTTGCGTATGGATCAGGGAACAAACGAAGCAATTGAAATGGAAATGGGTAGGCCATGTAGCGAGGTGATGGGACGACAGATGGAACAGGGCAATCCTGGAGTGGTTGCCACTTGATCGCAAACGTCTGAAAAGATCGAAAGTTCGATGAACTGATGACATAGGTATATGACAAGTATATAGGACCCGAGTGGCAGAGGAAAACCCAGGACCGTGAAAGTTGGTGCTTATATGGTGACGAATATGCTGCTTTTTCAGTGAGTTTTTTGTGTTGCTAATCAAAAGATTCTACTTTCATAAATTTGACCATACCTTCAGAGCAAATATTTTTTCATGCCCTCAAAATGCACTGGTAATATTGTTTGTTGACTGTTCGCCGTTCCGGAGGAAATCTGAACAACACCACGATAGTCAACACGATTTTGATTTTCCAGTGATTTTGATTTTCCGTGAACGAAAATTCATTTGCAACACAAAATTTTGAGGCAAATTATTTGTTCGATATTTTTATCCATTATAAAAATCTTGACGAACTACTGACATATAGAGCCAAAGTCTACGTAACTATTAGGTACACACTAACTTACTGCAATAATGTATATATACTTTTTCACCAAGGGTTTACATTGAATATTTCCCCGTATTTTTTTGTACAGTTCAAAGGCTGATAATGATTATAACTCAATCATTTTTAATCTTCATAAAAGCGTTGATACAGTATTCAATATAGGAAATATTATATGGTCTAAATAGATGTCTATTTGCTTGACATATTAAGTTGGCAAATATAATCATCGGTGTATGTTTCAGTATAGCTTCTTCGCGATTATTTTCGGTGCTATTCTGAAAGGAATTTCAAAGATTAAGTTTCACATATCTTTTTCGTAAATGTTTCTTGGAGTAATATTAGGTTTGTGTTTTTTCGAAATTTTGCTTTGAAAATGAAATAATCTGCATTATCGTCGTAATTTGCAGTAATATTTCGAAAAAAAAATGGTTACAGATACTCATATAAATATATTACCTTTAGATTAAATTAATATACTAATAGAAGGCGTAAGCAAAAAAACGGTTTACTAGTTTTTCTATTCTAAAATGTTCAAGAATATTGATATACCCCACTTACAACAGCATAATGACAACACTGTTTTCGATGCCATTATGGAAATATTCTTGATGATTAGGTTTCATATAATCTTTTTGTTAGTATACATTGGGTTTTGGGTATTAGGTTAGTGTGTTAAGATATAAAGATATGAAATAGAAGGAAATAATGTGCATTATTGTCATAATTTATTAGTTATCCCTCAAGAAAAGTACTGGGTATGGGTACCCAGGGGTGAATTAAAAGTGTTTCCCTTATAAATGGTTACGTTGAGAGGATGACTTTGAGTGGGAGAAAAAAATTACTATCCCCACTTCAGAGCCCCCACCATAGCCATCTTAAGATGTGAATATTAAGAAAAATATAAGCCAGTCTATGGGTATACGCCATCCAGTGCTGTTGTACTGTCAGTGTTTTGTCAATTTATTTAAATAACCTTTTTGAAAAAATAGTGTGTTATTTTCGATCTTGACATAGTTTGGGGTAAGTAAATCATAAATATTATATTTAGTTTCTTTAATTTTCTATTTAGCTCCAAATGAACACGCGTTCTCGTACTCGCTGTGAGTCTGAAGTAGAAGCGTTATATGAGGTAGCTGATATTTTCGACGACAAAGAGAGTGAAAACGAGACCGAATCGGTTTTTGAAGAGCATAGAGCATCAGGTAGAAGCTGTTGAAAGTGAGTCATCACGCAATGAGTCTGAACAAATAGCAAGTACATCAAGCAAGAGGAAACGTGGTCGACCAAACTACCTGCGCGGGAAAAATAACTATAAATTGTCTCTTAACATACCTGACAGCCATGGTAAACGGACTGGGTTGACATATACTGCAACTCCTATAGGACAGGCAAGTACAGTTACGTGTCCATTAGAAACGTGGAGCGCGTTTTCCGATGAAGAAATTTTTAAAATTATTTTAAAATATACAAATGAAGAAATAATTTGCCGGATTGCAGACTTCGGCAGAAAAAATATTCAAGTAAAATCACATCATAAAGTTGTAGATATGAATGAATTAAAAGCCACTATATATAACAAATCATACTAGTATTGAATCGTTATGGTCACCTTATGGAATGTCTCGCTTCAGAATTACAATACCTGTAAACAGATTTAAATTTTTGATTTTATGTATGCGCTTCGATAATAAGAATACATGAAGTCTAAGAAAAACAAATGACCCATTTGCAAATGTTAGAGAAATTTGGACAAATTCATAAATAATTGTAAAAACAATTACCAGTCTGATTCGAAATGCACTCAAGGTTGTAACCTTGAATGATACTACAATACACTATTTATTCAACGCTATCCCTTATTGTGGGACAGTAGCTGATAAAGACCCTAATGAATAAGTGCCATCTTATTATGTCAGAAAACTGTCAGAAACAATTTACAATACAGATAGAAATATAACATGTTATTACCTAACTAAATAAATATATTTTTAAAATAAAGCTAAATTATGTAAAAAATATCTGAAAGTACATTTCACAACAAAGTCCCCTTTTAAATATGGTTAGAAGAAAATTTTTATCTATTAATTTCGCCTAGATATGATAGCTTGGATAGAACACCTTATTTTAACATTTTTTTAAATTTTTGCTGATTTTTTTTTTTTTTAATGATATTAGGAATACTATAATTTTTTGGAACATTCTAAAGATATATTCATTTTCTATACCGATTGAGGTATAAATTAATATATATATATATATATATATATATATATATATATATATATATATATATATATATATATATATATATTAAATTGGAAAGAGGGTAAAATCTGACAAGGAATCACCCCTCAGTCACGCCAGTTCGAGACTGGGTAAGGCTGAATGCCTTCTGAGAGGTTTTCTACGTTGGTCACTCGCCAGTCGGTAGGCTTCTCGAGATACTTTCGGTTAAGCACAAAACCAAGGGTTGATAGCCCGAGGGGGGTGCTGACCGGGGTTTTCAGTAGCTGATGACCGTGGTTCGGAACCCACGTTAAGCTGTAGGTCCAGTCGCTAAATAGCCTTCTCAGTTGCTGATGCGCCTCTAACCCCAAACCTTTACTTTTATTAAATTGGATTATTTACTCAAAAGATATTAATAATCAAAGATATATGTGGTCCTGAATCGGGAAGCCGCTATAGTGCTTCTCTTCAGGGTTATGCCACACCAACGCACTGGGCATTATTTAGTGGCGCTAACAATATGTTTGTGTAAGACGAAAATGGCTTGACAAGAATGACATGAGTATATATTGAATATAAATATTATTTTTGTTGTACAGTAATATTAAATAATGGTAAAACCGAATGAAAATAAAAATAAATAGAATAAATAGTAATAAAGCAACAAGAATCTTTCATTGTACAGACTAATTTCCTTGAAGAAATCAAAGAGAGAGTGGTCGGGTATTTCGGAAAATTTTCCTGATAAAACCCGAGAACCCATACCTCCGGCGAAGAGCCGCAAGAGGAATGCAGGAGTAAAAAAGATTAGAAACTGACAAGGGAGCATTACAGAATGCACAACATGGGGGAGGAGTTCGGTTCATGAGATGTGAATGAGTGAAGTGACAATGTCCAATCATTCGTCTGTTTAATTTTACCTGCTTGAATCTATAGATGAGAATTTTTTTTATTGTTTTACCATAAAATACCATAGTTTGTTATTACCCTCCAGAAGATCCCATTAAAGTTGAATTAGATCGCGAATTTTGGCTTTTATCCTGGGAAAAGTATCCTTGTAAAAAGGAATTGTAAGGAATTATTTAGCCAAACGATCAGCAGTCTCATTGACATGAATTTCCACATGACTCTGGATGCAGAAGAAAAGGAGGGAGTATGACTTAAAGGAAAGGGAATACAGAATATCACGAATCCTAGTGTGTAGTGGATGTGATGATATAGGATTTTCTAGAACTGAGGAAAGCATTAGCAATAAGTCAGTTGGACGATTTTAATTTAGCTTTTAAAACTATTATTGAGGATGTTGAGAGCATGAAGAGTACTAGACTTGCGCGAGCACATGTGCTCTTTTCATGATAATTAACTATTGAATTTAATGACTAGAAATTTGGAAAAAGGTCTAACACAAATGGGAGAATCACGTAGGAATAGGTAGTGAATTTTGGAGCAAAGCCCTTTCATGTAATACTGGACCACTGAAGACTTATCGGATGATTTTTTGAAGCCTATTTTGGTAGGACTCTCCCAAAAATTATGTATACGTATAACATTTTCGTTATACATAGTAGAAATATCCATGAGTATGACAAATGTCATCTCGTCTTGCAGTATAGGTCTCTCTCTACGTAGTCTACGTCTTGCAGTATAAAATCGACATGAAATTATCGACCAAGTATATGGTCTTCTTGTTGAAATTACAGGGGGGTTCGTGTTTTTTATACTTATTGGGCAGTTCCTCTTACAGCCTGCTATGACCGATTTAGGAATTGTTCTATTTGTTTGCTGATGAATCTAAACTTATTTATATGATTATATAAATTATAATAAATTAAAAAAAGCACGGGTCAACTTCCTTAGCTTTTTAATACTTTTCTCCACGGGCCCAGTTCCAATTTTTCGATATATATATATATATATATATATATATATATATATATATATATATATATATATATATATATATATATATATATGTATGTATACATATATATACATATATATATATATATATATATATATATATATATATATATATATATATATATATATATATATATATATATATATATATATATATAATTTTTCAAATACTCCAATTATCTCTTTAGGAATAATGTCACATTGGGCTATATATGTTAAAAGAGAAGAGATCATCCCAAGTAGTTCATCAGATGAAGCTTAAAAATAGTCGCAGCCTATTATGTAACTGAAATATTACAGTCTGCCATTATCGTAATTATATTATTATATTATAATGTTAATGATATTATTATTACTATCGTGAAGATATGGAAATAGAAGGAAATAATGTGCGTTATTGTCATAATTTGTTTTGGTATATCAAAAATAAGAGTTATATGTGTTATATATGTTATATAAGAGTTATATATGTTATAAGAGTTATATATTTATATTATATAAAAAATGTCTTTGTAGATAGAGACAGTATAGTAGTAGAACGTGTATGCCAAAAGTATGTATAAAATATACCAAAATAATATACCGCACTTTGGGTACAACTTCAAAATGATATTATTTTCTTGGCCAATTTGAATGGAATTGAATGAATTGGAATGAAATGAATGGAATTCGAAACGTTAGGTTGAATGAATGGATAGTTTATGAATAGTTTCCTATACATTGAAAAATGATCTCTATTCAAGTTGTACCCCGAAAGGCATAAAAACACCACTACAGAAAATAATCACGCCCATTTCGATAAAATTGATGAAAGGAAAGGATTTACGGTTAGAGGCGTATCAGCATCTAAGGCTATTTAGCGAGTGGACCTACAGATTAACGTGGATTCCGAACCACAGTCATCAGCTGCCGACAAACTCAGCACCCCCTCAGGCTATCAACCCTTGGTTATGCGCCTACCCATAAGTCTATCAGGAAGCCTATCGACTGGAGAGTGACTAACGTAGAACACTTTTCAGAAGGCATCCGGCCTTACCCAGCCTTTAACTGACGTGACTGAGGGGTAATTCGTTGTCGGATTTTACATTCTTGCCTAGAAACAATCACAGACATTTAGGTGTGGATATGTGTGGGCGTGTGTGTGTATATGTGAGTGTATATAAGTGGATGTGTAGGGTAGGAAGTAAGACGGACAGAAGAATTAAAGAAAAACACCCATGCGAGCGCTGGAATCGAACCAGCTACCTTTGAATTGCCAGGCAGGCGACTAACCCACCAGACCATCGCGGCCGGCAGAGAGAAATTGATGAGTGGTTCACCCTGGAACGGGAATGGGCTTATGCAAAAGAATCCGAAAAGTAAACAAAATATACAGTTGAGTGTTATACCGACAGTTCGAGTGGAGATTGTGACGGAGTGAGATCGAGTTGAGAAAGTTCCACAGGGATGGAGTTGACAGTGTGAAGTAGATAGATTAAATTGAGAGTGTAACGTGAATATATATAGTTAGAAAGGGAACGGAAAAAACAAAGAAGAGATGTAGTTTTGATTGCACCCACAGAACATATATAGACATGAGTGAGACAATCACAAGATAACACGTAGAAAGAAGTAAGAAAATTTGCATGTTATAGTTAATTACCCTGGTGGACCACGCGAAGTACAATTAGAGGCGTTTGTTGTTGTTAGCCTTCATTTGCGCCCCTACTAATTTCATTCTTTGGCAATGAGCTTTTTTCCTTTCGTCAGACCAAGTTGTTCCAGTCTTCCTACATTGTTCTCTCTGGCCAACCTTCCAAACCTCAACCCTGTGTACTTGTGCCTCTATCCTGAATTTCACTTTGTGTAATATTTGCTGATCTTAGGTCCACTTTAATTGCAGTAATCCTTTTAATGATTTCTACTTTAGCTCTACTCCTATTTTCATAAAATTCGACTATTTGTCTAGTTAGCCTACTCAGATTCATCCGTTTTATGTGTTCGTAAAACGTAAGTCTTCTTTTTCTCATATCGCTATGTATATCTTGTGTATTGTATTGTGCATTGTTTGATTTCTTGGTTTTCTTGAAGTCGGCATGTTGTGCTATTTATTTGTTTGGGGCCTAAGATTTTTCTTACGATTTTCTTTCTTTCTTTTCAATGTCCTCGATGTGTCTCCTTCTATTCAAAATGAGCGTTTCTGCCCCATATAGACATTTTGGCTTAATAACTGTGTTGTAATGTCTCAGTTTTGTGTTTTTAGATAGGCATTTTTTGTTGTAAATATTTTGTGTAGGTTTCAATGCCGTTTCCATTTTTTGACATCTACCCTTATTGGCCGCTTTTTCCAACCCATTTTCCATGATTATTTCACCCAAATATTGAATTGAGGGACTGGTCTGATGTTACCATATTTTGTTTTTAAAAATGGTGGTCTTAGTCTGTTGCAGGTCATATATTGTGTCTTTTCAAAGGAAATTTGGAGTCCTACCTTTTCTGCTGAATGAACCCATGAATTTAACTTTTGACCTTGTGTTAGTTAATGTTGCTTTAATAATTGCCAGCGTTTTCAGATCTAGTCCTTGTTCTTTCAAGATTCGGAATAAAGATTCGCGGTCAATAGAATCATATGCTTTTTTGAAATCCACAAATGTACAGACGAGATTTTTATTGTACTGTTTTTGATGTCTTAGGATCAACTTTAGATTCAGGATCTGTTCAGGGCAGGATCTGTCCGGTCGAAAACCTGCCTGATATTCACCAATGTTCGGTTCGGTTCTGGTTAATATTTACCAATTTTAGGTTCTAACTGTCCCTGTCCCTGTCTTGTAGACATTGAGATAGAATCTTGTAACAAATTGAGAGAAGAGATATCCCTCTATAGTTGTTTACATCCGTTCTATCTCCTTTCTTGTGTAGTGGATGGATTAGAGCATTTTTTCAATCATCCGGAATCCGTTCGGTTCCCCAAACTTCTTGTAGAATTTTGGTTTTTTCCTTGATTGTACCTGGACCAGCGGATTTCAAAAGTTCAGCAGTGATTCCATCTTCACCAGAAGCTTTGTTATTTTTAAGCCGCTTGATTGGCCTAATTATTTCATCTTCATTCGGTGGTAATGAATCAGGGTTTGTTTGTTTAGGGTTTGGTAATTTGTTTAAGGACTCAGGACAGTTTAGTATTTGTTCAAAATATTTCGCAAGTTCTTTGCAATTGTCTTGGTTATTTAGAGCTAATTGTCCGTTTTCCTTTTGGAAGCAAAAACCTTGCGGTTGATAGCCTGTTAATTTAGTTTTAAATGTTTTGTAAAAGTTTCGGGTGTTATTTTTTTGGAAATCTTTTTATATTTCATTAACTTGATTGTTTTCATATTTTCTTTTAGTTTATCTAATTAGCTTCGATGTTTCTTTTCTTACTCCTAAAAAGATGTATAGTTTATTGCTGGTTTTTGACTGTTCCAATCTTTGAATGCTTTACTTCGGCTTAATACTGCTTGCTCGCAAACTTCATCCCACCACGGATGTTTTCTACGTTTTTGTAAAGGGATCAATTTTAAGGCTGTTTTAATAATTTTTTGTTTCAATTCTTGCCAGTTCTGTGCTGGTTGTTTATCAAGCTCTTCTGTAAGGGCTGGTTTTATTTTAATTGGGTCGAACTTTGGTATTAGCAGTATCTTTTGAATAAGTTTTTGAGGTTTTAAGCTAAGTTTGATTCTAGTCAAGTAGTGATCCGTGTCGATGTTAGCTCGTTTCCTGATTTTCAAAATCTCTATATAATTGGGGTATGAAATGGCAACATGGTCAATTTGAAATTCACCCATGTACGTGTTTGGGCACCTCCAGGTCTTTTGTTTTGATATTTTCTTCTTAAAATGGGTTTTAATGGCGTTTAAATACATGTATATATGTAAATCAACTTCTGGCTCTTAATTTAAAATTAAGATCATTTTTGTGAATTAATGAACCCTATGGTAAAAATTTCATGTCTAAATGTGGAAATTGAATTTGTGGGGTTTAAAGTAGGACTTCTCGCGCAAACAGATTTATGTGTTTTGCGAAGCTGTTAAATAAAAGTTAATAATATGCATTATAGTTAAAATTTACTGTAATATTATGAACAAAAGAGTTACAGCTGCTCATAAGAAGATATTATCTGCAGATAGAAATAATATATTAATAGAACACGTACCCTAAATGCGGTTTATTATATTCCATTTTGAAAGTTTCAATGTAATTGATATAACCCGCTCATCTGTATAAATATACATGTAACGATAACGTAGTGTATGAGATGCTACAGGGAAACACTAACAAGCACTCGCAAATAACTTCAAGAGTCGAATTATATAGGAAACAATCAAGTTCTCTGGGGGGTGAAATGACAAAGGTGATTCCTAAGTTGGAATTTTTGTAACTGCGTGTAGAACTAGTTATAACAAACGTTTCAAATTTTATAGGTCACCAGATCTTAACCCTTGAAAATGAAAAGCATAGTTTTTAAAACGCCAGTTAATACAAGGGAAGAACTTATTAGTCACATAGAACAGTCTGGTGTGACTATTTGGCTATTAGTCCAGTAAAGGGGGATTTTAAATGTCCTGCAATTTTGACAAAAAAATAGTGTTTATCTGTAAACCAAGTACTAGTAGTCCAGGGGCGGCTCGTGGTCTAAATAGGAGGTGAAGCGCAGCACGAAAAATAATAGGTATATCATAAGCAGCAAATCCAAAAATGTATAAAACCATAACAATAACATAAAAAAAAATAGCTTACTCACCCGCACTTCAACAGCGACTAACGTAGGGGCACTGCAAAATCTGCAACCGCACATAATGTTTCTATTTTTTAAATGTAAGGTCAATTCTTCGGTCTTTTAAAGGTGCAAATCTTTCAATAATGTCCTCATAAAATGGTTCCACACTTAAAAGTTCGTTCAAAAGTCCTTTTTCGATAAAAATTTTCGCCAAATTACTTAGTCTGTTTTCTGTCATTGAATTTCGTAAAAATGTCTTGATTCTTTTCAAACAGGAAAAACTACGTTCAACTGAGACACTAGTCGAGGGAATCGTCACAATCAGGCATAATAATCTGGAAGCTTCCTTGAAGATATCTCTATTCTCGTGTAAAAGTTCCAACATTCGATCCAATTGAATTTTGTGGTAATTTTCATTATTATAAATGAAGGTTAATTCATTTTTCAGCCTTGATATATCGGGAAATAGGTCGGGAAAAAAATGCTTTTAAATTAGTCACTGACTCTAAAGGAAAGGTTTTTGCATACTCTGCAAACCGTGCTGTGTCCATGAGTGTAACGAAAATAAGTTTATCCATGTCTTGAAATCGTGTGTCAATTTGTCCAGAGATAGTATCTAAAATTTCGTAATACAACACTTTGTATTTTTCAAAGATTTCTTCAGTCGTTAGAGTTTTTCGTCCATCACGATAATTAGTTGGTACTGACACTTTTACACTGACTGAATCAAAAATTTTTGGAAATTTTCCTCATTTCTTTTTCCATTTAAAAGACGTTGAGTATTCCTAACTTGTGTTATATAAAGATTAATGTTAAGTGAACGTTTCTGTAACACATCAAACAGAATATCAGTCATTTTGAGAATGTCACTAAAAATAGCACTGAGTAGAGCAAATTCAAAATTATTGAGATGATTTAAAAAGCCCACACTTTGAGTTATTGAACTTTGATCCGAAGTTTTGTCGTCTCTAATTTCAGTAAAAACTGTTTTTAAACCGTCCCATTCATTATCAATCACATTCACTATCTTAGAATTCGATGTCCAACGGTTTGAAACAGATGTGGGTACCCTTTTTTTCATTATTGTGTCAGCTACTTGAGTTTTCTTTGTAGAATGATGAAAAAAAGTCGGGAAACTATTCACGTTTGCGAAAAAAAAACCACACTGTGGTATAGTACTGCAACTCTGCTGAAGCACTAAAGTGAAACGGTGAGCTGCACAATGTACAAAAATGGCTTGTCGAGCTTCGGTTTTTATTTTTGATTGGAGACCATTTATATGTCCTGACATGACACTAGCGCCGTCGTAGCATTGTCCTACTAATTTTGAACGGAAATCGTATTTTTCAATATGTTTAGTCACCAAATCAAAAAGAGCATCCGCTGTTCGGTCGATACTAACATCAAAGAAGCCCAAAAATCGCTCTACTAACTTTCCCGCACTATTAACGTATCGAAGTATAATGCTGCACTGAGATTTCTGAAGAATGTCCGTTGAGTCGTCGACTTGAATAGAGAAAAAATCACTGTCTTTTATTTCACGATCCACATGTTCATCGATGTAATCCGAAGTACAATCAATTCGTTCTGGATTGTTTTTGAATTTGCAGAAAAAATGGGGGATATCTTCTTATAGTGTTCTTGACTGTCCACACTGCTCATTGATATATAAGAGTCCAAAAGTTCTTTGAAATTCTTCCGATTATCCGAGGAATCAGATTCGTTGTGCCCTCGAAATGCTAACTCTTGTTTTCCTAAATAAACAGTGGCGCGAATAGGTAACTGCATGAATCTTCTATTTAAAAGCACATTGTCATTGAACATTTTTAAATACAACCTGGAATTTTCCTTCAACGCCTCTTCCATTGTGCTGAGGTTTTTCTTTAATTTGGCAAACGATAATGCACAGTGAATGTGATCTGAAGAAGCTTCATGTCTACTACAACCCCTTGTTACGTTTCCAAAATTGTTAAAACCCTCTTTATTCCACACACTTGATTTTACACCTACTGTCAAACAGGGCATACAAAACAGTTTCTTCAAATAAACACTTCCACACAACCACTTATAATCAACATACCACTGATTGCGAAACTTTCGAACGAAAACTCTGTCTTTTGACTTTCCTTGTTTTTCTATTTCAAGAAAAGGTTTGGTGTTAGGTCCCTCTGTATGCAGAAAGTCTTTTTTGTCATCGTTTTTCCACCTGGAAAATGGTGTTTCCAACAAAATGCACACCAGATCGTACAATGGAAACATTTTCAAAAACTTTAATAGGCACCTGCACGGCGCGATACGATGTAAATTCACTGAATTTTATTCTTAAGGAAACGAAACGCGTGCAATAAAGCCTGCTGCACCAGCATCTACGCACCGCGCCGTTTTCTATTTTTAGCTCACGTATTTAGAAGACGGCTTCGTGCGTTACCATGGCAACCTCCGTAAACAAATCTGGAATTTGGCAGCGGTATTATCGATCGTGCTGGTTGCGCTTCCTAGGCATCTCATACGAGGTAGAGTTTTCTGACTGTTTAGTTAATTGAACAACGGCGCTCGCCGCTCGCCGCAGTCGTCGCTCTATTCTTTAAGAATACGCTACGTTTGTATAATATAATTCATATAATTGTTAGTATTGTATTAATTTGGCATTAATTATTATAATGCTGATGTATTAATGTATACGTAATTAAATAAATTATTATACCAATTATGTTTTATATAAAAAATAAAATGTAACTTTGTGTTTCGGAAATTGTGGGTGAAGCGGTGCTTCACCCGCGTCCCCTGACGAGCCGCCACTGCAGTAGTCGAAAATGAAAAATTCAATTGCAGGGGTTGTAGAAAAACTAAAAACCACCCCAAAAGTTAAAAATTATTTAAACAAAATCGATAGATAATAAAATTATCTACAAAATCACCCTAAATCACTTTCCACGAAATTGCAATACAAAATGAAATATTTGCAGTTGAAAATGAGCTGTTGTCTAAAAAATACCCAAATCGGAAAAAATTCATAAAAAATAAACAAATTGATATTTTTACACGCTTTTTTTTAATCCTATCTACTTAACGTAACTAATTTTGTTAGAGAAATTGTTTTTTTTTATTAACTTTTGCAAACATTAGAAACAATTACTTACATTTTTAGAGTTACATTTTTTATTATTGAAATTAAACATTTTTTTTTTCTGTTTTATTATGAAAGAATGAAGGTTTATCTATAATATGTTATCGTTATTCTCAAGCTGCAAACCAAACCTAACCTAACCTAACCTATATATACGTGCTAGCAATGTAGTGTAACAGAATTTCATGTCAATTTAAATAGATGTAATTTTCGGTTATAATTCTTTTCGTCTTAAATTTTGAGGCAAGAATTTTTTATCCTAAAAATTTTTAGGCACTCTCACTAGAGTAATATTTATAACAAATTTGTCTTTTGATTACTCTTCCAATTGTGCCGATGCGGATTCATTATCTTCAAAATTACTACTGTTTATACTGTAATACTGAAAATAGCAGTCATCAGACAATTTTCGAGCCTTCATAAGTTAATTATATAGTATCAGAAAATAATAATTGACAATATACTCATACAGATTTTGGAAAATTTTCGAAAATCTAAAAAAAATATTTTCAAAATTATTAAAATTTTATTTTATTATTTGAAAATAATAGAAATCATCAGATATCTGCTATTTTTATTTTAATTTTATACTTAAAAACATATTGAAGCTGTTTGGAAATCAGAAAATGTTAAAATTTATTTCTCTGGTTGCAGTGTTTTCAATTTCTTCATCTGAATCATCATTACATAATACACCTCTGATTTTTTTTTCGTTCTGATCGCTCTTATTTCAGCAACTCATCATCAATGTCTGAACTTTCATCATGTACGTCACTCTGATTATTATATGAGTTTTCATGATTCTCGTCGTTCTGGTTATTATCTACTTGAAAATTATCACCATCACCTTCGTTGATAAGACCAGGAGTATCTTTATCACCAAGTGTATCGGGAATCACATTATGGTCATCTATATCTTGTAGATAAGGTTTATTAGAAATATCCGATGCATTGCTACATGTAATTCCATTGCAATTCCGACAAAAATTGGAACAGCGAAGTCCAACCTTTCGACACCCGCAACGCTTGTTTGCACAATTACTTGTGCAACCACAAAACATCTACAAAACAGTTTATTAGTAATTTGATATTTTAATTTTCAGGAAACTCTTTTCGCATGTTGAAGCAATGCTGAAGATGTTGGAGGTAAGCTTGAGAACCGAATCTCTGTCTGAAACTGAATAGCTAGAGCAACAAATCGTTTGTAACGGATTTCATCCATTGACAAGTTGCCATCATTAATTCCGTATAACTGCATTGTAAATTTCATTGCTGCTTCTTCTAAACTTTCAACACTACTATCGGAATTATAAAATACTTGCGAAACTTCCCGTAAACTTTTTTCATTTTTCTCCAAAAATTTAATGATGCCTTTTTTCCCTTTACCAAAAATAGCGCTGGTGGTGTCACAGCCAGAAAATGCATGTGCAAGTAAGATACATTTCTTAAGTCTGCTATTTTCAGATGTAGAGTACAATGTATTATTAGATTTTTTACCAGCAGTCAATTTATAAAAATATAAATTTTCCCAATCAGGCGTTAAACCGATCAATAATACCAATAAGTCAGTATCATTTCCTACCACTGCTACTGGTTTGTATATCTTCTTTTTCAAGTCAATTGCAGTGTTGATTATGAGAACATCTGCACCTACCAAATGCCTGCCAGTCACATTTAACACGCCGTTCCACCTCCCGGGCGGTATTCCCCTCTATTGAAATCCTCTGCTCAAGATATATAAAGCTGCCCACAATCTCTAAATCCCTTCCTAAAACTGAAATTCTTCTGTCCTGAGCGAAGTTATTGAACATAACCTGACTCTTTTTCAGGTTTATTTTCAAGCCAAATGGTTTACCAGCCCTTTGCAGTTCTTGTATGCATCTTTGCAGCTCCTCTGGGTCTTGTGAAATGAGAATAATATCATCTGCAAATCTAAGATGGTTTAAGTTTGCACCATTGATCTTTACACCATCCTGTTCCCAATCCAGTTTACGGAATACTTCTTCAAGGCCAGCCGAGAAAAGAATAGGCGATATTGCGTCACCATGCCGTACACCTCGTTCTATATTAATTCCCACTTCAAGATCATCAAGGTGAATTGTGGCTATAGCTCCATCAAATATCGATTCTAATAAGTTTACATAAGCTCTCTCTACACCTTGGCTAAGCAGTGAATCCATTATCGCATGCTTTGAGATGGAATCAAATGCTTTTTCGTAGTCGATAAAAGCCAAGCACAGTGGCATGGTGTATTCGTTGTACCTTTCTATGACCTGCTGTACAACCTGGATGTGATCCATTGTACTGAATCCACTTCTGAATCCTGCTTGTTCTCTTGGTTGTGCGTCATTCAGTTTTTTTTAATATTCTTTTAGAAATTATCTTAGTGAAAACTTTGTACATCACTGATAGGAGGCTTATTGGACGGTAGTTCTTTAAATCTTCCTGTGCTCCTTTTTTATGTAAAAGGATCACTTCTGCATATATATATATATATATATATATATATATATATATATATATATATATATATATATATATATATATATATATATGGTGCATCTCACAGAAAACAGGGCTTTTTAAAAATACCTATTTCTAATGGCTTCATCTTTTGACGGTAAGTGGAAGGTGGAAAGGTGCATCTTTCACTAATGTTCTAGCAAAATTTTATGACTTTCGGATCATTACAAGCCAAATTATCGCGCTTAAAGTATCAGTGTGTTTATACCATCAGTCGAAAAATGAACATCGTATAAAGAGTGAATATTATTTTGTTTTAAACTTGCTAAAACGTTCACCGAAATATTTATTAGTATTTAAAAATTGAATCGATCACTACATATAAACAATATATCGATGGTTGGCAAGCAGAAGTGTTTAAGACCATTATGCAATTTTTTTGCAGGAGAGCATTTTGAATAGACACTTGACTTAGACACTTCTGCTTGTCGATATTTTATATTACAAATCGGTTGATAAGCAGAAGTGTCTAAATCCATTCAGGTAACCTTGAATCAAACATTCAAAATGATCTCCTGCAAAAAATTGCATAAAGGACTTAGGCACTTCGGCTTGTCAACCCTCGATATATTGTTATAGCTCGATATATTGTCTTATCACCAGTAACAATGCTGAACTTGAAGTTTTCGTCCTTTTTAGACTTTTTAATCAAGTCCTTGCAATGTTGGATTTGGATCAATTTTTGGTCAGTCAATATGTGTGGAACAAAGCGTGCAAAAACCTTCCGAAGTCGCAAATGATTGGTCAAAATGCGATGAATTGCCTCTATGGACATGTTTAATCCCATTTCCATGTATAGTAACGAAGATTTTGGCTGATTTTTTTATAACTTCACGCACAATTTCAATGGTACTTTGAATAACCACGAAATATTTCGGACCAGAATGTTCGTCGATCTTGATATCCTCACGACATTTTTTGAATCGTTTAAACCACTCGTAGACTCTGCCATGGGATAAACAATCCTCATCATACATTTGTTTCATTAATTGAAATGTTTCGGTAAATGTTTTATCAAGTTTAAAACAACACTTAATATTCGCTCTTTATTTAATGTTAATTTTTCGACCGATGGTATAAAGCGCGATAACTTGGCTTCTAATGATTCGAATGTCATAAAATTGCATAACTTACTTGATTGCTTGTCAACCTTCGATATATATACATGCGGATTACATCCATAATTATAAATGCGAAATGTAAAAAAGAAATTTTAAACTGTACCTACCATCATGAAATTCAAATGATTCTTCGTTTTCCCACAGTTTATATTTATTATCATCTTTTGATTTGCTTGTTTAATTAATGAAGATAGTCCAATTTTTTTTTACTTCAATAACTTTATCTGTTTCATTTAAAAGAGGCAGACTACAAAGTGTGCAAAATTTCACAGTTTCCATTTTTATTATTAACCACTCGTAGCTAATATATCATTAAATATATTTAATATAATATTAATATAATTAATAATATTATATAATTAAATATATTATTGAACTGCATAAAACGAATAATATATCACAAACTTGAGAGTTTATAAATAATTACTTGATTGTATCAGTTGCAAAATTTTAGAGTTACATGAAAAAACATTGATAAAATTAAAAATTATAGTAGCATTAAAACAATAATAAAGCCAGTAAGAGTGCTATCTTTATTCCACTAATGCACAATAAGGGTAGGACACTTGACATATCATCAGCTGGATGTGTCGCCGTGAGAGCGACAGAGTACAGTGCATATTTCTTCTCCCTCCAGTTCCGAGTTCCAAAGGCGTAGACTAAAGGGAGATTTTTATTTGAATATATTTTTAATGCAGGTAAAATGCTAGGTAAAAATGGGATGCAGCTTGAAAATAATGAGAAGAATAATGATAAACCTTCATTCCGTATAACAAGATATTTATCGAATAACAAGAAAAAACATATTTTTGTTTAATTTGAAAAATGAAAAAACATTTTTATTTTCTCTAGTTTTTCTCTAAAAAAATCGGTTGTTAAGTAAATACGATATAAAAAAAATGTGTAAAAATATTAATTTGTTTATTTTTTATGATTTTTTTCCGATTTGAGTATTTTATAAAGGTAAAGGTAAAATGTTAGGGTTAGAGGCGCAGCAGCAACTAGGCTATTTAGCGACTGGACCTACAACTTAACGTGGGTTCCGAACCACGGTCATCAGCTTCCGACAAACCCAGGCCAGCACCCCCTCCGGCTATAAACCCTTGGTTATGTGATAGCCCATAAGTCTATCAGGAAACCTACCGACTGGCGAGTGACCAACGTTGAACACTTCTCAGAAGGCATCCGGCCTTACGGATCGGATTTTACACTCTTGCCTAGAAAGAATCACAAACATTTAGGAAAGATAAATGGACAGAAGAAAAACAAATAACCATCCGAGCGCTGGAATCGAACCAGCTATCGCTCCAGCGCTTATTCGGCATAGCAGCGGCGGGCCGCTGCTCTTACCGCCGCACCAACGCGACCGGCAGTATTTTATAGATAGCAGTTCGTTTTCAACTGCAAATATCTCATTTTGTATTGCTATTTCGTGGAAAGTGATTCAGGACGATTTTGTAGATAATTTTATCATCTAGCTATTTTGTTTAAATAATTTTTAACTAACTTTTATATTTTTTTATTTTTTTTGAGAAATTTCCAAAAAAGTAACTTTTGGGGTGGTTTTTATTTTTTTTTACACCCCCTGCACTTCAATTTTTAATTTTCGACTATTGGTACTTGGTTTACAGAAAATTTAATATTTTCTGAATCAATCGGACCCATCATTTATAAGTAAACGTTTATTTAAAAACTAATTCATTAGTAAAAACGAAACTTTGAAAATATGTTAGAAAATTTTACGGGGCCGATATAACGCAAGTTTTCTTGTCCCGCCAAACCATTCTTCGGCGGAAGTAGACTAATGATAGACTATGAATCCAAAACTCAAAACGTTTTCGTCCAATGTAAGCTTGTTTTTATTTTAACAAAGATAAAATACAATTGATTAGTTTCAATATTATTAGATTATTTTTACAATTAAAAAAATTCTTGAATACTTTCTACTTAGTTATTTTTCATTAATAACAATATGACATTTAAAGAAGTATGGTGTTTGTAATTTTAGATTCATAGCAGACTTATTACTTAGTATATTTTCATTAAATACCTATGACCTGTTCCAGTTATCCAGGCAATAAACATTGTAAAAATTTTAAATGCATAATTTTTGCGAAGATAGTAAAAATAAATACTTCATTATTTGTTGAATGGACAATGGAAGATAATTTATGTATCAATCTTTAGTCTTCAATATAATTATATAATATAATTAGCTCAAAAATGTAAGTATCAATCGACTGGGTTTTTGTTTATTTACTGGTTCAGTCGTCTTTATTGCTAACAATATTTATTGAAACGATTAAAACTGCAAAATTAAATACTCAAGAGTTCTCTATAAACGACGTTTTTGGTTTTCTTATCTGGCTGAAGAATGACGAGGTTATCAGGAGAACTGACTCTTGTGCATGCCACACAAAACCGACCATGAGAAAAGCAATCATTTCTTAAATCGACACCCGCTACTTTCAAACTCCGTCCTTGTGCTTTATTGAGTCATGACAAAGCAAACTCTAATAGAAAATTGCAGACATTTGAATTGAAGTGGTAGTCGAACGGAATTAGAGGAATTCTTGGAATGAAGACTTTTTCTCTCTCATAGTTCCCAGTGAAAATCGTGACTTCTATTACTTTTTTTTTGTGAGTTTTCACCTGATACCTGGTACCATTACATATTTTTGGATGGGTTAAATTTTATTGGTGTGTCAATCTTGAGGTAAAGAACATATGGCGATGTTCATGGTGGATTAAGCGTGTCCATAGATTAATATTTTACATGTTCAGTCGGCAGCTTTTCTAATAGAGAGTTGTTAATGTTATTGGCTTGGTCATTTGTTGAAATCAGAATAACTCTATCCTTTAACCATGAGGTGCAATTTACTCCACCCTGATGGATATTTAAATATATTTTGCCAGTCAGGGTTATTAAATCTCTCACGATATCACAAAGACTACTCCGAATATTTACTTTTCCTTTTTCTTCTGGAATCTTTCCATCACCTATATCAATGAGTAGTTTTGAAAACTATTCTGCTCTTAAGTCATATTGAAGATGAACATGCATATTAATTCTCAAAGATTGGACTTTGACATGAGGCCATAAACCTGATGACTTAAGATAGGCCATCGTCATCGCCATCGCCATCGCCATTGATACATCGCCGTATAATATATAAGACAGAGAAGAGAATAGACATTCGCTTTCACCAAGAATCGTTACAATTTTGAAACGAATAAATAATCCACCAATTGAAATATTTTCTACGGACATTTGCAGGCATTGTGTTAGGATGAAAATATGACTTGGTAGGACTATAAAATGTTTTGTTATGTGACAAAACAACTCAAAATGAAATACAATTAACGGCGGAGACCATTTTCTGTCTAGGAGACACAAACGATGTTCTTGGATAAGAATTTACTGCAATTAAATGTTTGTTTGCGTATTATGTATTAACAAATATCAAATAAAAACTCACCAAAAATTCAAATACGAAAAAAATGTATCGGAAACAATAATTTAACCAAATATATCAAAATAAATAATGCCTTAATTAAATATAGAGATAACCGACAAATGTAATTTCAGAATCCTATTATTAAAGATAGCACGAGGTTGAAAAAATAATTTTGACAGCTGAATTTAAACTAATTGTTACATACGACGACCATCCCATTTTAATAAATTTTCATTTTTCTCATAATAATTGTTGACGTGAAAAATTGTAGTCATTCATTTTTTTTTAATTGTCTACTAATTATCAATCAATTTTTGGGCCATTAATTGGGAAGCAAGAGTTCGAATCAATCAAAGCTGGAAATAAACCGAAGTTAAAAATGAATCGATATTATCTTTATCTTTTTGTTTAAACTCAAAAAGACAAAAACCAAAGGTTAGAATAGAAGAATTAATTACCGGTAGAACAATTCGGACACTTCAATGTAGGAGAGATCATTACATTCAAGTCGGCCTATCAAGATGAATTTTGGAAAAGTTCTAAAGTTAAAACTGTTCAATAATTGCTTTAAATTCCACAATATGAGCGATCAATCCATTGAATTATGTCTGCGACGGAAAATGGATATGCGTAGTTAATAGTGACAAATAAAGCTAATTAGACAGTGAATAAATTTGGAGGAACCTTTGTTCAAACAAGACTTGTTCTCCAGAAATGTGTTCATGTTTTTGTTAGACAAGACGCAACCCTCTATTGTGAGCTACGTAACTATTATGAGAAACTGAACGGAATGTATCTTACAATGCTCAACATAAATGGAATGCTTCTACAGCAACCAGACAAAATCAAATCGCATATTGTCAGACAATTAAACGAAAAAATTCACACAACTGAACTTCTAAATACATCGAGATTTGGTACTATTCAACTTTCATATTTTTGATTCAATAGCACACTTTCTGAGTGGGTACAGTTTCAATAGAATGACTGATGTCTATTTAAATTGGCGTCAATATTTCAACTCAAGAAAAAGAACTGTTACAGGTAGGGACCGTACAACTTAATAAGATATGTTTTCGATCCAACAAATTAAATTAATTTTTATTCACTTTACTCAGATCAATAAATTTTATATTTTTTTTCCACCCTTTCTCTTTTACATTGTCAAGACATATTCCTCATTCAACATGGTATATTATTTTAACACTATTTCTATATTTAAAACTACTCAGTATGCAGAGTATATTTAGTATAAAAGAATTTATAATTTTAAGTACGTGATTACGTAATATACCGTTCAGTTTATACTATATACGTAGGATAATTATTGAAATATTCAAAAGATATAAATAAATATACACCTACCTATTTTGCTTGAAACAGTTACCGGATCGGAAATAGCACCAAGTAAAAATAGTTGACTTTTAAAATCAGTGGTGGGGTCCATAAGGGCACGTGGGCACCTGCCCTATCTAAAAAAATAAAAATGAAGTGAAATAATTTCAGATTTTATATTAATTTATTCTCTGTTCTGTCTATGATCACGCTTCTTGCGACTTTTATAGTCTAATATTCATAATGTCATTCGCGGTAACGAAATAGGTTGTGGGTTGCTGAAACGCACCGATTAAATAACACCTGCTTTGGGTAAAGACAAGTTTGTGCCGCTACTATTTTCTTTACTATCGCGTGCGAAAAACAAAGACAGCAATGCATTGCTTTGCTAGTAACCCGGAGATTAAACGCATTTATAACGTCGTATCTCAGGTGCTTTTCGCCATCGCGCTTTTGGACTTTTCAAGTGGTTGCAAACTGAATGTTTTGAACGATTACGATAGTGAAGATAAATTCAGTGCAATATATGAATAGAAATAATGTCACATTAACATTTGAGGACCGAATTGTCATAAAAAATCTTGGGTGGCTGACACCGATTATGAAAATCAAGCAAGTTAATTGTTCATAGTTCAAAAACGAAGATACAAACTCACTTTCAATAAAACCGTGTATGAGAACTACTCGTGGTTATCTGGATGCGAGACAACAAATAAATGTTATTGTTTTCCGGGCATTTTGGTACAAGTCAGAAAACCAGTGAGTGTGGCGATCTTGATCTTGGCTGGATTAAACATGGTGTTAATAATTTGAAACATTTGAACGCAAAGGTAAAATCGCATTCTATTTCACAAAGACATTTGAAAAATGAGCTAGAAATTAGTATGTTGGGGAAGACAGACATTCGTTCTCAACTCAGTAGTGTACATCGGGACTCTATTAAAAAGCACAATAAAACTCGTTACGTTAACTAATAAAGCACTATAAAACTCAATCGTTACATATTGTCCAAGTTAATTGACGGTATAAAATTCTGTGGGGCATTTGAGCTTGCCTTACGTGGGCATGACAAAATCTGCACTTCAGAAAATCCTGGCATTTTCAGAGGGGTAGTAAATTTGATGGCCGAAATAGACAGTATTTTTGAAGCTCATTTAAAAGATTCTAAAAATAAATTATTTCTAGGCATCTCCAAACAAAATCAGAACGAATTACTGGATTCAATGCAGATGCAGCAAATGCAGATGGTTTTCATAATCAGATATGTTAAAAATGGCGATATTTATAAAAGATTCTGGGGCTTTTTAATACAAAAAAATCACACAGCAGATGGAATTGCAGACGAAATTCTGACGATGCTAAACGCGTTGGGAATAGACAAAGAACCTAACAAAACTGATAACCCAAAGTTATTCTGGGAAATTGTTGGAGAGGGGCGGCGATTTTCAGATTGCTTTGTCGAACCGCTTTGCTGTGTTACAAAACCCGGAGGACATGGAAATATCAGCCCAATATGGCGAAATCACCAAAAATATGCTTCAAACGGCTGTTTCAATAGCACCAGCAGAAAAATGTCTCAAACAAACAAAAATCTCCAGTAAGACTATTGATTTAATGAAGAAACGACAAACAATGAGAATTGCAGGGAGTCCTTTTGGCAGAGTCGAGTATGCTGAACTCTGCAAAACTATAAGAAAAGGTATCAGAGAGGAGACGCACCGCGCCGGTTCAACATGCAGCTAGTGCCAAAAACTTTGCAAGAAAATAGGGGAATTAACAAGGCTAAATAGAAGCTGAGAAAGAAAAGAACGCAATGTTATGCCTTAATGCGTGAGGATGGCATAGTGTGCACGGCGTGAACGGAGATGTTAGAGGTTGTCAAAAAATTTTATTCACAGTTGCATGAAACCACTATTAGGTATAGGTAATGGAACAGCAAGTGAATTATAAATAATTTTTCCGAAGAAAGTTGACAGTGTCAATGACTAAAAAACAAACAATCATATAATTACTATTCAGCGTCAATAACCGACTTTAAGGTTAAAATATTGTACATATCCTCGAAAAATGAAATTAGAAACTAGTAGTAGTTGTAAGAAAGTAGAGTTCAGAAAGTCATAAACATTTCTCAATAATTGAAAAGAAAGGACGTCCAGAAATACTTACTTTACTTATTACTTATCTAAATGTTCAGAAAACAGCTGAAATAGAATCGTGTCAGGTTCGCTTGGTAAACAGCGTGATAAACTTACAGCATGTAAACAAAACCATGCATGTAAACAAAACAGCATGTAAAATTATTCTTGGAGGAACTGCGTAAATATAGATAACACGTGATATTTAAAATTATTGCCAACAGAGGTACATGCGTAAGTTAAACGTAAGTGTCAATAACTAGGTGGATCTGCATAATTTACCCTGATAATGAACATTTTTTCAAGTTTGGGTAATTGGATTTTTCATAACCGCAACCTTCATCTTAAATCTAAATAAAGAACTTAAAAATCATGTGAGGGGAATTATAAATTCAATTCTTAATTATGTTCAATGTTTATCTATCTTAAATCATAATTAGTAATTAACTCATATTTGATAACATATAAAAATAGCTATTACATCATTTTATTTCTAACTGAAAGGTCTTTATTTCTTTTCAGATGGACAGCTTGGAAGAGCATGATAATAATGGCAAACTCCAGAGTATATCAGAGGTTGAACCGTCTTCAAGTAGTCCTAAATCTGCCGAAAAGTTAAATTTACCTAGTCAATACCATCTAATAGGAACTACTCCTGTAAGTCCCGTATCCAACAATAATATCTCGCCGTCATTATCACATTCTCCTATGTATAATAAAGTTAACGTAAAACTTTCTAATACACCGAGAATCGACATTTCAAGGGCAAGTAGCTCATCACACCATGATAGTCGAGACAGTTCGCCGGAACGAGAGCTTCTTGATAATATTGATGCTGCTAAGTAAGTACTAATCATTCAAGAATTAAATATTGGCGTTGTTTATCCATACTCTAACGTTACATTAGTCAAGTCAGTCAGTCAGTCAGTGTTACATTAGTTCTGAAAATATGTTAAATGTAGCTATGATGAATAATATCAATCACAATACGATTATTTTTTGTTAAGGGTAAATGTTATTTACGGTTTTTAAATTGGGTCGTATTATTTGTAAGACGTATTGATCAGTTTAATTCAGAAATCTATTATGGTGAATATGTTTTATTATATTCTCTAACAATACATAATGCTTGAATTTGTAATACAGGTTTTAAATGTATTGTTGATAGACAATTTGTCTTTTATCTTTAAAGATAAATTTGGAGAATGTATCACATCGGATATATATTGTCCACTATCAAAATAGGACAAAAGAACGATAATGAAATAAGAATATTTCTTTAAAACTCTAGTTAACAAGTTTATGCTGACGATGATTGCAATACCAAAAACTACAGGTGGAGATTTAGGCTGAATACAACACGAGGGAAAGGAATAGTAAAATCAATTCAAGAAAACAACTTTCTCCACTGGAGAGCCAACGCTTTGGCCGTATGGCAGATACATTAGACAGCGTCACAAAAGGTATAGATATCCAAACGACTAAAATATAAATACACTTGGATTCTGGATTCTGACCACTCTGATATAATCCTTACTATCTTTTCAGGAATAATCGAACAAAAAAGAACTGATTGGATTAGATTTAGAGAATATGACAATATGATTTGATTAAAAATAATTCTGAAGAATAACTTGACCTTGGCAATATAGCAGGCAAATTAACTAATAACATTCAAGAAGCAGAATGGAAATCTACAGCAACCACTACAATTAATCATGAAAAATAAACAGTCTTACAAATAATCGTCCGGCAGATTATTGCCGAAAAAAGAATGTTTATGAAAAATGTCAACAAGAGGTCTGAAGAAAATAAAAAGGAATTAAATAAGAAAGTGAAAGAAAGTTTGAAATAATTGGCTCCTCCTAATTTGCCCAATATTTCCGTAATGTTGCAATTGGAAATCTATCATCTATGGTTTGTTCATTCAATTTTCTGTAATCAAATACCATACGCCAGTTTGTAGACTCAAAGCATCTACCTTCTTGAGTACTACGAGGGTTGCTATTTATGTATCCGGAATTGGCAACAATGATGTTGCTAGGCGCCATCTGACATATACATCGTAAAATTTGACATTGTTGACTGTATACGTAATCAGAACGTTTTGTCATATGAACGCTATTTATGTTGTTTAATAACTTGGAAATTTCATCTCCGTCAAAAAATGGAATTAACTTTTCATGATTTATTATGAATTTCGACGTGGATTATCTCAACAACAGTGCATTGATCAACTCACTTCGAGAAACGATGTGAGAAGTGATGTGAGAAGCTTCATTTAGCAATGAAGCATCATCTAAAACCACTGTATATCACTGGTTTAGCGAATTCAATCATGACCGTTAATCGCTCATGGATGAATTTAAAGAAGCTCGTCCAAAATCAGTTGTTGTGCCAGAAAATATCGATATTATGCGGGAACTGATAATGCAAGATCGTCGTGTGACATACCGTGAGAATGAGGCATCCCTGGGCATGATAAGCATATACAACATTGAACATTGAACATGGATTCCACATAATTTGACAATCGCTCAAAAAAAGCCTCGTGTCGATTGGTGCAAAGAATTGCTCAAAAATACAATCGTGGTGCTCCAAAAGCCGTGTATAACATCTAAACAGATGACGATTCTTGGAACTATTCATATGAGCCCAAAAGTAAACAGCAGTCGACTGCATGAGTCTTTCAAAATGAGCCAAACTCAACAAAAATTATTCGCGCAAGAAGCACTTTGAAACAAATGGTCGCCTGTTTTTTGGGATAAATGGGCATGTGGCTACAGTGCCACTAGAGAATCGTAGAACTGTCAATTCTGAATTGTACAGAACTATTTCTTTACCAGAAGTCTTTGAAGAAATAAGAAAAAACAATCAGCGATGCCGGATCATTCATCAGCATGACAACGCGAGCTCTCACACATCGGACGGAAGAATTCAATATTTGACCGTGAATATCAAATTGATGGATCATCTGCCGTATAGTCCTGATTTGGCACCCAATGATTGCTTTTTGTTCCCGTCCATAAAGAATAAACTACGCGGTCAATCATTTTTAACGCCAGAAAGAGCGGTTGATGTGTTCAAAATGCATGTTACAGAGATGCAGCAATCGAAATGGATTAAATGCTATGAAAGTTGGTTCAAACGTATGCAAAGGTATATCGATCATCGCGGAGAATATTTTGAAAAACAATAAAACCATTTTGATCATCAATCAATGATAAATATTTGTTTTTATTTATTATTTCTGATACATAAATAGCAATCCTCGTATACACATGGATGAAAAACAGGGTAAATTTGATGGTCGTATTAAATTTTGTGATAATAGTTTTAATATTTAATCCTTAACCTCATTTATTTTTTTTTTCTTTATTTGGGTTTTTTGCCACTATCTAAAACTAAAAAAATATCAAAAATACCTGTTCTTATGTAAAGAAAAAATCACTGGGTAAAAACAAAAAACCAAACGGAAAAAAATTTCTCAGTGATTCTTTTTTGTAATAAATTTGCCAGACGAACAAAATTTTAAAGATGTTATAAAAAAATTTACAAACTTTTAACGTTAACGTTTCGGAGGGTCCTCTCCCCCCGTTTTCAAAACTAAACTAAAAAATAAATTATATTAATTTGTAATATATAAAGTAACGAGTGAAAGTAAATATTTTTTTTTGTGTATGTCGATACCTACATTGACAACAATAGATTTTCATGACAGTGACATACTACCAAAACATATATATATATATATATATATATATATATATATATATATATATATATATATATATATATATATATATATATATATATATATATATATATATATATATATATAGAAAATAATAATAATAATAATGGATTTCAATTGTGAAACATAAAGCCTACTTACTTCATCATCTCTTCGTCCATAAACAGGCAACGAAACCGTAGTCATGTACTCATAGTCCATATAGGTAATGTTTACTGTGAGATTGTTTATTGTACTGATTGTGTATTCAAATATTTAAATGTGTTTAATTGTATTCTTTAGAATCGTAACACAATACATAACAACAACGCTTGCTGGATAAGAGAAAAACATGAGGTCTATCAAAATTGCGAAGAAATGAAAGACGAACCATTTACAACCGTTGTGGTTTGTATATACATATCTTAATTCAGTTACTAGTAACTCGATTAATGGCTTTCGGAATAAAGAACAGATAAAAGAATGCTGGGGCAACCAGCTAAGTACAAATCTTTCACATAACAACAACGCTTGCTGGATAAGAGAAGAACGTGAGGCCTATCAAAACTGCGAAGAAATGAAAGATGAACCATTTACAACCGTTGTAGTTTGAAATGTAATTAAACAATTTTATAATTGGAAAGGACCAAGCCCTGATTACTGGCTAAAGAAATTATGGTGCACACATGATAACTAACTAACATTATTAATGAAATATTAGTTGAGCCGCAAAATATATTTCTAACTCAAGATACAACATACCTTATACCAAAGGATCAGCAAAACACGCAAGATTCTCAAAGTATCGCCCCATAACCTGCCTCCCCTACATGGACGATATAAAATTATTTGCATCATCGAATAGTCACCTGCAACACATGTTTTAAAAATAGTGGAAAAATTCTCCAGTGATTTACGAATGCAATTTGGACTAGATAAGTGTCGCATATTAAACATCAATTAGAGAAAATTGCTAAACAATGCTTTTGAGACACAGAATGGAGAAAAAATCGAAACAGTGAGTGCTGGAGATAGATACAAGTATCTGGGTATGAAGCAAGCATGCCGAATTGATTACGGGTTAATGAAAAAAGAGCTTACTTGTTAATTCATCAAAAGAGTGAGACAAGTTTTAAAAACAAACTTAAATATCAGAAACTGAATAGGCTAGCAACACCTGCATAGGCTATCAACACCTGCATAGGCTATCAACACCTGCAATCGAATTTGCATAAGATCGATGTTAAACTATTCGTTCGGGATAGTTAACTGGAGTGGAACAGAAGTACAAAAGTTACAACTCAAAATCAGGACAATGCTCACAAATCGCAGAAACACCACATGTCCAAGTCTACGTAAAACCCGAACTTACAATTACGAGAAATTACAATCATGGAGAGAAAAACCTTTGCATGGGAGACATTTGAATGAGGTCATCCAGGAATAGGTCGACATACTAGCGTCGAACTACTGGCTGACTGCTGGAGAGATGTTTCCGGAGTCAGAGAGTTTCATACTGGCAATACAAGACTAAGTTATACTTGACTGATATATAGTTAGGGACGCCAATGTGGTCCAGCATATAAAGGGGGCTGAAAAAAAGGGGGAAGCTTTTGCCGCAACAGAATATAAAAAAGGCACGAGACAGTGGCGAAGATCCTTCATCAAGAATTGGTAATAAAAATACAGTTAAAGAAATCAGAAAAAGTCCCACTTTACGGTTACAATCTGCAACCAGTCCTGGAGAATAACAGTTTCAGAATGTATTGGGACTGAACAGTACTTACCGAGCAGAAATTAAATAATAATATTAACAGAAATTGAATAATTTCAAGATACACATTGTTTATAGATCGATATAACTATCTCAAACAACAATAATTTAATTGCCAAACATACCGAAAAAATTCTGAGCTATAAAAAACTGCAAGAAAAGGTGAAGAGATAATGTGATATGTCGTGCGTCGAAGCAATACCGATCATATTGTCATCAATTGGAATTATTCCAAAGAGCAGGCTAAAGCATATTAAAACATTTAAAACACGATAACCTTTTTAGAGTCATGTAAAAGGCTGTATTGCTTGGATCAGCTCGAACCGTTCGAAAGTTTTTGGATAACAATTGGAAACCAAAAACATCCACCGCCATCGTACAACTGTGTGACCTGAAAACATAGAAAGGGCCCCCCACAAAGCTTAATCCTTCTGATATTTAATATATCCGGGATAAGTCAAAGTTCCCCTCAGAGGGAGTGTGAAAGCCTTTAGGCTAAATTCAATAATAATGATATCTGGCCTTATTCCTAGTGATGTTACTTAAATGTCCGGTAACTGAAATGTCCGGTAACAAATGAGATGTCCGATATCTGAAATGTCCAACATCTAAAATATCCGGCTTCTGAGATATCCGGAGTCTGAAATGTCCGGACTCTGAAACCCTCTAAAAAGTATCAGAAAATAAGCCTGTGCAGGGCTTGGCGAACTTATTGATATATCTCAAATGGAAGTTGTTACCTAACTTGGACCGGTTGCGGCAGGGATAACTAGGTCGTTGTTCGTCTTTTTGCCCAGCACGACAGATTCACATGAGTGGATATTTTTGACTGATCCGATCCCCCTTATGAAGCAAGACACGTGGTCGTAGTGGTCGTTATTTTTTAAAACGCTACAAGATTATTTTCGTTAAATTCGTCTTGGTAATTCTATTCATTAGTTTCAGCAGGATTATAACTTTGAAAATCTTTTGTATTATGATGATCGGTTGTTGAAGAGCTCAACAATTTGTTTAATAGTGTTGGGTTTCGCCTAATTTTGGGTAGGAATGTTGTCTGAGTGGTAATGCAAAATATTGTAATGTATTTCGGGCAGTCTTGATTTTTTAATAGAAACATTTTCTGTAGGTTTGACAATTCTTTGATTAATTGATCAATTTTGATCAATATCAAAATCAATCAATGAGATAAAATGTATGAAAATATATCAAAATTTGGTTTGTCTATTGTCGTATGCTTATTGGGTGTTTTTCTTAGAATAAAGTAATTTTAAATATACATTCATAAAACTAAATAAATAAAATTATTGATAATAAGAAAAAGAAAGATGGTTTTCACAAAACATTTTGAAATAAGTACTCACAGAAATGGTTTCTTCATCTGGAACTTTATTGTTGTTGTTGGGGTCCTTTGGGTTGGGCATCCCTTTGTTGAGGTTGTTTGGTGTTTGCTTCATTGGAGTTTTTCTTTAGAATATTTTTTTAATGAAGAAACAAGTTAATGAAACTAAAGGATGTTTGGTTTTTGTTCTGACATTGATAATGGTTTGTTTCTTAGACTAAGAATGGTTTGACGATATTTGTTCTCCTCAAATATATAGAATTTGGTAACATTTTTCTTCCTTTTGCTGAATGTGATTCTTCTTTCTCGGTGACGTGGTAAATTCATTTAGGTAAATTTTGAAAAAAGGACAATATTTTTGTTGACTTAGACCGGCACTATCTATAAAAATACGTCCCGAAATATTTGCATGTGCTCATTAAAACTCATACTCGAATCGTACCTGCACTGCGAAACTTAATCCTTTACGGCGCTATTATGTTAATGTTGATAATTATATCGACAATAGGTAGTAAATAGGGTTTTGTTAACTTAAAAAGTAATTAAAAAATCACTTTTCAAAAATATTATTTATTAAGGCTTATTAATTGACTGTTGCAGAAATGCAACATTACATCAAAACGTTGTAATATTATAATATAGTTAGGAAGTATGGTTTTATAAAAGTTGTTTTGTTTATTAAAAACAAAAAAAAATCATTTTGCGTATACCCAATCCAACCCGGAAACTTACATATCATTATTTTGTTTGTCCAAAGTCCATGTTGATCCTGTCTAACATCTTTTGGTGGAACATGTTGAGCTGGACCCTTCTTCTTTATATTTTGAATTAGGCATTCAATATTACTATAACGGATTATACGGTTCGCTCTCATATATTTACATAAAGTCCCATCTATTATGTCTCAGCTATATATAGCTGCTCTGAATTCACCAGATTTGATAATTTTACTGGCACTTCCGTTCTCGGTGTTTATTCTCCTGTATAAGAGCCATACATTTCAAATAGCCATGTCCAAAAAATTATAAAAAAAGTCGCAGATACCAGCGTTTACTACGAAGTCATATTTTGTAGTGACCCATCTAATAGGTCGACACCATATGTCGATTATATTATGCTAGAACAAAAGGATGTTCAATCGAAATATATTGCTTTCGGGGCTTGTCATATCTCCTTACTGCAGAAATAGGATGCCACCAAGCCACCACAGCTACGTAACTCCATTGCAATTACCGACCTATTCTATGGATGTACCGCGCGGTCCTTTTTTGATTTTTTCTCATTTGGCAGATTGTAGTTGGGAATACGGTTTTTTTCCTTATAATGCCTAAAGCCAAAATTTAGTAGAAATAGTTCTGATTGCTAGGTACATCGCGGCCAAGGCGTAGTACCACATTAGATGATGTACCTAACTAAGGCTCGCCGTCTGCGCATCTGATCTCCTGTACACTGTAAACTTCGAACTTGTAGACATATCCAGTTACACCACATATTACAAAAAGTTTGTACCCCTCTTTATGAGGCTTGTCGGGTTGTTTCAACACACTTCGAGCTTTTGTGGAACACATTTGTTCAACAACGGATAAATGTGCTTCAAGGAGAACTTTTTCAAAGTTGTGGTTGAGTTTCTCAATCAAAGACCGGATTTCAAATAATCGATCAGAATCGATGTTGTCATGAATATTATCATTGAAAGACAAGGATTATCTGAGTAGTTCAAATCGTTGCGACGGCATTGTCTCTTTTATAGGAGCGAAGTCAATATTTTCAGACCAATACATTTTCACATTATGCTTGTGAATTATTGACATGTAATATACGATACCAATAAATTGGCGGTATTCCTGGCTTGTTACATTTATAGGTTTACCAATATCTTTTTGTATAGAATATAAATTAGTCTGATCTCGCATAAGGTCGATAATGTCGTCAGTTAACAAATACGAAAATACCTCGAAAGGAGTATTCAAACGTAATATTTCTAGTGGTAAAGGTTCAGATCCACGAAAACGTAGTTGGTCGTCATTCGGGTTTAGGTTTTTCATTTTCCATGTGATATTGGCCTTAGGTACAACATTAAATGCACTTGGAGCCGCTGCAGCAATAGTACTAGCGCAAGCTATGGTCGGAATAGTGCTACTGGAATCCTTTGCAGTGGTACTGGATGGAAAATGGATTGCCGAATCGCTGGTAACCTGGAATTAATTTTCCAAGTCAGGTGGCACCTCTGGGTCCTCATCAGAACTTTCGCGCTCATTTCGTTGTAAGACAAATGTTGGAGTTGCGACATCTCGTTTTCTGAAAAATCTAAACCATCTTCATTGTCTTCCCACTCTTCACGTATTGCTTCCAGGTCCTGAGCAGTCAAATTACACAATCTACGACTCATTTTGATGCTGTAAAATGAAATATCAGATTCAAATATACAGTAGTAAAAATCAGTCAGTAACGCGCAATGTTGTAGTTGTGCAACAAAACAAAATCAATCCATAAATAAATAAAGCATTGATTTTACAATAAAACTTTACTTGATTACTGAAAATTAAACTCTTACCTTTTCTGCACGTCAATTTCAATAGCCAATTATCAGGATCTCCACAATAAATCACTCCTCATAATTGAACTGGAATGGTACAAATTGGTTTATACGTGTTGATCACTTCAATGGCTCAAACAAATACAAGTGCTACCATCTAGTTGGTTGATCTGTTACTAAATAGTAAAAATTCTTCATTACCGTTGTACAACACTGAGTAAAAGCGATCGATCTACCTTTGATATATTTTTACGTAAACTGAAATGGTATGTTGCAGACATGCAACACGGGTCCGTAAAGGGTTAATGCTTGTACGGGTGAATCCTGCCGACTGCGTCAGTTAATGGCCAAGGTTTAACTTTTTTAAAAGTATTGTTTTTAAAAATCTGGGATAGTGAGAGAAGTAATGCACACAACAGTTGCGTTAGAATAGTCGAGATCTTTATTGTTTCATTTGTACTTATACTTTTTGCATGCTATTTTGCTAAATCATCAGTATTTCAGATTAAAAAAAGTTATTTACGAGGGGCTTCTACACATATAACTTACTTTAAAAAATATTTGAAAATATCTACCTAAAAAAATTAAATCCCATACATCCCAAGAATTACATATCATTCCAATCGTCAGCGTACATTTAGACAAAAACGGCGCCCTTGAATAAGCTAACAGACTTGTCAATGTAATCAACAATGATCTTGATAAGAAAATGCTTTGATGGTTTTCTTCATATTAGCCAACCCTTTGATAAAGTTATGACGGGCTAGGCTATACAATAATGAAATATTTTCAAATATTTTCTAGTGCAACAAGGCTCTGAGTATATCGATTTGCTTGCTCTCCTATTTGGTCTATCCCATCAATATCGAATGTTGAATATCTGTTCACGTGTACCGCTGCATGCAACTAATCCAGCCTGCCCTGGGGAATCTACTAAGATAACTTAGGATTTTAGGCGCTCGTTGATAAAGTGATTTTACTAGACTAGACTCTAGACTAGACTCTTTTTTATATAGAGGTATGAAAGCTGAGATCGATCAATCTTCTAGCCACGTCG
Organism: Cosmopolites sordidus; assembly: GCA_031761425.1. Taxonomy (NCBI): domain Eukaryota; kingdom Metazoa; phylum Arthropoda; class Insecta; order Coleoptera; family Curculionidae; genus Cosmopolites; species Cosmopolites sordidus. The sequence continues at coordinate 62,451 of JARFXV010000931.1, read as the reverse complement.
GTGTCCTACATTTTCTGGCAGATGTTGTAAAACATATCTGACTTTCTGCATATACTTACCTACATGAAATTAGCTTAGATGTTATGAAAACAACATCTTCATTTACTTAACAATGTTTTTTTCTTTTGTTTCAGTTCAAAACTTGGTATGGGATTTAAGGAAGATGGAACCGTCGATTTAAAATCATCTACTGAGGAATTAGACTTTCAAGAACCATACGACTTTAAAAAATCTAGAGACAGACCATGTTCGTCGCCAATACTTGACGAAACCTACGTAGACCACAGAAAAGATTCGCAGTGTTCTGATGTAGTTTTGCTTTCCATATCTGGCAGAACATCGCGTCTTTCCAGTATCGGTAGTCAGGGATCAGCCAAAAGCCGTCTTTCAAATGCTAGTCATCTTTCAATTGTATCAGCACAATCAGCATATTCCCGTTGTTCGTCACCACATAAAACTCTTTTAGAAACATCCTTTTGTGGCTCGAGGACTGATTGTAGAGTTGATTTGGATCATGCATCTATTAAAGGAGATTCGGAAGAATTTGAAAAAATATTGCTTTCATCTAGAAACTCCAATTGTTCAGATGTAATTTTACTAGAAAGTTTTAATTTAGGTTTATCTAAACAACCGAGTACTTCAAATGAAGTTACTATCATTCAAAAACCAACTAAAGTTGAAAATCGTGTTGAAGTGAAAGACTCCATAGATATTAAAGATGCACCACAATCTAAACTGCCAAAAAGGATAATTTCGAAAAGTGGAGTCGAATATATTTATATACCTTTAAAAGGGCCCTTGCCTATAGATGATTCTGAAGAAGAAATTGGAATAAAAACGAGTAACAGGCAAGTAAACAACTCATTAAAAGTTGCAGATAAATCAATACATTCTAGACAAAAAAATGCCAGAAAAGATGCTGCTCCAAAACAAACAAATCTTATACCGCAAATTAAACACGATGAACCGAAATACATAAGAATAAAACTAAAACCAGATCATTGCTACGAAGACGAAGAAAATGACAAAGGAAAATTAACCTCTGATAGAAATGGTTCGTTCAGATCTATAGACAATGTAATTAAACCTAACACCTTAAATCTGCCTTTTCCAAATGATAAAATTGTTCATCAACCAGATGATCAATTAACTTGTGTTGTAGTCAGAAAACAAGCGAGAAGCTTAACTAACACTCCTAGTGTTAGTCCCAAATTCGGTAGGCGAAAAGTATCCAACACTAAGGAAAATTCCTCACCATCTCCATCTGTATCTAGACGAAACTCATTTGCTTGCCTCTTTAAGTCGAAAGATTTAGTAGCAAGTCCAGAATCACCTAACATTGCAAAACATAAAAGAAAAAACACTTTGTCTGGTATACTGAAAACACCTACAACTCAACCAAAAAGTAGATCGAAAAGTAAGGATAGAGAAAAGTCTTCAAACGCACCATCCTCTACAGAAAGTATCGATAGTAAAGGTAGGCATAAATCTGTGTTATCGATTTTTAGAGCCAAAGAAAAACCAGTCGTTGATAATTCTGTTTCTTGCACGACTTCTAAAAAAACTTTAGCTGAAAAAAGAGGCGGCATGATTAACAATATTGATATTCCCGGAAAAAAGACGAAAGGACAAGAGGTACCACTTAATAGTAATAGTATTAGAATACCATTACATTCACCAACATACTACGAAGAAGTAGCTGACAGGGAAAAGTGGAATACCGATATTGAATCAGTGAACAATTCAAAAAAACCATTAGCGCTTGAAAAGGACGTTACTCCAATGTCAACTGGAAAATATGTATCATCACCAGTAGATTTAAAGAAAAAGGACCCAGAAGTTGTAGATATTATAGCTAACAACATTGCACCTCTAACAGAAGAAATAAAAACCACTATAATAATAGATGATGCCCTAAAAAGTAAAAATACAGTAGAAAACCCCATTCTGCCTCAGTCAGATTTAGTTGAGAAATCAATTTCGGTACCTATTTCTGATAGTACAACTTTAACGGTGAGCACTATTAGTACAACATCTCAAACCCAGGTAGGTATTAAAGCAAATCATGTACAAATAGAAGGTCAAGAAGATATTGTTATAAAAACTGTTAGTACAAGAAGAAATCTTAGTGGCGAAGATGATCTGAATTCATCAGAATCTGAACGTGATTCTGTCGAAGATTATGTCAAATGTCCTAAAAACTTAGCTCTACATGTAGAAACTCAGTCCTTTGAAATTGAACGAGAAGCTATTGTTTTACAGCAGGATTCCTTCGAAGATGAACTGCCTTATGTTCCCACAACCTTGCCTTTAGAAAGATCTGCAGCTGTACCAATAATTCCTGTTAAACAACGATCTGTTTCAAATATAAAAACTTTCTCCATAGAGCGACCTCGGTCTACAACACCTATACAATCAAGTGCTTTGGAAAATTATTGTGACGATTTCGTAGGTAAAACAAAAGTTGAACATAAAATACTTGATTCAGGTACTGAAAAAATTAAAATAACCTTGCCTGAGAAGAAGGAGAAGTGTCAAAAGGATATGAATGATGCGCCGTCATCCGAAGAAGCCCCTCCACCGTTACCTCCGAAAGGCGTACAAAAGTCTTGGGTTAATTTCGAAGAACTTCCTGAAAGGCGAAAACCACCAAAACGTATTCAAACGATTCCTTCGAGAGGTCATATCGATGTTCCGGAATTTATGGTAAAAGATAATATTGTATATACATACGTCAATCCCGAAGAATGTAAATGTGAATGTCACGAATTCAAGGATAAAGAAAAAAAATCTGGAGGGGACGCTGTAAAAGATGAAGTACGCGTTGTTTCCTGCGAAGAGAAAACTAGTGAGAATAGTAAAGGAAAATCTAAAAAGGAATTAAAACAATCTAGGTAAATTTTTCTATTTACAGGAAATATACTTGTACCAAATTTTGTTAGTGCATTGTATACATTAAAATTAATTGAAAATTTCTATACATTCAAATTACAGTACGATCGTACCTTTACTATATTAGATGTATTAAAAAAAATCAACGTACAATGGGAATTTTAATATAATTATCAGCATTCATTTACTGTGATACATAAGGTTAAATATTAAACAGATTGATGCTTTTATATGGAAAAAGATAATTTACTGTATTCTTTATGTTGATATAATCATATTTTGTGATAATGAAGTATTCATGTAGGTAGCAATATCAAGAAATACGAATGTTTTTATTCATAAGAAACAGATAGATATTTGACAGGCCAATACTTAATATAACACTTCGTTTTTACAATAAGTAAAATATACTTTTATCCTAATGAAATCAGCATTTATTGTAACATATAAAAGTATTATTTAATAACTAAGAAAGAATCTAATGATTAATATTGTTTTTATTTTTCGGTTGAAATACATTTTAGTTGCTTAATAATGTTAATCATATTATTCAATGTTACCCCAGTTAAATGTATATTGAATTAAATAGAAACTGACAGAAATTGCAACACCCAAAAAGGGTTATTCGATTTTAGAATTTTTTAGGTAAAATGAACGCAGATAGCAATATGACATTTTGATTAATTCTAAATAAGTTCTCATTTATAATTTGGACGTCAGCTTCAACATCGAGAAGAAGTTTTTAAGAACTTCTGAAGACTTCGAATGCGCCACTTATCTAACTGATAAAGACTTCTTAAAAAAGAACTCTTAAAGAAACTTCTTTTGACTTCGCAAATAAGACTGCTTTAAGAGCTCTTCTTTCTAACTTCGCAAGTAAAACTTCTTTAAGAGCTCCCTCTCTGATTCACAAGAAAGACTCCTTAAGGAATCCTTTTTCTGAATTCTTAAAAAAAGAAGTTACTAAAACTCATACTTAGGAAGTCTAAAATTTGACTTCTTTAGAATTCTTTGTTTTAGATTTTTAATACTAGAATTGAAGCATTGATTTTGACGTTTTATGAAATTTGGTGACTGATCAATTTTTTAATTTAAAGCATTACAAACAATATAATATTGCTTAATAATATTGAATCTGAGAATTGTATAAAAAGAGTGTTTTTTATTTTAAATATTTAAAAAATGATTACGTTATATTGAAATAATCATTACACAGTTACATTACAATTACACCAGTTTTGGAAACCCTTAAAATTGTGAACCATAGACATTGCCAATCATTTTCCTAAATGATTTTCTTTATTAAATCGTTTTCGAAAATTATTATCAGTACGTAATTGAGCATCCATTTCCAAAAATCTTATTTGATAGTTATTGTAATTACCTTCTTGCATACATTTACCACAACCATAGTAGCCAGTATGACCTTTCGTGTGTGTCACAAAAGACCTAGCTGGAGAATCACAGATCACGGCTCTAATTGTCACATAAAATTGAAAGATAGTCACCACATCTATCTGGGTTATTGAGTCCATTATCTGCTCCAATAACAAAAGGTGTCGCAATTCTTGGAAAAAAAACTTCAGCTAATATCAAATATAATTATCTTTTGAGCTTTTCAATATAGATAGTCCATCAATATGGGCATTTATCTGAATATGTGTAGTAAAATCATTACACCACTACCTCTCATTTGATGAGTCAGTCCTCGTTGTAAGCCATAATGAAAATATTCCCCAGGTGACACATGGAGAATATTAGTATTTTTGGAGTACTTAATGAAGCACGGGGATTTTGGAAGTTTTTTAACTCTTCTCTTAACTCGCCATTAACAAGCATTTTTAAAAGAGCCCCACATGCAGCTTGACTGATGTTATATTGACATTGCCATTGTGCTATTTTAGGTCCTAAACTGACTTTTATGTCGATCTTAGAAATTGGAACTGATGTCATTATCTTTTTCATAATCACGAAGCTGAAGATCATTTGTTAAAATTATAAAATTATTTTAATTTGTATCGCTGGTAACATCTTTGGCACAATTAATCACAACGTTGACATTATAACTTGGTTGAACTGAAAAGTAAACCCGCGGTATAAGTAATTCATCATAAACTCGTTTTAATAGTCTATTTCTTTGGTGTTTTGATAATTCTCTAAAAGTTTTTCTTGCAAGCATTGTTTTGTATCAATATAACTATTAGATAATTAGCTTTTTAATTTTCAAAGCACTTTACTTAGAATTACATCTTATTATATGGAATATAACTATAATCATTGAAAGTACAAAATTTTATGTTTTTTTTAATATTAAAATTTTGAATAAATATAAAACTTTTTTTATCTAATAAATATAAATTTTTATAAATACTAGGTTAGAGTATACATGTAAGAATATGTAAGAATACATGTTGCGCATGCGCAAAATAATTATGTACCAAATATAGAAAAACAGATAAAGGACGTTTTTGAGAAGACTGCTAGAAAAACACCTTTGGATATTCTCTGGGTAGGTGGGATAGCGAAGAGTAAACGATACAAATTTAGGAATAGATGCTAGCAATATTCTCATTTGATTATTCGATTTATTGATTATGTTTGTTGTATCGTGGTTATGTCCATACCTTCACATGTACCTATTGGCCTCGATTAATTATAGTGGTCTATTTGGTATATAGTGGTCTATAGGTCTATAGTGGTCTATAGTGGTCTTCAGTTATAATTTCCCAAGTTGCCTGTACTTGATGTCTAGTAGCTAAATTTTACGTAGTCTGATGTAAATGTTCTAGTTTTCTACTTATGCCCTTAATTTGTTGTTAAAAATTGTCCAATTTCTCATTTTATTATTTTAAGTTTTTCGAGATATGGCTTACTACTCTTCATGTTAATATTTCCCAAAATACTTATTTATCTTGATTTTAACAGGGAATTGACTCTAATGTGCAATTTTAAACTGGTGCTATCAACTCTTAAACTTGTGCAACTCTAAACTTAAACTCTCTTCTCGTGATCTACCTCGAACTCTCCACGTGTAACGGTTCAACCCGAACTCTCTTCGCCAACCTTTCCCCAACAGTGAATTTCTACCTATCCCTGTCCACGTGATAAACTATAAAAAACCAACTGTTCCTGTGATTTTTTTCTATTTTGAGTTTTACACAAGTGCCTCATTTTGCTCCTCTCCCCGCTCCAGGGCAAATTACTATCTTGATTCTCTGAAATGATGTTTGTTTCTCTGTTGCCAAGTGCTATTACTACCAATGTAGTAAATTACTAGTAAATTTTATATTATATTTTTATATTTTTAATCCCTAGAATCCCTTTTTTATGATTCTCCAAAATGCAGGTGTTGATATTTCTCTGGTGGTGCCGTTTTTCAATTTACAGTGTGGGTGTGGACTTATATTAATAGTTGTGAATGTTTTCGCAAGAACAACGATATTGTTTTTATAACATTACTTCAAAATTAACTGAACAGTTACCGAATAGTAATTCTTACAAAAATCGGAGAGTAATCTAATTATAAAATATAATTTGTAATATTCACTTTATAATATAAGTCTTCAGTTAGCCATATAATAAATACAAATACATCCATAGATCTCCTATATGTGTACTGAAGATGATAGTTGATACAAGAAACCTGCTAGATTATTGAAAGAACTAGCATTGTTAGGACATGATTCGCATTATTTCTAATAATAAGATATATTTTTCATATAATTCCAGACAAATCTTTACTAAACCTTGATTTTTTATTCCTTGCTATGTATTTAAAAAATTTATAAAATCAAACATCCTTCTTTTAGATGTTGCAATGCAATGTTAGTTCATTAATTTTACTGAGAGTTTTCAAAATTATTTACTTGCTTGGCAAAATAATCGTGGTTTCAATTTCTTGGTTCATGTATCCTGATTTTTTTTTTCAAATAGTAGAATAAGTTTACCATTTCTTTAAATATTAATAACAATGGAAAATTCAGAATTACCGAAAAAGAAGTGTTTAAAAATAAAGATAAACAAATAAGAATATAAATAATCCCATTTAAAGGGTATTTCTAACATTATCAGTTTTCAAATGGTTTCAAAAGAAATAAACAATTTTCACTATATTGTTACTGGTTTCATTTAATTTTGTCTTGATTAATTATTTTTTGGGGTCTAAGGTAATGGAAAAAATGAATTCCATGTATAATAAATACATTGGAGGATTTTTAAAACAAAAGTATGCAGTAATAGTATTATTGTAATATATGATTTGAGGAATAATTAATATGTGCCAATGTTTTGATTAAATGGTTTCATTAGACCACAGTTTTGAAGAAGTTATTTTTGTCCATATGATAGCAATCTACTTTGGTCAATATAAGTAGTTTGGTTTTTAGTTTGATCTACATTTTATAAACATTAGAATGAAACAAATATAATAGGACAAAATACAGCAAATATTTATTATTTTAAGGGCTATTCATTAAACTAAAGGAAAGATGCGAACGAAATGAATGAATACTAGATTTGATGAATAATTTGGTTTAAATATAATTTTTGTAGGTTGAAATGTTCAAGATAGAGTTTCTATATTGTATTTAGAAGTTTTCTAAAAAGTCTCAAAATGAACTTTATCGCGTTAAATTTGTAATTTTTTGTGTCTTATATTGATGAGTAGTAACAAATTCAATATAGTCATCGCATTCTATTGTGTTTCATAACATTAATATTATATATAGTTTTGCCGTCTTTTCTAATTCCATCATAATTATCGCCTTTTATATAGGGAATATATTAGGGAAAAAATAAAACAAAGTAATTGATTTTCTCAAGTACTGATTTGAGAGGTAATTAAAAAACTCTTTATATATCAAGCGTTTCAATCGTTTACTACATTTCAAAAAATTAACTCATACGTAGGTATGAATCGTATGCAAACTATATGCATTTTTGAAAATATATTTCATTTGAAATAAATGGGAAAATATTGGATTTGGTTTCAAAAATTAATTTAAATTCGATGTGTTTTTTGATTCGATCGATAACAATATCGATTCTTTTTGAAATTAATTTATGATTTCCGGTAACCAAGTTGTCAATCAGCATCAGTTCATGATAAACCATCAGTTTTTTAAAGCCATGGTAACCACATAACCATAAAAAGACAGGAACGATGTCATACACCACACCGAACGTATGGCTCTTTCGATTCAATTGTTTGAGGTTTTGTTTACACGAAAGCTTTTTTAAAACCTTTCATAAATTTTTGATAAATCCATAGACAAATCAATGACAATCCATTCACTCTTTGTTACATGTTGCTGGATTTATATCATTTCTTTGATACCTCTGATGTTTGTTATAACAACAAATGTTGATAAATGACCTTTACGAAATTTGCCACCAAAATTTGTGCATCCACGTTCAAATTCTATAAGCCAGCTATAAACACTTTTATTGATTGGCGACTCATCAGAAAAAACTGACGGAAAACTGACGCAGGACATTTGATACGTTGTTGCTGAATTAGATCATTTAGAATAAATATTCAGGATATATGACAACAATATCGCTACGATAATTGTTTTTTTGGAAAATTACTTTATTTTGGCATGTTAAGGCTATTCGGTATAAAAAATTCAAACAATTGCGATGGCTGTATTGACGAAACGTCTAACCATCAGAATTATCCCTTATAAAAACTTTTGGAATAACCCACTTATATGCAATGTGAATTTGTTACACTTCATCCAGTTTAAATCCTGTTATAATTAATTCCCGATAGAAATATTTAAATATACTAAAATAAGGGGGGTTATAATAAAAGCGCAAGATGTAAATTTAAAATAAAACATGGTTTTCTTTAGGAAAGTATTAAAACATTTATTAATAGATTAGATATTGATTGATATAGACATTTGGAAATTATGTATGGAACAACACATCCAGTAAATGGCCGACACGGCTTTGTTAGCCCATGCATATTCTTCTGGCTAAATTTTCGTAAAGGTTTTGCATAAATGTGGCGGTATTTCATTGATACAGCGTTCAATTTCCGCCTTTAGTGCTTGGGCTTGTTGGCGTAAACCTAGACATTGACTCAATTCGGCATTCATTCAAATCGGACATTCAAGACATTTATTTATTCAAATCGGCATTCACTTCTTGTTGTCCAATGACCCAACTGGTAAACTCTCTTCGCTGTGCATGGTCTGTAGGCAGAAGTTGTTTAGTCAATTTTACTTTGTAAGCATGAAGTTGCAAATCTTTAGTGAAACTACGGCGAAGAGTGGCTGTTAATATGTCCAATTTTTGTGCATGATGACGAATCGAGGATCCGCCTAGACTGGCGGCCACATTATCACGAACTGCCGTGATGTTTTGTTTTTCGAACCTGTACTTTCGGATTTTTTGATTATTCTTTTCACCGTTGATAATTTTGGGAAATTATTTCTACCGAAAATTGGATGCACTTTACGAATCGTAGCAATCAAACTTTTAGCATTAATAACGTATAATAATAGTAATGTTTAACAACGCATTGCTGTATCGTGTAGCGCTCCATGTTTATTAATTTTTATCTGACTGTTATCGACCTGTCAACATTCTCGACATATCGAATCATGATAGCCAAAATGGCGTCAAATTAAAATCTTGCTCTCTTATTGTAATACCCTGTATTTAAAGAATTACCAAACAAATTGATATCTGACTGAGATCAAAGATAATGTAACCGAAAGTAAACTTTAGATTTGGATCCAGTGATGATATTTTTTGATATGTATAAATATTTGAAATAATAAGGTATCCGTGTATTTCAACAGGCAAAAGTTTAAAATCCGAGAAGCAATTGATCCCCAGTCACGCTAGTTCGAAATGTAGTACAAATTGTAGCACCGAGTGCTTGAAAATGACCAGCTAGTAACATAAAGATGTTACATAAAGATATTGAAAATTCCTTTACGATTTCCTACCAGTAATGTTACAAACGACGTAATCAGATTCTTTTTTGTTTTGGTATGGGCAGTATCACTGTTGTGTTGTGTTGTTAAATTTTCATTTCCGGTCTGGAATCCATTTGCACCTCGGACCATGCATTGAAGCTCCATTATTTGTATTCACTTGGACTACATTAAATCAAGGCTATACTTTTATATTTCGAATACCTTTTTTTTGTCTAGTGGCATACCATTGTGACATTGCCCCGCTTTTGCTCTGGATTAATTCCCACTACTATTTGAAGACACTGCTAGATACTTTTTTCATTTAATGAACATCGTCTTAACAGGATCCGAAAATGGATCGATATTTCGATCCGGGTAATATGAACAAATTCTGCCTTTGTTTTTAGTTTTTCAGGTGCCAATTTTAGTTTGTTATTCGATATATTCCAACTATTAATTTACTCTAAATAAAAATTTCGTTTCGCCTTTACTTATCATGGGTGGTAATATCACTGGTAATAATTCAATCACTTATTATAGGATAATGATTTGTATTGCGATGAAAATATGTTGAAGATTAGAGAAACCAACACACGTTGTTTGAAAGGATATAAAAAATAAAATCCAAGTATTGACTCTAGAAAACATCTTAAATAAATTTTATTAAATTCCGATAACTTTTTGGAAATGCCTGAGGGTTTGATTAGGATTATTTGGATTGATAGAGCAGAAGATTTTTGTTTACTTTAGGCATATTACATTGGCTGTAACTGTAAATCAAAAATCTATTATTAAAGAAGTTATTAACGATTTTAACGAACAAAAAATAGGTATTGATGTAAATAAATATTTTGGTTACATTATCTGTTTATCTATGGCCCTTATTAATCTAATGTATTCAAAATGTACGTATACAAACCATATTATGATATTATGTTTTTATATAGTAAACTTTACTATTTTAGAGCTTTTATAATATATTATATTGAAGATTTTTCCTAATGTGTCTATAATAGCTAGAGTGACCTAAGTGGATGCATGCGAATTTTTACCTAATATTATAAACACACCCTAATATGTGAAATCACTAATCCCTGCCTTTATAATTGTACATATTTAGATATTATAATAACATGTTAATAAGATTGTGAGATTAGAAACTTGACTAATATAAAAATATTCATGTAAGATTTCAAATTGTTATTGTTACTGTTTTTAGTTGTACAAAAAATATATATGTGACAAAACAGAAGAAGAACTAATGTCATTCTAATGGTTGGGCAATAAATTCATATGTATATATTCAGTTATTTAATTATTTATTTGGAATTTGAATAAAATTTAAATTAATTATGCTGTATTTATTTATTTAATATAAATAATGATGTATCTTCTTCGTTTTCCATGATCCAAATGCCCATTAGTGAGCTTTAACTTCCTGCAATACTTGCTTCTTTCTGGATTGATCTCCAGGACTCCCCGGTCAGTTATGCAATAGCTTTACAACATTCTTTTCTTACTTTGTCTTGCTACTGTATCTTTGGTCTACCTCTCTTTCTGTTACCCCCAATCCATCCTTCTATGATTCTTCTTGATATCCTGCTTTCTACGTAGCATACGTAGCTACGTTGCTACGTATGTGTCCCGCCAATCTAAGTCGCTGAACCATCACATAGTCTATAATATCCCCATCATTATATAATTGTTTGATTTCGAAGTTATAAGGGATCCTCTGATTTCCATTACAATTCACAGCACCAAAATTTTTCAGTTACTGCAAGCGTTTCTTCTGTTTTCTTTTGAGGGAACATCTCACGCAGCCATAAGTGACTATTGAATGAGTGTTTCATTAATCTTGATTTTCGTATCCCTTTTTGAACTTAGATCTTAGGATAGTAGCAGGGAATAAGTAGTGGTGTTACCCGGAGGGTTGCTATTTATGCATCTGGAATTGGTAACAATGGTGTTGCTCTTACCCTACCGAACAGTAATACTTAAGCCTAGTCTTTACTCGGACCATCGCCCATTCAAGTGCTAACTGCAATAAATGACGCTGAACTTTAAGCCGCCGAATTATAAGATATGTAGCATCCCGTTCGAAAAGTTAGAACAAAGCAAGTCCATTACCTTATTGCAAAGGTTCCCAACATTTCTTGGACCACCGCCCCTTTACAAAAAAAAATTAACGTCCCCTCTTCCATAATAGTTAATTATACCAAATATTAAAATATTGTTAGACATTGTCTATACCTGTTTTATTTGACCATCTATTTATTAAAAATCACAAAGTATAAATTTATTAAAAATAACATCAAATTTAGTTAAGAATTAACACAAAATCAATGAGACATAAAAAAAATTAATGAGATGGTTGAGGCTGGTAGAGTATTAACAATTTAATTATGTCGGGTCCCAATTTCATTTTTTCAGTGATACTGTGACTTTTCTTAGACAGTAAGTCTTAGCTACTTAACTGAATCCACGCACAACCAAATACTTTATTAGTTTTCCAAACCGTTTTCTTGAATATCGTCAAAAACTTATTAAATCAACGAAACAAAAACATATGAAAATTTGCCCAAAGCGTGCTAAATGTGATTTGTAAGTTAAGGAATGTGGACGAGGTGATGGTGGATTCCCACTGATTAATCATATTAACAAATATACGATAATTTGTTCAGTTCATTTCAAAGGAGAAAGTGGTGCAACAACAGAACATCCTGACCCCATCAGTTGTGTAAAAGTAATCATGTATCAAGTACGTTTAATCTATTTAAATGTTAATGCAATTGCCCCAACTATAACCTCAAATGATGAATGTTTATTGTGGGTAAAAGTAGCAAAGGCCTATTTGGCTGAAAAATATAAATAAACTTATGGCACAAATTAATTGTTTTTAAAAATTGCTCTTATGGAAGAGTATAAAGGTATTAAAAGAAATAAAAATTAAAATATGCTCCAAACTTAATATAGAAATAATATATATATATAATATAAAGTTAAAAATATTATAAAGTAAAAAATATAATGTTGAAAACTAATATGAATATAATTGTCATCCTAAGATTTCAACAAGTTCTGTTATCTTTCCACGTTGGGGATGGCCATGGTATTTTAACCATCATTGCAATTTAATATAATTATGTGCTTCTATTGTGGGATGCACTAATAAAGCACCATTAATTAATTTTTACTTTAGTTGCACCGATAATAAGGGTAATGATACTTGTTATCCAGCCATATTTATAAAAGTGCCCGGAACTTTCATATTAACATATCGTTAACATGGCGAACGCGCTTGCGCGCAACTAGTCCTAAAAAGATCTATTTTATAACTTTGTTGTTTTCTAACTTTTTAGAATTTGGTAGCTCAGTTCTTATATCGGAACCTTGGGTGTGAAACATTAAACTCGAAACGATTCTCGATTCTTTCAGTTTACAGTTACAAACTTAGGAATATTGAACTCCTAAATTTACCACTGGTGATGCCAACATGGTTAGCGAAATGCGCGTCAAGAAGTTTAAAAAAAGTGATTTGATGTTTAGTTGCTTAATCTTTTCAAGTATAATCTGGAAGATAATATTTAAAATGTTCTTGAATTAAGTCAATCGTTTCAATGTTGTTTTTTCCAGCATGGGAAAAGATTCAGACATTTTTCCAAGATTAAGACTCTGATATTTGCTCTATGTAACAGCAAAAGGTGGTGGAAAAAATTTCACGGTTTTACCTTTGTAAAGTAATTATTGTTGGAATCGACGAAGAACGAAACTATGAAAGAAGTCAACATTAACAAGCGAATACATATCAAAAATTTGATGCATGTCTGATATCATTATACTCGACTGAAAGGAAATCTAAAAAGGTGCATGTAGAATATACCTCAACGTCTTGAAGCTGAAGTTTTGGTAAAGAGTGGTATTGCCAAATATTTAGAATTGTTGTAATTTATGAATGTTAAAAAAATTGCATTCATTATATTAAATAAAAAATATTTTTGGGAATTTAATTCAGACTTTCATATTTCACCCACCCAATATTTTCAATTATTTCCAATATTTTCAATTATTGGAGTCGGAATATCTTTATAGTAGATATTTTAATATAGCTAAAATTAGCTTAATAAAGTATATCCTTAGAATTTTCGTTCATCAAATTTTACGATGCACAGATGGCATTTATGGACGCCAATTTTCATACAATGATAATTTTTAATACAATTTGATTCAAACAGGTCGTGCCTTGTTCAACTTATGTAAAATAAATGTTCCTATAAATACGTATATCTCTTGTGATTTCTACACGGATTTGCATGATTATATGTTGATCGTATCAATATGACCTCTCCTGTGCTCTTCTACTCTGCCAATATTCAATCTGTCATTTTCTGCTGTTTAATTAATATTTGAAATTATATTTAGGTTTTTGCAATAATACATTTCTATCTTCGTAAATTTAGTACATACTTAACGGCTATGGTACTTTCGTTTTTGATATTTGGGAAATAAAATTTTTACTGTATACGTATACCCTATGAATCTATGAAACAACATATTTAACTTGTTCAATTTTTCCATGAAAATGACCGATCATCAGTGCAATGGATTTATATTTTGCAATAAGGTATCAGCTGTTATATATAAGGTAAATTTGCAATAAGGTATCAGCTGTTCCAGCAGATGTTGGTAACATTAAAAACGTGTTGGCAACTACTTGAGAAGTTTGCGGATTTTCATCCAACATTTCTAGCAAGTTTTAGATTCCAACCTAACTTTATGTAGCCCGTATATTTGAAATTTGTACTTTTTTTGTTTGGTTAAGAAACATTCACAATGGATGTGTTTGAATTTAATTTATTTGAAAGTTCATCTGATAGTAGTGATGATGAACTAGAGCTCGAAATGTTTGAAGATCGAAAGTGGCCGAAAAATAAAAATTACATTGAAAGTAATGTGGAGATTGAAGTTATGGAATATTTTGAAATGAGCCGTCACGTTACAAACATTATTGCGGAACAGTATGAAAAAAGCAGTTTATTTAATCCTCAGTCAGGAGGAAATGATAAAATCAACGCTATACACCAAATGAACTTATTTTTATGGTTCGCAGAACACAAGGTTGCTTCTTTTAGAGATGTGTCTGACCGATTTTCCATCTCTATAAGTAGTTTATTTGAAACTAATAGGAGACTTATTTATTTCTTAAGTAAATGAATCTTTGAACCAATAAAATGACCAGCTTTTCAAGAAAAACAAGAAATTGAACAGTTCTTTCGAAACAAGAATTTCTCTGTAGTCATAGGTATTATTGATGGTTCTCATATTAGATTTGACAAAGCTACTGAGGATCCTGATTTAGATTACAATCGCAAAAAATATTTTTCAATTCAGGTAAAGAATTTGCTCTTAATTTCAATTATGTAGATATCCCAATTTTAATTATTTTTGTTTCAGCTATAAGTGGTTTGTGATCACAGAAGAAAAATCCAAAGTCTTTTTGTTGACTTTCTGGGGTCGGTTCATGATTATGAAGTTTTTCAAAGATCTCGGTCCAATAAACTACACAACAAATGTGGTGATTATTTCATTTTAGGAGATTGCCTATATTTGTTCACGTTATTTGATTGCTCCATTTAAAGACCAAGGAAATCTGACGCGTCGATAAAGATGTTTTAATAAAAAATTATCAAGTTGCCGATGTTGTTGAAAACTGCTTTGGTCAATTAAAACAGAAATTTTGGGCAGTTGTACCATTGCAAGTTAAAAAGCATTAGTGCTATTATAAATTTTATTAGAGCTTGCTGCGTTTTATATAACATGTTTCTAGAGGATTAATTTGTTTTCAATTTAGAAGTGGATGAAAATCGAACGAAATTTAAATCGAACTTTCGAACTTTAATTCGAACTTTAAATTTCAAAAATTGTTTATTATTCAGAATAATAAATGTCATGTTTCTGTTTATCAAATTTATTTTTGTTTTAAGATTTTGAATTTCATTTCTGTCTCAAAGATTTTTTTTCAAGAAATATTGTAATTTTTCTATAACAAATAAGAAATTATGCAAAATTAAACAAATTATTTATTTCTTAAAATAATCTTTATTGACTTGCACACTAAACAACTAATTATTAGGTAAATTGATATTCCTATTCAAATAGGCTTCAAGAATTGCATTCCTTTTTTCTTGTATGTCATTCTGCCTCATCCGTTCAATTAATTTTTGGTTTTGAATCTTTTCCCGTGTCTCCATTTATTTTTATAATGTCGTTCCCACTAAAATTCTCTTCCTTCGACTCAATGTTTCTAACAGCTCTTTCTGCTCTAGAAGTTGATGGTCCTTTGCTATATTTTTTTCCGTACCACGAATGTTTTTAGGTAGAGCAACAATTGTTTAATCGCTTAAAAACATTTCAGGGAGTTACGTATTCCGTTCTCATGAGAACCACCGCGTCAGCTTGAACTTACGATTCAAAGCTGCACAAATGAGAACCATAACATCAGCATTACCTTGAGAGTCATCACACCATCGGATGGTTCCGTGAAAAATGCAAGGCAAACGCATTTTAAAGTATAAGTGATGTATTCACATTCAATATTATCAATTCTTAGTTAAGCTGTAGTTTGATAAAGACCTATTGTAGTAAACCATTTTCAAAATAAAGTTTTTAAAAACAAAGTCTGCCGAAAAAGTTCTTTAAGTGGCGCAGTCGGTAGGATTGCACAAGTGTTTCACGAAAGAGCCAATTGAGAACGACACCACGAGGCACAACAGTTGGAGCTATCCAGCAGTGCAAATAACGGAACCAGAGGTAGACAGCAGCATAGCGTAGAATTCGGGAAAGAAAAAGCAGATCAACAAAGGTTAGTACCAATTCCTTTTACCCTCCTGACCCTCTGATTAAGGTACTCAGTTGAAATAGTTTGGAAAGTGTATTTCACACAAAAAGCCAGTGTATTGAACACATTAAATTTATAGGTTAGGTTAGGTTATGTTAGGTTTGGTGAAACAAAGTAAACAAAACCCCATTGATTGGGTTTTATTGAAATCTAGATTAGAAAATATTAAATCTTTTGATGGTGACGTAACACTTTACGTAACATAAAAATATATATATATATATATATATATATATATATATATATATATATATATATATATATATATATATATATATATATATATATATATATATATATATATATATATATATATATATATATATATATATATATATATATATATATATATAATTTGCAAACGCTACAAGATGATATCGTTTTCCTGCCACAAGACCCATATGAGGTGCAGACACACATACAAGTGCTGTTCAAAGGCGCGAGAACCATTTAGATTGGGAATAAACTTGAAATAGAGTTAAGTTATGTTCAATAAAATTGCCGATGACAGAATAGTTTTTGTTTTAAGGAGGGATATTGGATATTGAGGAAATATATGTAGATTGACCAGAGGATTTCAATTGAGAGTGATACGGGCCGGGAAGTGGAACGACGTGTTAAATGTGGCTGGCAAGCATTTGGCAGGCTAACATAGTATTCATACTGCTTGAGAGCTCTCACTTTGTTTGTAGAGAAGAGTCTTTGATCAGTGCGCCCTGTCCGTTTTGATTTAGGAAAGTAAAATACGGACAATCTCATAATCTAATAAGATCAAAAGCTCGGGTAGCACAGAAGGTATATGCTTGGCATTACAAAGCGAAACAGAAATCTCTCTCTCTATATATATATATATATATATATATATATATATATATATATATATATATATATATATATATATACATATATATATATATATATATATATATATATATATATATATATATATATATATATATATATATATATATAAATGCAGGTAGTCCTTTTGGCAGGGTCGAGTACACTGAGCTCTGCAAAACTATAAGAAAACGTATCAGAGGGGACACGCGCCGTTTCAATATGCAGCTAGTGCAAAAAACCCTGGAAGAAAACAAAGGAATTAACAAAGCTAAATAGAAGCTGAGAAACAAAAGAACGCAAATATATGCTTTAAAGCGTGAGGATGGCACAGTGTGCAGGACGCGTACCCAAATGTTAGAGATTGTCTGAAGGTCTTATTCCCAGTTATATGAAGATCAGAGCCAGTCAGGGACAGCGATACCCACGGAAGAACAATATATAATACCAGATATCCTAGTGGAGGAAGTAACAAATGCTATAGAATTGATGAAGAACGGCAAGGCTCCAGGAAAGGATAGCGTAACTGTCGAAATGCTAAAAGCTGGTGGTCGGACGTTACATAAAACACTGGCAAAATTATACTCAAAATGCCTCAAAGAACAAAAAGTACCTGACTTATGGAAAAATGCAGAAGTGATCCTTTTACATAAAAAAAAGGAGCACAGGAAGATTTAAAGAACTACCGTCCAATAAGCCTCCTATCAGTGATGTACAAAGTTTTCACTAAGATAATTTCTAAAAGAATATTAAAAAAACTGAATGACGCACAACCAAGAGAACAAGCAGGATTCAGAAGTGGATTCAGTACAATGGATCACATCCAGGTTGTACAGCAGGTCATAGAAAGGCACAACGAATACACCATGCCACTGTGCTTGGCTTTTATCGACTACGAAAAAGCATTTGATTCCATCTCAAAGCATGCGATAATGGATGCACTGCTTAGCCAAGGTCTAGAGAGAGCCTATGTAAACCTATTAGAATCGATATATGATGGAGCTACAGCCACAATTCACCTTGATGATCTTGAAGTGGGAATTAATATAGAACGCGGTGTACGGCAGGGTGACGCAATATCGCCTATTCTTTTCTCGGCTGGCCTTGAAGAAGTATTCCGTAAACTGGATTGGGAACAGGATGGGGTAAAGATCAATGGTGCAAACTTAAACCATCTTAGATTTGCAGATGATATTATTCTCATTTCACAAGACCCAGAGGAGCTGCAAAGACGCATACAAGAACTGCAAAGGGCTGGCGAACCATTTGGCTTGAAAATAAACCTGAAAAAGAGTCAGGTTATGTTCAATAACTTCGCTCAGGATAGAAGAATTTCAGTTTTAGGAAGGGATTTAGAGATTGTAGACAGCTTTGTATATCTTGGGCAGAGGATTTCCATGGAGGGGAATACCGCCCGGGAGGTGGAACGGCGTGTTAAATGTGGCTGGCAGGTATTTGGTAGGCTCAATATAGTGTTTAAGAGCAGACTCCCACTTTTCCTGAAAAGAAAAGTATTCGATCAGTGCGTTCTACCCGTTATGACATACGGAAGTGAAACATGGACACTCACATCGCAATCAATTCAAAAACTTCGGGTGGCACAGAGGGGAATGGAAAGATGTATGCTTGGCATTACAAGACGAGACAGAAATGCATGGATCAGGGAACAAACAAAAGTCTGTGACATCATTGGAAGAGTAAAACAGTTGAAATGGAGATGGGCAGGCCATATAGCGAGGCGATGGGACGACAGATGGACCAAGGCAATCCTGCAGTGGATACCGCTTGATCGCAAACGTCCGCGAAGAAGACTGAAAGCACGATGGACTGATGTTGTGTATGTGGTGTATGGGGGTGTATGGGACTTGTTGTGTATATTGGACCCGAGTGGCAGAGGAAAGCCCAGGACCGTGAAGGTTGGAAGCATGCTGAAGAGGCCTTCATTCTGCAGTGGATCGATACGGGCTGATGATGATGATGATGATGATATATATATATATATATATATATATATATATATATATATATATATATATATATATATATATATATATATATATATATATGTATATATATATATATATATATATATATATATATATATATATATATATATATATATATATATATATTATTATTATTATTATTCACGTATGGGCCCTGGTGGACCACGCGAAGTACAATTAGAGGCGTTTGTTGTTGTAAGCCTTCCTTTGTGCCCATACTGATTTCATTCTTTCGCTGTGAGCTTATTTCCTTTCGTCAGACCAAGTTGTTCCAGTCTTCCTACATTTTTCTCTCTGGCCAACCTTCCAAACGTTAACCTTGTGTCTGAAACAGCCTCTATCATGAATTTCACTTTGTGTAATATTTGCTGATCTTAGGTCCTCTTTAATTGCAGCAACCCATTTAATTATTTCTACTTTAGCTTTACTCCTATTTTCATAAAATTCGACTATTTGTCTAGTTAACCTACTCGGATTCATCCGTTTTATGTGTCCGTAAAACTTAAGTCTTCTTTTTCTCATATCGCTATGTATATCTGTGTATTGTTTGATTTCTTGGTTTTCTCGAAGTCGGTATGTTGTGCTATTTATTTGTTTGGGCCCTAGGATTTTTCTTATGATTTTTCTTTCCTTCTTTTCAATGTCCTCGATGTCCCTCGATATATATCGATATATATATATATATATATATATATATATATATATATATATATATATATATATATATATATATATATATATATATATATATATATATATATATATATATATATATATATATATATATATATATATATATATATATATATATATATATATATATATATATATATATATATATTATTGTATTAAATTCGTCATATTTGCAGGATTCTTTATTTACATATGAACAGACATTTTTTATTTTTTTTGTTGTGTTTTCGATCGTGGCAAAAAACACAAAAAATATATAAACACTCCACAATCATTTAGACAATATTAAGTGTAATATTAGCCCAAGAAACCATGACGAGAGCCATTGAGTCGATTCCGAAAAACGACATAACAATCTATGCTAACATTAAGCAGAAGGGATGTATTTTGAATAAATAGAAATTATTTTGGTAAAATAACTAATTGTTTTTTTTAATTTACAAAGTTCCGTAATTTTTTAGACCGACTGTTTATTTATATAAATAATATATCCATAATTCTTATCTAATTTCAATAAGCATTAAAATATTTTAAAAAATGCTACTAATAAATGT
Source organism: Cosmopolites sordidus (assembly GCA_031761425.1). Classification (NCBI taxonomy): domain Eukaryota; kingdom Metazoa; phylum Arthropoda; class Insecta; order Coleoptera; family Curculionidae; genus Cosmopolites; species Cosmopolites sordidus. The sequence continues at coordinate 41,639 of JARFXV010000931.1, read as the reverse complement.
TAATAAAGCTACTAATCTATGTTTTAGTATTATAATTTGCATGTCATTTAAATAAAAATCAACATTCATTTGAATCTGGGTTCCAGATTCAGATTAAAACTGAGACATTTGAACAATCTAATATATTTATTAGTAGAATACGCAAAATTTATAGAAAACCACATCACATTATTATAAATGAATATATAAAACATGACATCATATTTTTTATCTACCATATGTCCAACCTACTTTCAAATCTTAGCAGGAGACTAAAAAAGATAATGAGTTATCAGTTTGGAATTTGCAAAAAATATAAAATAAATATTGATATAATAAATAAACTTTATAAAGCTTCATCCTGTCAGTGAACATATAATGGAGGTTCTTCTCAGATACAGTATACCTGATATTCCCAAATTTCCAACCAATAGTGTCAGTAAATAGCAGCATCACTGACTCTATACAAATAAACTACTCTATACAAATAAAAGTAAAACTATACATGAACAAGGAAAACTCACCCATTCTCTTCGCAACAATTGTCCATTCTTTCCGACGCCACCGTTAAAACTCGCCACCAAAACGTCAGCAAGTGTCCCAAAACCAGATTTTGGCTTTGAACCATCATCAGTCAGGATTGAGGTGAACGTTCGGAAACCATCTAAAGAAATGACCAAAAATACGATTAGGCCAGATGGCGGCTGAGGTAATAACCAATTTTTGCGTGAAGCACGGATGAATTTTCCTAGATTTTGAATATTATTAATATTCTCCACGGGCTCACTATACCATTACTATCTATCATAAAAGTAAAATGCTATATAATTTTTCTTGAAAAACGACAGCACCATATGTTTGCTTACGATACGTTTGGTAAAAATTGAGTCGTGGTTACAACGCAACGACTCTTCAACGCAAGCGTAACTTCAACATCGCACGTCATGGTGACATCTCCATTCTCAAATCGGTTGCTACACTTCGATTAAAGGGTTTATTAATGAAAACAAAACCACCTGGTTCTTCTCCATCGGTGGGCATACTGCGGAATGTAAGTAGAGTAAGATCGAACTGGAAATGAGTACGGGCACTGTAAAATGCATTTTTATAAGCATTTTGGCTTTCACCTCATAAACAATACCTCACATTTACTCAAACACTGTTTGACAGGTTTAAAAAAACCGAAGATTTGATCATCATAAACCATAAACCTCATTTTCATTTAAATCTGAAAGGCAACGAACGAATCTGTCAATTTTAGGCCTCACGTATTGCGGTCTTTGGCGCAATTCGCGTGAAGAATTTTCGAGCCTTTTTTTCTAAGAGGGGAGTCCGTAATAATCATTAATTAAGCTCGATACGTAACCATGTTTGAAAACTTTTTAATAGCAAATCTTCGGAAACGAAAAATCAACAGGTGAGATGTGCGATTTCAATAAGATGGGTCCACTGCTCATAAGACCGAATTTTTCATTAATGTTGATCGAAATCGGACGGTTTTTTACTTTAACCTCCTCTTTCGGCCTCCTCGGCCATCAAACCTCCCCATGTATGAGTTATATATTTGAAATCATGCGTGTACCGCAACTGAAAAAATTGAAACCGATATGCGATCAAAGTGAAGTAATCGAGGAAGGAACGGTGGGAAGCAGAGATAAACTTTCGAGAGAGAGTTCATAAAAGTGGTCATCACTTGAATAATATTATTTTCAGCACTTGAAGATTGCAAATAACATATTTCATTGATTATTCTTATATTAATATATATTTTTTTAATTAACAGACTCACGCTTGTTTAAAAAATAACGTTTAATATATAGGATGTTTAATATATAAAGTTCTATATAATGTATATATAGAACTTTTAAACTAAACATATTTTTAAATTTGAATTAATTAAAATATTGACAAAAAATATGTTATTATATTTTGTATATTTTAGTAGTTCAATGATTGGAATTTTTATCCTGATAATAATATCACTAAATTGTCTATCTTTTGCAGCTTTACGAATAGTAAACCTTTTATTAAAATTCCTTTGATGGTAAACAAGTTTGCAAAGGCATTTTCGCAAAACTGATGAATTCTCTGGATGATAAACAGCACCAATTAATGATTATTTCAGTATATAATGCTAGTAATGCAACTCATGACAGTTCTGCAACTTATAGGCATGTTATATGTTTATGTATTCATTTAAATTAAACCGTCTCATAGCTATAGATTTCTATCTATAGCTATGAGACGGTAAGCGTTATACCTAGTAAATGACAAGATGAAAAGATAACACAGCTGTCACACATGTCATCATCATCATCAGCCCGTGTCGATCCACTACAAGATGAAAGCCTCTTCAGCATGTTTCCAACCCTCACGGTCCTGGGCTTTCCTCTGCCACTATAGTCCAATATACTTAAAGATGCCATCAATCCATCGTGCTTTCGGTCTTCTTCGCGGACGTTTGCGATCAAGCGGTTTTCCTTCCAGGAATGCCTTGGTCCATCTGTCATTCCATTGCCTCGCTATATGGCCTGCCCATCTCCATTTCAATCGCTTTACTCTTTCAATGATGTTACAGACTTTTGTTTGTTCCCTCATCCATGCGCAGGACTTTCTGTCTCGTCTTGTAATACCAAGCATACATCTTTCCATTCCCCTCTGTGCTATCCGAAAATTTTGAATTGATTGGGAGGTGAGTATCCAGGTTTCACTTCCGTATGTTATATCGGGCAGAACGCACTGATGTTAAACTGCTCTTAAACACAATGTTGAGCCTGCCAAATGCCAAATATATATTATTATTATTCACGTATAGGCCCTGGTGGACTACGCGAAGTAAAGTTAGAGGGGTTTGTTGTTGTTAGTCTTTCTTTGCGCCATCACTAATTTCATTCTTTCACTATGAGCTTTTTTCCTTTCGTCAAACCAAGTTGCTCCAGTCTTCCTACATTTTTCTTCCTGGCCAACCTTCCAAACGTTAACCTTGTGTCTGAAACAGCATCTATTCTGAATTTCACTTTGTGTAATATAATATTTGCTGATCTTAGGTCCTCTATAATTGCAGCAATTCATTTAATTATTTCTGCTTCAGCTCTACGTCTATTTTCATAAAATTCGACTAATTCTCTAGTTAGCCTACTTGGATTCATCCGTTTTATGTGTCCGTAAAACTTAAATCTTCTTTTTCTCTTATCGCTATGTATATCTGTGTATTGTTTGATTTCTTAATTTTCTCGAAGTTGGTATGTTGTGCTATTAATTTGTTTGAGGCCTAAGATTTTTCTTATGGTTTTTCTTTCTTTCTTTTCAATGTCTTCGATGTCTCTCTTTCTATTCAAAATGAGCGTTTCTGTCCCATATAGACATTCTGGCTTAATAAGTGTGTTGTGATGTCTCAGATTTGTGTTTTTAGATAGACATTTTTTGTTGTAAATATTTTATGTCTGTTTTATTGGCCGCTTTTTCCAACCCATTTTCCATGATTATTTCACCCAAATATTTGAATTGAAAGACTCGTCTGATGTTACCATATTTTATTTTTAGAAATAGTGTTCTTAGTCTGTTGCAGTTCATGTATTGTGTCTTTTCAAAGAACATTTGGAGTCCTACCTTTTCTGCTGTTTCTTTTAGGATTTCAATCTGTTTTTGTACCGTTAATATATCTTGAGCCAAAATTGCTAGATCATGAGCAAACGCCAGACAATCAATTTTGATGTTGGTTCTCCCCAGTTTAATGGGCTGGTCAATATTCAGAGTGGCGAGAGTTCATTCCCTTATCTCACACCAGTTTTAAGTTCGAAGCGCTCTGAGATGTCACCCATGAATTTAACTTTTGACCTTGGGTTAGTTAATATTGCCTTAATAATTGCCAGCGTTTTCTAGTCTCTGTTCCTTGTTCTTTCAAAATTTGGAATACAGATTCGCGGTCAATAGGAATCATATGCTTTTTTGAAATCCACAAATGTAAAGACGAAATTTTTATTGTACACTTTTTGATGTCTTAGGATCAACTTTAGAATCAGGATCTCTTCAGGGCAGGATCTGCCCGGTCGAAAACCTGCTTGATATTCATCAATTTTAGATTCTAACTGTCCCTGCGCTCTGTCTAGTAGAAATTGAGATAGAATCTTGTAACAAACTGGGAGAAGAGATATCCCTCTAGAGTTGTTTGCATCCATTCTATCTCCTTTCTTGTGCAGTGGATGGATTAGAGCATCTTTCCAATCTTCCGAAATCCATTCGGTTCGCCAAACTTCTTGTAGAATTTGGTTATATGCTTGATTCTACCTGGACCAGCGGATTTTAAAAGTTCAGCAGTGATTCCATCTTCACCAGTAGCTTTGTTATTTTTAAGTCGCTTGATTAGCCTAATTATTTGATCTTCATTCGGTGGTAATGTATCTTTGTTTGTTTGTTTAGGGTTTAGTGTTTGTAAATTGTTTAAGGGCTCAGGACAGTTTAGTAGTTGTTTAAAATATTTCGCAAGATCTTTGCATTTATCTTGGTTATTTAGAGCTAATTGTCCGTTTTCCTTTTGAAAGCAAAGGCTTTGGGGTTGATAGCCTGTTAATTTAGTTTTAAACGTTTTGTAAAAGTTTTGGGTGTTATTTTTTTGGAAATCTTTTTCTATTTCATTAAGTTGATTGTTTTCATATTTTCTTTTAGTTTGTCTAATTAGCTTCGATGTTTCTGTTCTTACTTCCTAAAAGATGTTATAATTTACTACTTGTTTTGTTATTTTCTTCTTAAAATGGGTTTTCATTATTTTTAGATTAGACTATTTTTAGATTTAAATTTATGAGCGGGAAAACTGCCGACTGTTTTGCTGTACCTCATTTCTTTCCCTAGTTGGCCGTTGAAATCACCCAATAGGATTTTTACATGGTTAGAGGGAATTTTAAATAGTCTTTTCCAGAATTTCTCAGGAATTATTTACTTTTTCAGGATTAGATTTATTTTCTTCGTTAACTGGGAGGTGTGCATTGATTAATGAATAGTTTTTCTTAGCACACTTGAGGGATAGTGTTATAAGTTGATTATTTACTGGCTGGACATTAGTTATAGAACCAAGAATGTTTCTTGAGATAGCGAAAGCAACAACGAGATGTGGTGCATTTTTGAGTATTCTTTTGTCCGTTTTACTTTTAAAAAGTCTGTAGTTTCCGAACTCCAAGGTGTTATCATCTGTCAATCTGGTTTCTTGCAAAGCTTAAATTTGCAAATATATATATATATATATATATATATATATATATATATATATATATATATATATATATATATATATATATATATATATATATATAAAGCGGTTGAATGATCAGCGTCTGTTCAAACATTTAATTTGAAGATCAAGATGAAGCGTTCTAATAATTACAAAATTACCCCAGGAGGTAGACAATCGTCTGCCAGCTTTGCTGGTACAACTGGACTTTCGGATTCTGGGGCGTCCGGGCTTAAACGCAAAATCTTTCAGAGGGAGTCGGAGACCTCTGGCCAACGTCTGAGACCGAAAACAAAACTTTCTTTGGAACGGTAAATATCAATTCTCTCCCGCGCCCAGGAAATCTACAAGAATTGGGGCGAACATTGAATCAGCAAAAAATCCAAATTTTAGGTTTGCAAGGAACCAGATTGACAGATGATAACACCTTGGAGTTCGGAAACTACAGACTTTTTAAAAGTAAAACGGACAAAAGAATACTCAAAAATACACCACATCTCGTTGTTGCTTTCGCTATCACAAGAAACATTCTTGGTTCTATAACTAATGTCCAGCCAGTAAATAATCAACTTATGACACTATCCCTCAAGTGTGCTAAGAAAAACTATTCATTAATCAATGCACACCTCCCAGTTAACGAAGAAAATAAATCTAATCCTGAAAAAGTAAATAAGTCCTGAGAAATTCTGGAAAAGACTATATCTAAAATTCCCTCTAACCATGTAAAAATCCTATTGGGTGATTTCAACGGCCAACTAGGGAAAGAAATGAGGTACAGGAAAACAGTCAGCAGTTTTCCCGCTCATAAATTTAAATCTAAAAATAGTCTAATCTAAAAATAATGAAAACCCATTTTAAGAAGAAAATAACAAAACAAGTAGTAAATTATAACATCTTTTAGGAAGTAAGAACAGAAACATCGAAGCTAATTAGACAAACTAAAAGAAAATATGAAAACAATCAACTTAATAAAATAGAAAAAGATTTCCAAAAAAATAACACCCAAAACTTTTACAAAACGTTTAAAACTAAATTAACAGGCTATCAACCCCAAAGCCTTTGCTTTCAAAAGGAAAATGGACAATTAGCTCTAAATAACCAAGATAATTGCAAAGATCTTGCGAAATATTTTAAACAACTACTAAACTGTCCTGAGCCCTTAAACAATTTACAAACACTAAACCCTAAACAAACAAACAAAGATACATTACCACCGAATGAACATGAAATAATTAGGCTAATCAAGCGACTTAAAAATAACAAAGCTACTGGTGAAGATGGAATCACTGCTGAACTTTTAAAATCCGCTGGTCCAGGTAGAATCAAGCAAATAACCAAATTCTACAAGAAGTTTGGCGAACCGAATGGATTTCGGAAGATTGGAAGGATGCTGTAATCCATCCACTACACAAGAAAGGAGATAGAATGGATGCAAACAACTCTAGAGGGATATCTCTTCTCCCAGTTTGTTACAAGATTCTATCTCAATTTCTACTAGACAGAGCGCAGGGACAGTTAGAATCTAAAATTGATGAATATCAAGCAGGTTTTCGACCGGGCAGATCCTGCCCTGAAGAGATCCTGAATCTAAAGTTCATCCTAAGACATCAAAAAGTGTACAATAAAAATTTCGTCTTTACATTTGTGGATTTCAAAAAAGCATATGATTCCTATTGACCGCGAATCTTTATTCCAAATTTTGAAAGAACAAGGAATAGAGACTAGAAAACGCTGGCAATTATTAAAGCAATATTAACTAACCCAAGGTCAAAAGTTAAATTCATGGGTGACATCTCAGAGCCCTTCGAACTTAAAACTAGTGTGAGATAAGGGAATGAACTCTCGCCACTCTGAATATTGACCAGCCCATTAAACTGGGGAGAACCAACATCAAAATTGATTGTCTGGCGTTTGCTCATGATCTAGTAATTTTGGCTCAAGATATATTAACGGTACAAAAACAGATTGAAATCCTAAAAGAAACAGCAGAAAAGATAGGACTCCAAATGTTCTTTGAAAAGACACAATACATGAACTGCAATAGACTAAGAATACTATTTCTAAAAATAAAATATGGTAACATCGGTAACATGGTAACATCATAGAACGCTTCATATTGAACTTCAAATTAAATGTTTGAACAGACGCTGATCATTCAACCGCTTTTTATATATATATGTATATATGTATATATATATATATATATATATATATATATATATATATATATATATATATATATATATATATATATATATATATATATATATATATATATATATATATATATATATATATATATATATATATATATATATATATATATATATATATATATATATATATATATATATAATGTAAGACTGCTTTGGACAGCGTCCAAGGATGCCATAATCAAAGCATGCCTTAATGAATGCACTGATTAGCCAGGACAAGAGACAGATAAAGTATATGTAAATCTATTAAGATATATATCCAGTGTGTCTAGGATAAGGACTTACAACCCACTTAAAATTTTTATCTCTGGACCGATTTTCATAAATTTTCTTTTGTTAGATAGATCTCGGAAAACGGCATTAAGAAAGCGTATCACATGTTTTTTTTTTGCTAATATCATGGCCAACTGCGTCAACTTTTATGGCTCCAATTTTGGAGATGTACTATTAGGATTTTTTTAAGACAAAAACTAACAACGGATTATTGACCAGCACCACCCTAAATTAAACTGTACAGATTTTTATGGTTCTAAATTACTGGATGTCCCAGATATTTTATTATATATTATTATTTTTTTTTTATTATAATTTTTCTAATAATCAGCTGTCACGTGCCCTACCTAAAAAATTAAAAAATGAAGTGGAAAATATAATTTCAGATTTTATTTTTATTTATTCTCTGTTCTGTCTATGATCACGTTTCTTGCGACTTCTATAGTCTAACAACCACATGTCATTCGCAGTAACGAATAGATCGTGGGTTGTCGAAGCGCACCGATTAAAGAACACGTGCTTTGGGCACAGACAAGTTTGTGCCGCTACTGTTTTCTTTACTATCGCATGCGAAAAACAAAGACATTAAACGTATTTATTATGTCACTGCCCAATTCTCAATAGTCAGGTATTTTTTGGCCATCACGCTTTTCGACTTTTCGAGTGGTTGCAAAGTGAATGTTTTCAGTGCAATATATGAATAGAAATAATGTCAAATTAACATTTGAGGACCGAATTGTCATAAAAAATCTTGATGACCGACACCGATTCAGCAAATCGAGCAAGTTAATATTACTCAAAAACGAACATACAATCGCACATTCAATAAAACCGTGTATAAGAAGTATTCGAGCTTATGTGGATGTGAGACAACAAATACATTTTATTGTTTTCCGTGCATTTTGGCACAAGTCGGAAAACCAGTGAGTGCGGACTATCTTCATCTTGGCTGGATTAAACACGGTGTTAATGATTTGAAACATTTGGATGCAAAGGTAAAATCGCATACTATTTCACAAAGACATTTGAAAAATGAGCTGGAAATTATTATGTTGGGGAAGACAGACATTCGTTCTCAACTCAGTAGTGCACATTAGGGGTCTATTAAAAATGACAATTAATTGTTGGTAGCAATTGTTATATATTGTCTAAGTTAATTGACGGTATAAAATTCTGTGGGGAATTTGAGCTTGCCTTACATGGACATGACGAAAACTACATTTCAGAAAATCCTGGCATTTTCAGAGGGCTAGTAAATTTGATGGCTAGTATTTTAGAAGCTTATTTAAAAAACTCTAAAAATAAATTAGTTCTAGACATCTCAAAACAAAATTTAGAACGAATTACTGGATTCAATGTTGCATGTTTGTCGCGATTTATTAAAAAAGGAAATTCACACAGCAAAATATGTTGCCATACAGGCTGATAAAACAACCGATACATCTTCTCAAATGCAGATGGTTTTTATAATCAGATTTGTTTAAAATGGGGAAATTTACCATAGATTCTGGGGTATTTTATATCAAAAAATTACACAGCAGATGGAATTGCAGACGAAATTCTCACTGTGCTAAGCGAGTTAGGAATAGACAAGGAACCTAAGAAACTCATAGCCCAAAGTTATGATGGTGCTTCCGTGATGAGAGGTATATTCGGACGAGTACAAGCCAAAATTAAAAATATTTATAAGAATGCACAGTATATTTACTGCTATACTCACCAATTAAATCTAATAATTGAAAGGTGTTGTACAATAGAAAAGGTAGAGGTGTTTTTTGCAAATATGTCTCGATGTCCCCCTTTTTTTTCTCGATCATCCAAAATGACAACTGTTCTACACAGCGTCGCAAAAAAGCGTCTACCCCGTGCGGCCTCTACCAGATGAAACTTTGTCTCAATATGTGAATACTGTTTACATTTACAAAGAAAAATTACAAACATGCCTTGAAGAAATTATGGACGCCCAGTCGGATAAAAATTGTATTAATTAAACTCAGGGGTTATTTGGGGTTATTTGGATGATAATTTTAAATTTTGGTTGTTTTTCTTCAATTAAATAATGCCTCACTGCGACATTCTCTTTGATCAACTTCAAAGCAGACAACTAGATGCACTTAAAGTTAAGAAGAATTTGCTAAGTTTTTCAACAGCCATTCAAAATATTAGAGATAATATAGAAATACAAATTAATCAAGAATTTGGTAATTTAACTGGTAAAGAATCTACAACGATCATTGACATTACTGACAAGGAGAACCCCAATCCGAATGTCAGGATATGCAAAGAAATCTGTGATGCCTTAACCATACAGGTTCATGGACATTTTAGTTTTGATGTATACCTAACTGTTGCAAATTTATTTGAAACTGAAAAATTTTGGTGAATATTGAGCCGTCTTTCCAAATGAAGACATTAAAAATGTGTGTAGCCTATTTGTAAACGTAATTTACTTAAAATTAAAAAATGAACTATCGGTAATGTACGCACGGAACGATTTTATAAAACACAGTGTGGCTGTGCCGTTGTAACAAATATTTATCCAAAACAATTTAACATCAAAATTTAGTGAATCTGTGGAATTGCTGACTGTTTTGTGTACCGTCCCTATGACGACTGTGGAAAGCTTTCTCTACCCGAATCAAAACAGTTCTAAGAAACACTATGCAGAAACACTATGCGCAAAAGTTATCAGACAAACTAAGAGGAAGTACATGAAAGAACAACTATACTCCATATAGGAGAATTTCCGCAATTATAACAAGAGAGACTTTCGTAAGAGAATTATAGGACTTTCATAAGAGAAACCCGTGGATACACACCACAAAATATTTGCTTCAGAAAGCGGAATGGGCTAACCAATCCATGATGATGATGATGATGATGATGATGATGCTATATGTATATATCATCATCATCATCATCAGCCCGTGTCGATTCACTGCAGGATGAAGGCCTCTTCAACATGCTTCCAACTATAACAATAATATTATATATATATATATATATATATATATATATATATATATATATATATATATATATATATATATATATATATATATATATATATATATATATATATATATATATATATATATATATATATATATATATATATATATATATAAGCATATATATATATATATATATATATATATATATATATATATATATATATATATATATATATATATATATATATAAGCATATATATATATATATATATATATATATATATATATATATATATATATATATATATATATATATATATATTTATATAATATATATATATATATAAGAATATATATATATATATATATATATATATATATATATATATATATATATATATATATATATATATATATATGCTTAAAAGATAGCGTAGTGGGGCCGTGAAGAGACATAATTAAAACAACAGAAATCTTCCAGCCGAACTCCACGTGTCCGATCGTTTTAAACCATCCGCCGCCACTGCGCCAAGGCAAGTACGTCTCAGACCAGGTTTCTGACCTTACAGCCGTCGTTAGTTGAGCTCGAGCCTGACGCAAGAAGACAGCTGATGAGAAACGATCAGATCCAGGCCAAGTCAACTGGCTATGTTGATGGCGGGTCGCAATCTCAATGCAACTCGCGCCATCCTACGGTGAATGTTCGCAGCAGTTGAAACTACGCGATACATCCTTCCCGCAACCTTGGATGTCGGTATTCGGTATGCTTAAAGTATAGCATAGTAGACCGTGGAGAGAGATGATAAAGCAACAGAAATCTTCCATTCGAACTCTATGTGTCCGATCGTTTCAAACCATTGGCCGCCGCTGCTCTTCCCGAAACTCAAATTGGCCACTTTGGCCCAATTTAAGTTTCGGGAATAGGAAATAGTCATACGGAGACAAATCACCGGAATACAGAGGATGTTGCTTGTTTTTCGCTAGAATTTATAAATTGCGATAGTCCTGGGCACAAATCGAAGCACAGCTTTTACGTTTATTTAAATTCTTTGTCAAAATCTCGTGACTGTGAGATGAACAGTCCTTGGTCGTATTTAATTCCTCCACTATCCATCTCACAGTCAAATTCGCAGCATAGACGATCACTTCACGCACTTTTTCCACCAACTTCCAAAGCATCACGACCGTTCTGGAATTGCTTATACTGCTCAAACACACGTATACTGGATAGGCAATTATCACCATAAACTTTGTTCCTATCAATTGCCTATCAATTCAAATGTTTCTGTAAAAGTTTTTGCCTAGCTTAAAACAAAATTTAATATTAGCTTTTTGTTCAATCGTGTTTTTGTGACGAAGTGACAGAAGTTACTGTCACTTTAAGGGTTATAACTTGATAATCCCTTGATCGATTCTAATGATGGTGGTCTTGTTTTATAGAGGAGATATACAGCTTACGGATTAAAACTAAATTTAAAAAGTTCTGCTTTTTTTTCTACATACATGTACAAATACCAATTTAAAATTTTAATTTCTGTCAACCAGAGTGAGTGGGAAAATCGTTTATATATGTGGAATTAATATATATTATTAATATGCTTGCAGACATTGTAACATGTGGTTCAAATCTATAAATCCAAAAAAAATTGCACTATAACTTACATGCCTAAAAGATCTATAGAGAACGGCATATGTAAGTACCTTAAAAATTAGCTGCTCGACCTCGAACAAACGAAAATAGTATTTATGACAGTTCAGCAAACTTTAACATACAATATTTTGTATGATATGCTACGAGGCTACAATTTATTAAACTAAAATTTTATATAATACTATTAAACTTCAGTTGTTTCCTTCCATTTTAATTCTGTAATGTTTTACATTAAGAAAACTTCTGTGACATTTGAAATAGCCAAAAACTCGATCGATTTAAAATACTACAGATAAACATAAATGCAAATGTTCAATACTATTTATCTTCTGAGAACATTTATGATGTATTATGTATACAAATTATTTAGTATATCATGAGTAGTTTGTTAATTTGTACTAATAAATTTTCGATACGTTATATGTTGTGTATATTTGGCGAAGCAGATGACTTAAGTTTATGATACAGTATTGAATACATTGACTTTCGACACGAGCTTTCGAGGTTTTCTTTGCGTTGTGGTTAAAGAAAAATAGTTACTAAAATGATGATAAATATTAGGATTAGAAAACACTGTCAAATTGGTACTAGAGATTTTGGAATAATGCTTGGGATTTTAGTTTTTCAAAATTAGAACTTGAATATATAGTTTCAACCTGTAAAAAATTAAGAGGAAGTAGATGAATTTCGCACAACTTGACTCAGGAAAACAAGCAGTTTTCCCAACAAATACATATCCCTTTAATTGGCACGTTGGTGCAATAGGACACAGACAAGTGACAGTGGAAACAGATAAGTAAGACAGTGAAAACAGATAAGATAATCTGACAAAGCTGACAGCATGTTGCAAACATACCTTTATTATTCGTTTTGATCACTTCAAAATCATCACTTTGAAATTGTCGACGAAATCTAGTTTGTAGTTGAACTTTGTTTATATTTTGTGCATTATATTTTTATTTTTATATGTGTTTCTAGTCAAAAGTATAAAAACCCTCAGTCAAGCTAGTAACCAAGCTAGGTAAGGCCAGATGCCTTCTGAGATCTTTTCTACGTTAAAAAAAACTCAGCAGTTATTAGGATTTTCGAGAAAATGAATGTTATACACAAATAAAAGGTTGATGTAACCAAAACCAAATGTAAAAATAAATGTAACCAAACTGATAAAGAATAAATTAAATTTATCTGTCAAGAAAGCCTAGTTATTTTGCGATGTCATCATAAATATTGCAAATTAATGTGATATAATATACAAGGAAAATAAATTAAAAATATACAATATTATTTTAATAACTAGATTATAATTGGTACAATAAATTATAATATTTATATATATCTAAAAATTAATATGGTAATTAAATTACATATCTACCCGTCTTTTTTGATTGTGAATATAAATAGTTATCAAACTAGTACTGGATATTTTTGTAAAATGTCATAGCAGCCATTTTTTGTCTTATGTCCGCCAATATTGACGTTTGTGTTTAGTATTGTTTGGCAAATCATCATGAAAAGATTTGTTGCACAGCGTATACAAACTGTTTAAATTTATTACAACAATAATGAATCTATGCGGTCTATGTTTCGCGCCTTACGAGACCTACAGAGTTTAATATTTGTAATTTAAGTAAAAATTCGAAACAAATGGTAGTGTTTGCGATATTAAGAATCCAACCTGTCAAAAACTTAAACGTATTGCTGAAAACATCGATGGTGTGAACCAAAGTTAGAATGAAAATCCAGAACTATCAATTACAGGTCGTTCTCAAGAACTTGGGAAGATTTGCATTTCAAGGCGTATAAAATTCAGTTGACCCAAGAACTCGAAGAAACAAATGACGATTTATTTAAAGCAACTTTACACAGATCCAATAGTTCATGAAAAAATCATCTTTAGCGATGAAGCTCATTTTTGGTTAAATGGCTTCAGAAATAAGTTAAATTGTCGCATTTGGAGTGAACAAAACCCACATACAGTTCTTGAAACATTTTCACATCCACAAAAATTAACAATTTGGTGTAGTTTGTGGCATGAAGGTGTAATTGGACCGTACTTATTTGAAAACGAAAATGTAAATGCAGTTACTGTCAATGGAGAAGGTTAGATAAACATAATTATTGATTTTATTTTGGTATGAATGGGATGAATTTGATCTGGACGACATGTGATTTCAACAAGAAGGTGCAACCGATTTATGGGGGCAATTGGTATCCCAGAATAGAATTAAAAAAAATCCACAGGCGGTCATTTACATGAAATTATTTTTAAGTAAAAATGCTATAAACCGATATTTAAAATTAAAAAAATCACATTGACGTCTTTTATCGTTTTGTTTTTATGCCAAATTTAAAATATAGCTGTTATTTGATAACCCTTTATAATCTTTAAAACATTTTTTCTTAATATTTATTAATATATTTACACCTTTCAACTCAACTCAACTTTCAACTAATTAGATCTATTTTTTACAGAATGTAGCAATTTACATACTTAATCAATATTTATTACTGAATAACTGATGTTAAATGACTATTAAATTAAAAAGAAAAAACAGATGCCAGGCTCGTTCATTTCTCTCTACCAACATTGCAGAGAAAGTTATTGTTTAGTAAAAGTAAGTGAATGTATATTAATCTAGTTTTTTGAAGTACGAAGATTCTGTTTTCTCACGAATGCGATTATGAAGAGCGCCTTTCCATTCGGCATTATCCGCTTTTAACCGTAAAGTAGGCGAAGAACGAGAGAACCGTCGAACAACAACTTAACTTTTTATCGATGCCATTAGCAACTGATCTTTTGAACGTCCGCCGTTCGCGAAGAAAAAATCTGGTTTGTGAAAATTAGTACTTATATTTGTGGAATTTTTAGAAAGTTACTTAGATTAAAAGAAAAAAAATCACTATACAGTTACTAAAGTGATGACTCAATTAGTAAATTGTTAGAAAACAAAACATAATTTTAATAAATCATATTTGAGGCATATTATTGACAATATATATATATATGAGACAATGTATATTAATGTATAATTTTCAAGTAATGTTAAAGTAATAAAAATGATATAACTTATACTACCGATGTATTCATTTAACTATTAACTAGTTTTTACTTATTACTCAAAGAAGTTATCCAGAAAGCATAAGATCGCTGGGTTGCATGCCTTCATGCCTGTTGCGTCAAATATGGCAGCATTATCAGGCGACAATATCATTGAGAATATGGAAACTAGGTTTTGAAGATATTTTTAGTTAACACATGTTATTCTATTGTTAATTAAGAATTGTTCTTTCGTACGGAATTTCATAACTATAGAATCTTTTTATATTTATATATGTATTTGTGTTTGTTCTCTTACCTAAAAAAATAACTTAACTTAACTAATTAATTAATTACTTTCTTAGCTTTAAGGCTGCGTGTGGCAAAAGAGAAAATGTTAAAAATAATAATTTTTGGGTTAAACATGGTTTGCTTTTTATGAGATGTTTTCATTCATTTAGTTTAAAATTAATGACATCCTGCATCATTTCTTAAATTTTCTTTTTTTTGTTTTTCAAAGTAGTTAACATAAAATTTCTTAACTTCCTAAGATAGACTTTTGAATTTATTCTTACAGAGGCGATTTTATCTCCTGACGTGACTCTTAGCGATTGCCCTTTTCAAAAATTATGCATTTATATTATATCAAAAATATCCTATGCCAGTAAGTCAGACATTAAGCATTAACAAAGCAAAAAGTGTCGGGGCTGGTGTGTTTAAATAACATACATCAATTATACCGCTAAACTTGATAGAATATAAGCTATCTTAGATTGGTAGAATTTAATGAGATGCTAAAATTTAACAGATAAATAATAGATATGAACAGAATATAATTAAACATTTTTTAAATGATCATTCTCAATTTTTATCTCTGACTTTTTGGCATTTTAAGGTTATTCTTTCAGGTGTCAATTCATTCGTTTGAGAAGTTATTGATCTTGACTACCTTTCGTCAAAACCGATTTGAAATTTTCTCTTTGATATTTTGCTCTCTTGGTGGACAGCTTTGAACTGATGATTCTGAATAAGATAATAAATGCACATTCATTACATTTAATTAATTTAAGTTAATAATCTCTAATGTTTCTACAATTTGAAATGCAACTACAACAATATCCTTTTTTTTATTTTGTTAAATAGGCGAGATAATAAGGGAGGAACATAATTGAAATAATAGCTCTAACCAGGCATTACAATTGATAATATGAAGAAAGGGATATCTGCTTCGTATCTCCTTAATGAATTTATTGTAAACTCATGTTCACCCCTTTATTGGCTTCATTGACCTCACTGCTTTGTCAAGCCTGACTGTATATTATTTGGTATATAACAATTAGTTTTATTGAACATGCTTTATATAGATGAGATTGTAAGAGATACTAGTACATGTACAGAGTCTTTCTATGTAAGAGTTTTCTTTTATTTTAAATTAAACATATTGTTTATTTTTTGGTATATAATTAAGCGATTGTTCGATCAATCTGTCTCTTGTTCATTAACCTAAAACACCTTTTATGAAAATGTTTATTTACGTTGTCAAGAATTTGTAACTTAACCTCACTAATGACAAGTCGAATGATATCCTATTGGAGATTATTCTTATAAAACATTTATTTAACTTGGTTTCTAAGAAAATAGTTATATGATATCAATACACCGTATATCCATTGTTTATTTTCATGGTTATGTATGAGATGTTGGCACTGGCAATTCGGCACTATGTGGGATTGGTCTTTTTGCAGATTATAGATCTGGGTACTTCCATGGTGTGCCTCAGTTTAGTTGTGATACTCTTTATATTAGTCAAACAAAAATAACAATCACTTACGTGATCTGTTGGTTTCATCCAAATCATTGGCACAGCAAAGGGCATAGTCTAGATCCCTTAGCCCAACCCAATAGAAGTTACACAGTAGATATGTAGGGATACATGTTACAGAGTAGATATGTGGGACCAAGGATTTATATTGATGGTCCATAGGAAAACCAAAGAAACCCAAATAATTTTTGGTTACTAATGGTGTGAAATTTCGACGCCGAAAGGTAAAAGCTAATTCTCCACATATATGACAAAAACTATTCGACTGATTTACACTTTCGTAGCACATTTAAAGCCTTAACGAATCTCAATAAATTTATATTTATATTATTATGATAGCTATATCACTTCAGAAATGATGTTATACGTATATGTAGCTGTCACAAAAAACTGAGAGTGACTGGACAAAATTCTTGTTGAAAAAAAAACAGCATTTATCAGTGTTATTGGATATTTTGGTATTCCACTGTTATTGCCCACGTCGTTATTCAAGAAAGAGGAAATAAAGAAAATTAACTTCCATTATATTTAATTAAATCATTAATTTCATATTAATAGGTGTAGATAAGAAACTTTCTATTAATTTTAAAATTACTAAGAAACAATATTGAGTTAATGCATAAAAGAGGAAATTATTTTAAAGGTGATATTGATTGTTATTTACTTATCAATTAAATCTATCAATTTTGTTGATTAGTTCATAAGTCTTATCTATAACATGTTTGTAACTTGATAGGCAAAATTTAATAGAGACAGTTTGATATCTTTCATTATTTTCTGAAGCTGCATTTTGTCAATAATTATGAGATAGAGAATCTCCTATTCAAAATTTGCTAAACAAATGGTTATATTAATTCATGTGTTTGAAACAGCTGTTTAAATTGCAATAAATGTGTTATTTGCACAATGTCCTACAAAAAATATATATTTCTGATTAAGGTTCTTAATTTTTTAATCACAATATAAAATATGAATTTAGTGTTTCCTCGCTATGAAATATTATTATTTTAAACTATAACTACGATGGCTTTTTGTGGTATTTTTATATTATTATGTTGTCATTAAGCACTCATTATATTAAAATATTATGTTTATGGCATTGAAGTAAGAATAGGCATTTTTACTAAATATAATTAATTTATAAAGGTTTGGTTTGGTTATTATCAACATTAAAAAGTTAAAATCATCATGACTGATGATTTCAATATTTCAACAGCAATATTTATCTAAAGACTTTATCTAAAGAAAGAGAAAAAAATTTAACATGCAATGAAAAAATAAATCAGATTTTTAAGATTTTTATTCAAAAAATAATCAACAATAAAAAAATAACAATAACAAATAACAACTATGATGCATGACTATGAGTAAGATGAGGAAATGATGTATCAGCCTTGCGTCTTCTTAATGAAGTTAGTGTTTACTATGGTGGTACACGACTTTGTATACTGGAACCTTTACAGGTACTGGTTTAGTGATCTTGATTGGTACGTGCTTTTCAACTGGAACTGGCACAGGTTTTTCAACGTGATATGGAACTTCCTTTTCTACTTTGTATGGTACTGGTTTCTCAACTGGGATGGTTATGGTCTTGATGACTGGCACAGCTACAGGTTGAGGAACATTGATGTGGACAGGATAGGGTTGTGGAACAGGTACAGCTACTGGTTTGGGCACTGGAACAGGAACGGCATGAGGAACAGGAACAGCTTCATGCTTGTATACTGGAATGGGCACGTGTTTGGTCACTTCAACAGTATGGGACAATTCGTGTCCTCCACCATGGCCACCATCTCCGTAACTGCCGTCATAACTGGCATTTACGGTGAGGAAAACGCAGAAAGCTGATACACAAGCCTATGGAAAAAATTAGATTCAATTACAATAAAGTACTATAAAAGTTGGAATAAAAATAAAATGCAAATTGCATGACAACGGAAACATGAACAACACGAACAACATGACACCAATGGAAAAAGTTCGATACTTTTAAATATATTCTTCAAAAAACCCAAAAATCACATGACATCGCAATAATATATTACACAAAGCAAATAATTTTCAACTTACTAAGAATTTCATTGTACACTAGTATGAGTTGTGTACAGCAAACTGAATTAAATGTTCGGATTAATGCAGTTTGTTGACTGATGCTTTGATCTGAATGCGGAAACTATATATACTGGCGAGCAAAATATACTTTCACTATTTGGAGTGTATGAATGGGTGTGTCATTCAGAAGATTCATATCGTTTTTTAATAAGTAAAGGAAGTAATTTACAGATTGAAGAAAAAGTTAGTGAAGTATTTAAGAAAAAAATAATCAAAACAAATTTCTACTTAAAATTGGCCAGTTCTTTGTTATGTTAAAATAGGAATTTAAAAAAATTTCTATATTTCTGGTTTCTCAGTTAAGATTTTTTTATTACTGATTAAGTTAATATATTACAACAATTTTTACTTATACGTATTGTTTGTAAAATGTTGTTTTTTTTTATTAAATTTCCGTTTATATTTTTAATAATATTTATGCCAGGGAGCTATTTAAATCGGGTTGATTAAATACAATAAATATATCATAAATATATTTTAACAAGTCGTGATATACAATAAACTTGGCATTCTCAATGCGTGTCTGAGACCGAAAAAATTCTCTTCTCTCTTCTCTCGTCTTCGAAATTGTATTTTAACATTTTTCAAGTTTTGGTTTCGGTAGACATTTTATTTCAATATGAGCTGACTAATTTTGAGCAAAATATTGAAAATTATCTTTTATAATTTCTTAATGTTATGTATATAGAAAAGCTTTTAGTATATTGAACAAATTATATACACTGTTCCAATAAATAAGCCTTCCTTTATTTTTCCCTATTTATTATCACTTAATTAAAGAAATATTTCTTCCAGATACATGAAACCATTACCTTCTATGTCCATGGTTTTGAAAATTTTTTTATTAGCCCAGGCTTAATATGGAGAGGCGGAAGAAGCATCTTTTTTGGGTTAACCAGGCGGGCATATTTTGTGTTTGAAATACCAGCTTCAAAAGAAGTTCTATGAGGCCAATCTTTCTTACTATAATGTTCTTTTGTTGCCCTATGGTTCCATATATACAAAAAATAGCAATATTTTATACCAAAGTACTCTAAAGTCAACTACAAATAATTTCAATGAGCCCCATGATATAAAAGAGAAGCAGATATTTGATAACTATCTAAATTAAACGCAAAAAGAGCATTTTCATCAACGTTACAAAAATCATATCGACATGTGTTATTAGATAAACCTTCCTACCATAATCCCTACCTAATTACCTTACCATATCATATTAATATAATGACTTACTTTTGGGGCAGTTACTGAATTTAATTTTAGCAAAATATTGTAAACCCTTTCCTGATGCTTGAACATATTATATATGTGTCGACGATATGTCTGAATAATTTTTGTATTAGTGATTTCTTTTAAACACTAGATAAGGAATAAAAGTTTTTAATTAAATATATTCTTAATATACACATATTCTTCTGACTTCGCATACAATTTTTCTTTTTTGGTTAGTCACGAATACAGTAATAACTTTTATAACAATTTATTTTGAAACACTCGGATAATTTAAAATAACATTGAAGCCCATAATTTATTTTTAAGCACTTATTTTGAAGACAAATAATAACAGAAATATATTTATATTAGAATGTCAAAGAATGATTCGTGAATTCGTGTAACCAATTTAGTTTATCCGATAAATAATAAACATAGTTATCATTTATACAGATTACTCAACACAGTTTACCCAGCTGTCTTAATTAATTGAATATTAAGATACTTAGTTTCATTTTGTTGCAAGGTATTTGCCTTTATGTTTTCCAATAGTTGAAACATTTCTTACAATTAATTTCTGGAATAGTGTTCAGAATTTGCAAAGAATTCTCTTATATCTTAACAATTGACTGAAAATGTAGCAACTTCAGCCAGTGAAAAAGAAAAATTCACATGAAGTCAAATGAAGTGAATACGGTGTTTCTGGATTATTTTTGTTGAATATTTATCCAAATAAACACTAATAATGTGACACTGTGAACTTCAATGATGGATTGTCATATTACAAAACCCACAAATATGAAGTGAAACGATGAAGAAATACTGATTGCTTCACGCAAACAATACCTTACATTTAAATATCATTCTCTATGCAATAGACGATTATAATAATAGAGAACAGGTACAATTGTTTTGGGCTTACTTTGATGAGAGTTATTCGGTCCCGTTAATTTCTTGCAAACCATTTAATTGATTATTGATCTGTTTTGTACTGTCTATCATTACGCTATAGTACGAATAGACAGTAGTTGAATAGACATTTCAACAATGAATCGTGCAGAGAAAGTACTTTTTAAGCAGAACAGATTGTTATTTAAAAAAATCAATAATTTTGAAACAATACAAAAAACACGTTTCAAGTCCAAATTGTTTTTTAAATCCATTATTATGGTGCATTTCATATTTTATTACTTACTTATTAATTATCTATGATCTGAGTGAATTTGAATCCTTGCCTTCTTTGAACATTTCATATTAATTGTAAATCCTTGCATGTAACTGACACTCCTAACCAAAACATACACGCATTATTTCTACAATTTAAACATAATATAGGTTTGAATTTGAACATATATTGAAATTCGATCTGAAAACAGAATGTAATGCGAATTCTTGAACAACATTTTTCAAATTTAAAAGTGTAATATGTCGTCGTTATAACATACGATTTTGCATAGATCTTAAACAAAGATCTTCTACTAATCTACAATAATCAATTCCATATGGCTGATTTAGGAAGTTTAAATTGCAATTCAGCGAAAGTTTCTAAACAACAGTATATCAAATTTTCAGAATACTATCATTAATCATTGTATTGAACTGTTTTTACCATCTGTCTTGTTAGATATACGTGTGATAAGACATATTTCTTTTCAAGCAAGCAAAGAAGAAAAATGACAAATTAAACTTTATGTTTCATACACTCTTATATACATGTTCTATGAAATATTCCTCAGTTAAGAGAAAAACTTACTCATAAGTAATCTAGTTTTTAAATTATTGTATAATATATTTGTATTTTAGATTAGTATATTTGTTTGAATCTTGTTATTAATGTTAATTACATAGTAAGAATTTAAACTAAAGTTATATGTATAACCTGTTAGCAATACATATATATATATATATATATATATATATATATATATATATATATATATATATATATATATATATATATATATATACAGAGTATTAATGAAATACTCTACCAAACTTTTTTGGTAAATTTTACGCCACAAAATAACACAAAAATATCATACCAACATGGGTCCGGAGATCTTTCGTATTCGAGATACAAGGGGTTAAAGATTTCATTTATTTCTTTTTTAATTTATATCTTCCGCATAAAGTAAAGTATTGTAACCAAATTTAATATACATCATCAGTCTTCCGGTTGCCATAAGTCCTATCACCAGCCAGTGGTGGAGTTATATGATTTTGTAACTAATTAATTTAAAAAATAATGTGTATAGTTCTATTCAAAATTATACTTAAATACATTTTTCAACAAAGAATATTATTATCTACAAAAAGTGTATCTTAACATTTTTTCGTATCGGCCTCGGTTTCATAGCAAACTTGATTTTTCACTTAACAAACAGGTTTCTGTCAGGATAGCATGGCCAAAAGAGAGGACCTTCTGAAGAACTGTTTTTATCGAATTTCATGCACAGAAGCTTACATAAAGGACAACAAATAAAATTATAATATCATACTCTCCAGGTCAACATTGGTGGAGGGGGTTGATCTCCTTTAGGAATTTACAATCAAAAAAATTCTTAAGGTCGTTTCTGCATTAAAGAAAAATTATATAAATATTTCTAAATGAGGTGTTATTTATTAATTAAAAACCAAAATATTGAAATTAGATGCTTGAAATGGCTTCCACAAAACTCTATGCACGCCCTACATTTACGCACCATTGATTCACGCGTTCATTCTAAAATTCCAGGTGTGTTGCGAATTTTATCAAAAGCTTGCTCAATTCTTCTGAACATTACGATATATTATATTTCAGTGCTGTAAACTAATGATTTATGTATCCCCAAAGAAAATAGTCAAGTGGATTACAGTCTGGTGATTAGGCTGGCCAAAGAACCGGATCCCTCTTCCAATCCACCGATTAGAAAATTTTTCATCCAATATGTCTCGGGTTTGTCAACTAAAATTTGCCGGAGCACCGTCTTACATAAACCATAATCTATTCCTAACATCTAATGCGACAACTTCGAGCAATTCAGGCAGATCCTTGCGGAGAAATCTCGAATATACCTGCCCAGTTAATGTTGCTGGTAAAAAGAATGGTCCGATCAATCGGTTGCCAATTATTCCAGCCCAAACATTGTCGGCAAACTGTTATTGGTACCGAGTTTGAATAGGATTCTCTTCTACCCAAAAATGTTTTTAATGAAAATTTATTATTCTCTCTCTTGTGAATTGAGTAGTAAATAGTAAATAGTCCAGAAATATGAAAATTGGGATCAAATGTATGTTGAATAAACCAATGACAAAATGTCAAACAGGGCAAAAAATTCCTTGGAAGCAATGCAGGTACCCTCTGAATATGGTAAGGGTAGAAGTGGTGTTCCTTTAAGACATCCCACACAGTGACATGAGACATGTCCATATTCACTGTAATGATTCGGCCTCTATCTTGTGCTTGAAACTTGAAATTACCTTGCTTCCTTAAACGATGATGAACATAAGAAAGCATGCTTCTACTGGAACATACACGTAGTGGAAATGCTGCCTGGTACAAAAGTCTTGCTCTTCTTTGTATCACAATATCGGCTAATATTGCATTAGTATACTTATGCATATTTCTGCCTTGCCCGCTAATGTATTGTAAAGTAACAATAACGCCAAACTATTTCAGTTGCTAATGATTAACATGTCGAAAACTAAGTGCCATTGAAGTTTTGTGAATCTGGCGTTATTAGGTAAATTATTGACCTTCATAGGTAAGCTGATTCCATTATATTAGTTATTTTATTATGTCAAGTTTGCCATGAAAACGAGGTAGATACACTTTTTGTAGAGAATAATATTCTGTGTTGAAAAATCTATTTAGGTTTAATTTTGAACAGGACCGTACTAATTATTTTTTAAATTAATTAGAAGCAAAATCCTATAAGTTCACTACTGGCTATTGTAAGACTTGATATTCTCTCAGAAAATATTAATATTCTCTTATAAATTAAAAATTTTAAAAATTGATATCTTCCACCCCCTGTATCTCGAACACGAAGGACTTCCGGACCCATATTTGTATGACATTTTTGTGTTATTTGGTGACGTATAATTTGCCAAAAAAATCTGGCAGAGTATCCCATTAACACCCTGTATATATCTAGATATATAAACCTTTTATTTTTCAATTTGTTTATTCCATACATATGGAACTAAGTAAATAATATTTGGGATTCTATAGGTAACACCATTTCTTAAAGGTTTATCGAAAATGATGTTTTATGGAATCCAGTAACATAAAATTGATCTTGGATGACTCCTATGGATCATAACTGTGCTCCTTTGAGAATATAACCATGTTTTTGATTGTGTTCAAATAATCTCCGGCAATTATAACTTGTGGCTGCGGCAAAAACTTTTCATGTTGCAGAATGTATGGTATAGTACATGATGATGTATAATAATTTGCATGTGTGACGCCGATAACTACATTTTATTTGTAAAATACATTAATAAAAACAATGCAATAACACCCGTTTCAGAGAAGAAACAATTGAGATTTGAATTACCAACTATTGGAATACCCGCGTTATGATATATCTTTAACTCAATCTTATCTCAATTTTTTACCGAAACTTTCCTAACTTGCCTAGTTTTAATCCTTTGTTATTACCATTGAAGTAAAATAACTTTTTATTTAACTTAATTGGATATATTATATTTAATTTAACTTAATTGGATATACTTCACTAACGTGAAGCGTGATGATTTGGATGTAAATTTCAACTCTCTTGAGCTCTTGATAAATGTGCTATTAACTTACGAAAATGGCACCATAACGAATTCCTTGATGATAAACTTTCTATATAAGAATAATGTACTATATGCTATAAGGTCTCACAATATGAGCAAAAGCCTTTCTTGTGAAAGTGAAAAAAAAGCGATATCCATAAAATAGATTGTATTTTTCGTTATTGTACATTTAAAATTCTTATTTGATAACAGGAAGAAGTAGTGGGCTGAATTATCACAAGTTAGATATAATGTAGTCAACTTTTATAAATTCTGGAGGATTGATTTTTTACCATAATAAAACTTCTTAAGAATGCAAATAATTAAAGAATACCGGAATAAGTAGGAACGGGAACTTCTGCACAAACTGGTTTTTCTACAGATATATATTCCTTTCAGCAATATTAGTTTTCACTTTG
Source organism: Cosmopolites sordidus (assembly GCA_031761425.1). Taxonomy (NCBI): domain Eukaryota; kingdom Metazoa; phylum Arthropoda; class Insecta; order Coleoptera; family Curculionidae; genus Cosmopolites; species Cosmopolites sordidus. Next base: position 15,976 of record JARFXV010000931.1, on the reverse strand, counting down.
TATTACAGTTTCCTTTCTGGAAAAAATTTTAAAAGTATACCCAATTAAAAAAAAAAGCAATTTTGATAAAGCTGATAATTGATCTAATGAATTTATAACTCTTTATAACTAGATGTATCATCTTTTACATACATTTTTTCGATGATTTTAGACCAATGTGGAAAAATTATATTTACAACAGCAACTAACCAGTACGCCCAGGGAATGGGTATGGCAAATTTTGGGAGAGTGGTGGATTAATATGAGGTTATTAAAAAATGTTAAAAGTATATTTGAAGACACCAAAAATATCATAAAAACTAAAAATCCAATCTCTGAAGTTTGTAACTAACTAATTTATAACAATCTAGTAAGGGAGTCAGATATTAGTTTACTGTGTTTGTGTAGCAACATAACTGTAGGGGATGGGCCGATGTCAGAAAGTCACTGTCTGAAGAGATTTTTGGGTTGAAAGAGTGATAGGACAGTATTTTTTTGAAGATAATGATGGAAGTCCTGTTACAATTAATAGTGAACGCTATAGGAATATGCTAACAGAGTATCTTTGGCTTAAACTGATAAATGTGGATATAAACAATGTTTTCTGTCAACAAGATAGTGCGACTAATCACATATATCGTCAAAATATCACTTCACTGCATGATAAGTCTCATGGTCGCGTTATTTCGAGAAATGAATTGCTTGGAAGATCATCATCATCTCACGCCAATAAATTATTTTTTTGTTGGATTATGTTAAATGTCTGATTTAAAGAAATAAACCATGAATAATTCTTGACTTTAAGCGAAACATTCAGATTACCAGTAGCTGAGAGTATTCGAAAATTGAGCCACCAGAACACATTCCACCAGGCGAAGCCGAAGGGGAAGTTTGAACGACATTAGTTTTAGAATTATGCCGGTTCTTCTGCCAAATAAAATAAAAAATACCGAATTATCACTTATAGTTATCATTGTGCCTCAGCTTAAAGTTCTGAAAACTCTCAACTTGGATAACTCTTTATAAAATAAAAATCATTATTCATTATCAAACTAAAACTGCATACTCACCATTCATTCACAACAGTTAAAGTATAAATCTCATAAATTTCAATATTTGTAATTTTTTTCGGGACATGCAAGAATATCTTATGAATATACTATGATACCATTATATACCATCATACATACTGATACATAGAAATGATCTATAAGTCATAAAAAGTAATATATCAAAATTTCCGAACATTTTAATGGAAAATATTATTTTTTTGAACTTAAAACAACTCAATAACAACAATATATTATAATTTTGAATATATGTAGTTTTGAGCCCCAAGGACGAGCGGCACCACGTCAAACATCAGTTCGATAAACTCAAAGAGATTTACCATTAAACACCGAATCACTTTTTCAGATTAAATAATCTCCTAATGATGCTATCATGGTTAGCGAATGGTGTGTCGAGAACTTTAAAAAAAAGTGACTCGGTGTTTAGTGGTAAATCTCTTTGAGTTTAGTGTTTCACACCGAAGGTTCTAATAAAAAAATTGATCAGTTCGATAGTTCAATAGTTTGAACATGATAACTGAAGTTAAGCGACATCGACTTCTGGAAGGGCGGCAGTAATATAGGTAACCCAATAAATCGACACTTAGGGGTATAGGGGTATCAAAACCCAAGGGCCTCCAAGGCCTGTAGCGCCGAATAATGATAAAAATCTGTTGTGTAAAATAACACAATAACTTGATCAAATTTTATAACAAGTGTGGCAGTTAATAATTCTTTTGTTTTTTAGAGATGGCGTTGGCCTTGTTTCCAGTTTTAAAAAGTAAGGACGAGCGGCACCACGTCAAACATCAGTTCGATAAACTCAAAGAGATTTACCATTAAACACCGAATCACTTTTTCAGATTAAATAATCTCCTAATGATGCTATCATGGTTAGCGAATGGTGTGTCGAGAACTTTAAAATAAAGTGACTCGGTGTTTAGTGGTAAATCTCTTTGAGTTTAGTGTTTCACACCGAAGGTTCTAATAAAAAAATTGATCAGTTCGATAGTTCAATAGTTTGAACATGATAACTGAAGTTAAGCGACATCGACTTCTGGAAGGGCGGCAGTAATATAGGTAACCCAATAAATCGACACTTAGGGGTATAGGGGTATCAAAACCCAAGGGCCTCCAAGGCCTGTAGCGCCGAATAATGATAAAAATCTGTTGTGTAAAATAACACAATAACTTGATCAAATTTTATAACAAGTGTGGCAGTTAATAATTCTTTTGTTTTTTAGAGATGGCGTTGGCCTTGTTTCCAGCGCCATCTCTTAAAACACCAACTCGATTCACAGTCTAATCTCTTGTCATTTTGTTGCTAAACGCCGTTTGCTTCGAGTTAGCGTCATATTTTTTTCGTGTTGTAAAAATGTTGAGTTTCGAGCCAAATACGTGGCACGTACGTTTGTGGCACGTACTACTTTTTCTGTTCAATCAAAAGAAAAACGCGAGTGAAAGCAATGCAAAGCAAAGCATGCATGCAAAGCAAATGCATGCAAAGCAAAGCAAAGAAAGAGTGAAGCAAGTCGTATACTTGTGGAAACTTACGGTGACAATGTCCTAACGCAAGATGTGGATGGAAATGTGGAGTCATTGGAAAGATTCAGAAGATAGGAAAATGGGTCCCACATCAGCTCAACGACAGACAGATGGAAAAGCGAAAAATGGTGTGCGAAGTTTTGATTTCTCGGAATGAAAGAAAGTCTGTTTTGCATCGGATCGTGACTAGAGATGAAAAATGGATATATTTCGAGAACCTAAAACTCAGCAAATTATGAGTTGATCCAGTACTATCATTAGCATCGACAGTAAGATCAAATGGCTTTGGAATGAACACCAGATTAAACAGTTAATACCGTTTGCTACCGTCAACAAATCAACAACAATTTGAACCACACATTGAGCGAAAAGAGACCAGAATGGACTACACAATACACAACTACTACTTGTCTTCAACGATTCTCACGCACTTTCCATGAAACACTTCAACAATTACGGAGATATCAAAAAATGGCTTTATGACTGGACCACTTCAAAACATGTATACTTTTTCTGAGAGGGCATCCACGAATTGCCAGAGAGATGGGAAAGATATGCAGCTAGAGAAGGCGAATAAACCATTTTTTTATCTTTCTCCCTAATTAAACGTGTTTTTTAAAGAGAAAATTGAGAATTATTAACCGCCACACCTAGTAAGTAAGTATAAGTCATAAAAACTCTTCTATACATACAGCGTATTAAACCGGGTCCATTTTTATAGTTTCTTTTCAATTTGGCTTAATGAATTATAAAGAATATTTAACTTTATACTTTTAAATATTAATATCTGTAATTACTAGAAATTTAGAAAAACCCGTCCTATTATTCCCAATCCATATATTAAGTATTTTTTATGTATAACTCTATAGCTGAAGACAAACGTTATATTAACAGTCACTGATGTATTTGTTTTATTTTTGTACTTTCACTTCTTTCATCTTATTTAGATCTAGCGCACAACTGTGTTGATGTAAAAGTACTTATCAGTTTGCCGTTATACCCTTAATTGCTTATATTTGATTTGAAAGAAGAAAAAAAAATTTTAATTTTAAAAAGGAATTTTTTAACATTTTCAAATAATTTTTTCCGGAACTGATTTATGTCATAGTGCTTGATTATGCACAATTATTAATATAATTAAGATATTCCAAATGAAGGAAGTGTAAAAATTTAAACTTTTAAAGGCTCAGAGAGTGATACCAAAAATCGTTTAATTTTTACTTGTTTCAATGTATTGTAAGTATTATGAAAAGTTATATTGTCATTGTCAGAATATTGTTAAACTAACGTGATATTATAACAGTAATTGGAACAATGTAAAGTCAACTAAGTTTGTTTATGATTAAAGTTATTCTGAAATCCATTATCCAATCTCTTACGATTTTCTTATTTTTTGTATTTGTTAGAAAATTACTTTCTGATATTACGATTATTATTTTTATTCTGAGACAGTAAGTGGGAATCTAAAATGTTTCAAATTAATGTCACATTTTCTATTTATATAAGTTAGCACCTAGAGTGAGAGTGAATGGTGAATAAAAAAATAATTCGAATGACGTTTCTTATCTTGATTAGATTCAGTTAATTTGGCTATTACTGACAGATTGACATTGATGAATGTTCACACTACATCTATATCAATCTTAGTTACTTGACATAGATTTTCTGTTATCACCTAAACTTAAAAAGACACAAAAACAAATACAATGAAATGAAAAAGAAAAACTTATACAGGGTATTCCGTGTTGATATGTTCAAAATTTAGTAGTTCAAAGTATAAAACTGACTTAATTTTAAGTCTAAAAAACACAAAAGTGGTAGATCGATCTTTATTCGTTCCGAAGTTACAGGCCTATGAAGTTATAAAAAGTAAATAATTAAATTGCAACTCGTAAATAAAAAATTATTATATTTCGCATACCTTTAATTAATGATATTTTCAAAATGCCTTCCTCTTTGCTGAATACAAGCTTTTCTTGTCATCGTTGGGCGGCTGCCTATCATAATTTTCAGGATTTTTATTTCTGGGGGTACGTGAAAGATTTAGTGTATACACAAATTTGAAACACAATTGAGAAATTATTGGAGCGTATTCAGCAAGCTTACTACACTAAATCTTATGCCTACACTAAATCTTTCACGTACCTCCAGAAATAAATATCCTGAAATTCCTCGCATTCCTTCGCATTTAATTTTATTAGAAGAACATAAGGACCAAGTACCAAATCATGGATTAAGTCAACTCAAATGTTTACGAAAAATGCATGCTGAAAGTTAGACCTAGGTATTGCTTTGGGATTTTATGTGCAGGTTTTTCAAATTTATGATACCTAGTATCGTCAATGATGTTGACTGTCCAAAAGACTGTTCTACAAAAATGAAAATTTAGTCGTGACTGTTATAGAATCTAGGTAGAATAAACTAGGCGATAATGTCTGTCTGAAGTAATCCAATTGGGTTATTGGCTTTCACGTTTCAAAATTCGCCAAACTATCGTTTGTGGTGCTTCAATTTTCCGCTAATTAAACGTACACTTGTAGTTCAATTCCGAGTAATAGCATTTAATATTTGTTTGAAGTACATTTATTGTTTATCATATACGCCAGTAACTTCGGAATGAATATATATATATATATATATATATATATATATATATATATATATATATATATATATATATATATATATATATATATATATATATAAAGATAGATATGCTTTTTAGTCTGAGAATTAAGTATATTTTATGTACTTAAAAATGTTGCTGCTTAAGCCAGAAGTGTAGGGTTGAGATCAAAAAGATGAACTTTCTGCAGATAACCTTAATTACTGTTACGCAGCTCATGGTCTCTTAAATCAAACGATTTATAAAAAACAACTCGATATGCTAATCAGTCAGGAGCCAGACCTAAACAAAGTAACAACCGATTTCTGCGATATCGATGACGATTGTTTTATCCGCGTGAACCACTAACTATCGGTGACCCAGCACTAACGGCCCGGGAAGCGCCTTCACAAACGTAGAAACCCAGGGTCTAGCTATTTACTAGTGTTACTTTTTGCCAAATAGACCTATTAAGGAATTTGAAGAGTTATTATATAATCTCGAAAGGCATATCGCAGAGCTCAAAAAAATTATATTATAGAAGGATATCTAAATACAAAAAACCTCAATTTTCAACTCAAAAACAACAAACCAAAGAGGGTATATACTGGAGGAATGGTTAGAGACTAATGATCTAATTACGGTAAATGAAGGAGATATATCTAGTTTCGGTGCTGCAACTGGCAGTTCTCATGGTCGACATTACCATGGCTTCTAGTTGATTAAACAATCATATTACTAAATGGCTATTAGAAGTAGAGTCCGAAAACATACCCGACCACCGCAAGAGAGAACAGATAAATGAATATTATCAAGGATGGCGAATATCCCCAGAGATTCTCGAAACTTTCAAGAACAATTTAGCGATAAGTCAAAACAAGAGAAGATAGGTTAACGTTAATAACAGGACCTCGTTAAACTAATAAAACATATTTGTAAAAGTATCTTCCAAGAAAAAGACAACTTAAGTACAACCATTCTCCAGTGTATTTGTGAACACCAGAAACTGCTGAAAAGAGAAGACGATGTATATTTTTTTCTTTATTTGAGTTTTTCGCCACGATCTAAAACTCAAAAAATATCAAAAATATCTGTTCTTATCTAAATATTTACATAAGAACATCTTATATATCTATTCTTATTTACATAAGAACAGATATTTTTGATATTTTTTTGAGTTTTACATCGTGGCGGAAAACCCAAATAAAGAAAAAAATATATGAATACGCCACAATCATTCAGACATTACTTGTATAGCTATAAGACGATGTATAGCAGTATGGAAAATTACATGGACGTTCTAAAAAAACTAAGAGACAACAAGGATTACACAAAAGAAGAGGCATATAAAACAGCAAAAAAATTATCTAAAAAATGCAAAAAAAATACAGAAATATAAAATGTGGAAAGACTTAAGCCAGAGTTACTTAAGACTTAAAAGTTGAAAAAGAGCTTTGACATCTGGGGTATCAGATAGTAACAGGGAAATTTAAATTAAATAGTCATAGGATAATAGATAAACACGAAATGCAAGAACAAGTGGATCCACTGTTTCCAAAGCGTCCAGTAACTAAATAGCCAGACATAGACCTACAGGAAGGAGCCATTACGCCTCTCACATCAGGAGAAATTATAAATGCAGCAAACAAAATAAAGAGAGGCAAGGCCCCAAGACCAGATAAAATTCATACAGAGATCGCGAAGGTTGTTGTCCTACAGAACGCAAACTCCTGTATCATACAGACCGTTATGCCTATTGAATGCTCCGGAAAAACTTCTAGAGGTGTTGATCAAAAGCAGTCTGGAGAAGGAGATAACAGACTTTAAAATCGTACACGACCATCAATTTGGATCCAGGAAAAGAAAACCAACTATAAATGCACTATCAAAGATTCACTATCACTATCACTATCAAACTATAATTCACTATCAAAGATTATGGACGCTCCTGCCGAAATAAGAACAAAGGCCTACAATAACCAATAATTCTGCACAATTGTCACGTTAGATATAGAAAATGCTCTTTTAATTCATCTCCTTGGGATAATATAGTAAATGTCATACATCGAGCAAAACTCAGCCCGTACCTAATTAAAATGATCCAACTATTCCTCTCAGACAGCTATATAGTAATCCAGTGGGAGCATAAAACATCAAGAACCTATCAATCCTATCGATACTCGGAATCGGAATAGAATGTTTTCTACGCAGAGAAGGATGGCATACCATGGATGGCCTTGGGGTGATCGTAAGAGCAAGGACCTGGTCTGTATTGGAAGAAATAGCACAGTACATTGTTTTCAAAATAGCCCTGGAGATGGATTAAATTGACATTAAAATGTCAGCAAAAAAACTGAAATGGTAATATCGACGGGAAGAAGAAAACTTACAAACTTCCAAATCAATGTTGAGGGCGTCAAAATAAACAGCATGAGGGTTATTAAATACATGGGGATTCACCTATATGAATCCCCATATCCCTTGTCTATACAAAGACGCTAAAATCATCACTCACGTCAAGATAATATGCGGAAAACCAAATAAAATATTAATGGCACTAAACTAAATTTGTGATGGGGGTTGTGATGAATCCAAGACTCCAATGTTACTGAACATCGATAAAAAAAACTACTTTCTGGGCGGGGTTGAAAGCGCGCAGTCATAAGGAAAAAATCCAATTATACCTGCAGGTATAGAGTTGGAGATGGAGTTGGATACATTAGCAGCAACACACATTATAGACAGTAGTACCACACATATAGTAGGTGTAATACTAGGAATATATGGTGGAATAATAAATAAGTGACTAAAGTTATATAGCCGGGCCAATGCTTCTGTTATACTGCATTATTCTTTGATAGTTCTTAACATTTCATTTCTTAGGTGCCCATATAATTATTGCCAGTAATATAATATTTCAGCTTAAGATATTTACTTTATTACTGATCGATATAAAAATAGCCTATTATAAGGAAATAAGTTTTATTTTTTATAGTTACGTACGGGTAACGTCATTCATTTTTCTTTTTCTTGAACCGTCACTATTTTTGAGTCTCAACAGTTTTTAACGTACTACTGTTTAATATAAGATTTGTTAGTCAGTAGGCCTACTTTTACAATTATTGTAATTTATATTTGAATTTGAATAGCAAGACTATGTTGAATAGTAACATTTTAAAATGAAAATAGAAGATTTTTTCGAAAAATGATTGCTGTAGTAGTGATGGGGATAGAGTGTACTAAATTCGAAGAGATTTGCCCCTAAACAACAAATTCCTTTTTTTTAGACTTCTCGAGGCACGTTGTTACCATGTTGCATCATCAGGAGATGATTCAATCTGAATTTGATGGAATTATCTCCTGATATTTGGTTAGTGAAACGTGCGTAGAGAAGTTTAAAGAAAGTGATTTTGATATTTAGTGCTAATTCTGTTCGAATTTCACTAAATTGATACCGTAAGTGTGAAACACTTTCACACTTACGGTATCAATAAAAGAATTGATTATAGAGTATGATAAAATGATTTGATATGTTGTTGTTATGAAAACATTTTGATTTCGGTTATTATAATGAAAGTGCCACGAAAATATATTGGCCTTACAAATAAGTTCATTTGGTATATAACAATTTATAATGTGCAAGGGAAATATGCCTTAATGTGCGTGTAAAAATAGTTTGCTATATTTAGTTCTAGAGAGTTTAACATTAGAGGTGGATCTCATTCCGGTCACCAGCCCAAGCGTCTAGCGTTTACAGTCGACATTACCATTATAACTAGAAGTAAGACAGAATTACCAACAGTCCGAACAAGGTCGAAAAAGATAATATATAATTATGAATTCGAAATGTAATCATAATAATAGCAAATTAAGACATAAATAAATTATGACGTGGGCAGAAAAGAAATATAAGAAAGGTGGATATTTGATAATAATGACAGAAAGAAGGGAAATATTTAGTTTGAATAAGGAAAGATTTTCATATTTGGGCATATTTGACTAGAAAATAAAACGTAAGTAACGCCATACAATAAGCGTCAATGACAGGAAGTCCAAATATTCACTCCACGAAAGGATTATTACATAGCAGAACAGGATTTCGTGATCTAAAATATACAGAACAATATTAATAGTAATACTTGCAAGTCAGTTTGGAAGTCAAAGGCAAAAAATGTTAGGAGTATTGAAATAAATAAAAGGGCTGCATACAGATGACAGAGAAGAAGAAGGTATATAGAACCAGATATGTTAGAAATTGTAAGTTCCCAATCCAGAGAAAGTAAGATAAGTGAGGAAAAGAAAAGATGCAGACCTGAAGGATAGTGATATTTACATAAAATCAAAATCAACGACTAGAAAAGAAAGACAGCAAGCAGAGAAAATAGCCAACATATAGAAGTATTGTACGTTGTAGACTTTGTGGGTTACGTTACGTATACAATGTTTGGCGCCGCAAAACAAATCCAAATCAACTTAACCAAGATTTGCCCAAAACCGCTAAAAATATGATGCATCTTTGAAGGGCATTTTTTCACTTTTCTTATAAGTATAAGTAAATCGTTCCACCCATTCCATTTTTTTCCTAACTCAGCCGGTTGATATTCGTTCCACTAAAGAGTGGGATTTTTGTACTACTATCAAGTAGTATAGAAGAGAAGTAAAGTTCTGTCGTACTAATTGTCAATATTTGTCTTTTTAAATACAGGTTGTATTACCTCTATTTACCTAGACGAACTGTGTCTCGTTCGATTCTTCTTTAAGAACTCATCAGTTAATTTCAGATGTTTTTCTCTCGAAGTTATCGACCGCTTTTCGCTTTTTTACTCTGTGTTTTAGATTAAGACGTAAATCTACTTATCCAAAATTGACTGACCCCGAACAGAAGCTTTCTACCCCTGGAAGCGTCAAACTTTACTGATGTTTTGACTATAGGTGCTTGCGAAGAGCTTTCGGATGCCGGTTTCTTCCGTCCGAATCAGAAGCTGATGTCCAGCCTCGTTCTATTAGCTCGATGTCTGATCCATAACGGGGGCAATATTCATCCATAGTTGATTCACTGTCTGATGCTTTGCGGAAAGCAACAGACTTTTTTGATTCCTGACATAGTTTTTCCCGTAACTTTTGGTTTTCGTTGAGTAGTTTCTCAATGTTTTCACTTAGTCATTGGTTTTCATCGTAGTTCGTTCAAGTTCGCACTTGAAAGGTTACCCATCTATTGCATTATTTCGCATTTAGCTTTCCAAATTGTTTATAGGATTTTCCTTATCTGCCAGACATCGCCGGAACGCCTCAAAGGGGTACCTTCGTAATGGTGAACCATGTAGGGTCCCGCCATCACCATAGTCTCCAACTGGAATTGATGAATTAATCGAGTTCGACTTCTTCAGCCAGGTTTTTTAGTTAGCCCGGAGGCTCGTACTAATTTCTAATGAAATTTCGACCCTTCTTCGGTGGTGAAGTAATCGAACCGGACCCAGACGTATTTAATTCCGAAAATTGGTCAATATAGGTAAACGTTATACCGTAACGCCATCTGGTGGTCAGAGTGCTACTAGCGTATTCCGACCACTGACTTGAGACAGATGGATTCCGATTTTCGGAATTAAATACGATTGGGTCTGGTTCGATTACTTCGAAAGAAAAGCAACCGAGCTTAACTGATGAGTTCTTAAAGAACGAAACCAGTCTTAAATTATGGATGTATTTTTCCTCCTAGTAATCGAACAAGACACAGTTCGTCTAGTCATAGTACCATTTAAAAATACACTTAATTATTATATATCAAGTAGTATATTATTTTGTGAATATCTGTTTTCCGTGGAGTATTTTGTAAACTGAATTAAACATATTTAATTCCGTTGTTAATAATAATATTTCTCTGTATATGGCATTTAAAAAAAGTGATTTATGCATGTTCCTGATTAACCTTGAAAGTAAATAGGTCGAAGAAAAAATGTGCAATAACAGCAAGTATTTTTGACCAATGAAAATAAGCATAGGCACAGGCATGTCGGATTACACAGCAGATAATATATTTTATATATGGTATTTCAAATATTTCAGTGAAAGGTAGTCCTGTATGATACATACTGTATTGTATATTACAACGTGTATACTTTGGTTACTTCGTGTTTTAAAAAGACACACAAGTTTTTTTTTTATAGCACGGTATAAGAAAATGCCTACGAATTAGGAAAGTGCTTAAAGCAAATTCAGTCTTTAATAAAATAAAAATAGAGACAGCTAAGAAATAAGCAATACAAATTTAACATCAGGTTTCAATATGCTCAAATATTCGTACATCTTTCCACAAAAGATTGAGGCGATATGAAGAACGACCTGATAATAACTAGGGAAACATAAATTTTACTTTTTTACCAAATAATACAATCTGATATCAGTATAAAGTTACAGCTAAATTCAAAAATTTTGTTATGCAAAATAAATAGTAACTTTTTTTAATGAGATTCGTTTACACTTTATTTAATTTTTTTTTGTATATATCCAGGTCACTTAAAGGTTTCTGTAAAAAATTATAACAACTATAAATTAGTGGATACAAATAGCTGTATTGCTTTATACATGAGTTCAGTTTTGCATTTGGTTGAACTAATTTTTGTTTGACCGACCAAAAATCTATTGTTTGGTCGGCTCTATAAGAGCCAGCACTATCATGATGAAAAACATTGTTTGACTGTTTCTATTCTAATTATGAAATTTACTGAGGTCTTCAAAGGTCACTGATGTTCGACAAACAAATTACTTGAAATCAAGAGGCATTGAGTATACATTGTTTTAATAAAGGCATATTAGCGATATAACTAGAAAACCCAAGTAACGATGCATCCAAGTTTTTCTTGGCACCGCATGAACAAACCAATATCTATTGGTTTAGTTTATTTCAAAACGATGTAGTAATGATGTAATTCGTCAGTTGAATCATTTAATTACAAATTTGGTGTACTATTAAAATACTAGTGGGCTAAATTTGTATATATTCTTATATGTAGAATATAATCCTGCAAAATCCACCTGACAACAAAGATTTTTTTATTTCCCTTTCATTTTCCATCATTACGGTGTTAATGTTTCCTGTAACCAGACTGATGGTAGTGGTGCCCTTCTCGATAAAGTATGGTAAATACCAGAGAGGAGTTGATCTAAATAATCAAGACTCGTGCGATGATTTGCGGACTAATTCAAATTTTATTCACAACGCCATACAAGGTATCAGAAATGTGTTGATGTTGAAGGAATGCAAAAAAAAAATGATAAAAAATTGTCTAATAAAAAATAAATGAAGATTTTGTTATCCTATTTTCTTAAAATTTCGATTTTATTTGGATGCGCTTCATAGTGTTGCTCAAGAAAATTTTACTTGAAGACGGTGCATTTTATCGAGGAGAACTAAGAGTATCTCTTTTACGCAAAAATGAAATTTTCAAATTTGAAATATACGGTTCCTTTTGCCACCCAAAGTTTACAATACTCACCAAATGTCATAAGCTTATTGTAAACAGGTTAATAATAAATTTGTAAAAATTTGGAAAAATCCGTTTTCACAACGGGGGCGCCGTGGCTCCTATAGGCGCATTATTCATCTAAGGTTTATATAATAAAGTACCTACATTTTTCGATAGAAACAAAATACGTTGGTAACTCTCGCGATCCTAATATACCTAACGATGTCATGAATCCTTCATGTTTTCGGTCTTCTTCGTGGACGTTTGCGACCAACCGGTATCCACTCCAGGATTGCCTCCTTTCTAGATTGGTCTATCTATGGTCCGATCGCCTCTCTATATGGCCTGCCAACCTCCATTTCAATTTCTTTCCTCTTCCAATAATGTCACATACTTTCGTTTTCTGATCTATGTGCAGGTGTTTCTGTCCCGTCTGGTAATGCCAATCATACATCTTTCCGTTTCCCTCTGAGCTGGCCTTTTCTTTTTAGGCAAAATGGGAATTTGTTCTTGAACTTGAACTTGTTGAGCCTGTCAAATGCCTCTCAGGCTACATTTAACACGCCGTTCCACCTTCTGCCGGTATTCCCAAAATCATTTTCTAAAATAGACATTCTTCGGTCCTCAGCAAATTTATTGAACATAATCTGATCGGGTTTCAGGTTTATTTTGCCAAATGGTTCTCCAGTTCTTTACAGCTCATCTGGGTCTTATGAAATGAGAATGATATCACCTGCGAATGTATGACGGCTTACGTATGCCTCTTTGATTGACTATTTCATCCTGTTCCAATCCAGATTATGGAATTTTTTTTTAAGGCAGGCTGAGAAAAGTACACGTGATATTGTGTTACTCTGCCGTACACTCCGCTCTTCATATTAATTCCAACTTCAAGATTTCAAAGGTGAACTCTCGCTGTAGCTTCAACAAATATCGATCATAATAGGTTATATAGGATTTGTCTACACCTTGTCTAAGCAATGCATTCATCATGCTTTGAGCCAGCTTTGAGACCGATTTAAATTCTTTTTATAGTCGATAAAAGCCAAGCACAGTGGCATGATGTATTCGTTATGATTTCCCATGGCCTGCTGTACAACTTTATTTAAATCCATTGTACTAAATCCACTTCTTAATCCTGGCTTGTCTCTGTTGGTTGTGCAGCATTCTGTTTTGTTATTCTTATATTCTTTTAGATATTATATTGGAGAAAATTTTGTACATTAGTAACAGGAGGCTTATTGGACGATAATTCTTTGAATCATCCTGTTCTCCTTTTTTATGTAAAAAAAAACTTTCTGTATTTTTTCATAAATTAGGTTTGTTTTTTTATTCTTTGAGACGTTTTGAGTATTATTTTTGCCAGTGGTTTGTGTAAAGTCTATCCGACAGCTTTTAATATTTCAGGTAAGGTTAGAACAAACTGCCGAACAGAATGAGCAAGAAAGGTAAGGTCAAAGTAGATTATAAGAAGCTGCTGTAGGAGCAACGAAATTTGAAAAGCATTTTGCAATTGCTTTGTTAAACCATTTTTTTGTGTTGCAAGACCCAGGGGAGATGGAAATAGCAGATCAGTATAAAAGAATCATAGACAATGTGCTAGAAATGGCTGCTGCAATAGTAACAATAAAATCATTCGAATGAGACCATTGATTTAATGAAAAAAAAGGCAAACAATGAGGAATTCAGCGAGTTTTGAGATGTATGATGAAGCTACAGCGACATTTCATATGGATGATCTTGAAGTTAAATCAATGTAGCACGGGGTGCATGGTCGCCCTACCGTACTATCGCTTTTTCATTTCTTAAACCTGCCTTGAAGAGGTATTTGGTAGTCTAAATTGGGAGTTGGAAGGAATAAAAATCAATAAGTCATCTTAGATCGCAGATTGTAACCAAATAAATCCATTTTTTAATAAAAAAAGAAATTAATAGTCACAGCGACGAAAGCCGTTCGTCGGAGACATCTAGGCGTAGGTCACAGATAAGTTTATCATGCACGTCAATAGGGCGCCATCCAGTTCTTGTAAATTACTCTAGATATAAATAAACCCTAAAAATGGGAAAGGGTCTTAGTTAAAAAACTCAATAATAATACTAAACATTTAATAAGCACAAGCACAATCCCAGAAAATAAGGCATAGGACATAAAATATAAAATAAAACAGTAATGAACAAATCAAAAACAGGTCTGACGGTGAGGTCCGCTAAAAACTCTATTATATTAGTCAGTTCTCTATAAAATTTTAATCTTAACAGTTTTACTATCTTATAAGAGCTCTTGTCTAATTTACATCGATTTCAAATTAGATTACTCTAAACCTACTTACATTATGCCAACTAAATTAAACGGAATCAAATTTAAGCAAGTAGGTCAATCAAGATATGTTTAACCAAGTTGAAAGTAAATAAGATCGAATTGTATAAATTATTTACGCATTACGCAACCAATTAACGCAAAAGATTCATAGAAACATTAATGCAATGGCAAATAAAAAATAATCATTTATTATCTGGCCTTATCTCCTTTGTTCCGCTGCTCGTTTATCTCAGCCTTTGGACTATCTAGTTACTAGTAACTGTTCCACTTAATAGTAAATTACTAATAAAGTTACCAGTTACTTGTAATTACCAGTTAATAAAAAATGCGGGGGGTCCAAAAAAAGGTCTGAAATCTGCCTTCACCGGGTACTGCAATAAGTGGGCCCCAACCGGATTCGGTAATGGCTGGGCTCCAATATGACTGGTTTTTATAACGACTTTGTCCTAAATTGGCTGGGTTCTGTAATTACCGGGCCATAAAATGATCGGGTTCCATAACCACCGGGCCATAAACCTCTCTCCTCTCCCCTCTCCCTACAAAAATACCAAAGAATAAGCCTGAGTATGGCTTGGCTAGCTAATTTACATACCTCTAACGGAAGGTTAGGTCATGGAGACGTCTGTTAGCTAGAGGTGTGATGTTAGACTCTCTCGGCCTCGTCTCGAAGGATACCATTGCACTCTCAAACAAGACTCGCTGCAAAACGATCTTACCTATAGCAGCCCATAATTTGCAAACGCTACAAGATTATATCGTTTTCCTGCCACAAGACCCATATGAGGTGCAGACACACATACAAGTGCTGTTCAAAGAGGCGCGAGAACCATTTAGCTTGGGAATAAACCTGAAATAGAGTTAAGTTATGTTCAATAAAATTGCCGATGATAGAATAATTTTTGTTTTAGGGAGGGATATTGGATATTGAGGAAATATATGTAGATTGACCAGAGGATTTCAATTGAGAGTGATACGGCCGGGAAGTGGAACGACGTGGTTAAATGTGGCTAAGCAT